>VSDK01022783.1:203049-217346 GCA_009767595.1 Symbiodinium kawagutii
GTTCAGCAGACCCCAGCTGCTCACAGCCTTTGCAAGACTAAACTAGTCCAGCTGTTGGTTAAACAAACAGGTTGCAGCAGAACCAGGAGGTCCGAGCCGCTATGGAAAAGCCCGGGATGTATCTGTGGAAGTGGCGACATCTTCCAATGATGCAAAGCTTGAATACTTGTTGGTGGAATGGGTCAAGCCGGTACGGCCCAGGGGGTAGGTTGGGTGGAGGTCCCCTGTTCTCCCAATTTCTTTTTAAGTTGTTAGTTCACTTCTGAAATTTCTTTGTTATCAGAATAATCACTCAATCCATAGTCAAACATGAAGTTAAACCATTCTAAACTCAAGTCACATCAGTTGTTCATTCACTCAATGTGTGTTTCTCAAAATCGGGGACCCCCAAATCATCCATGATTAAACATTTATAGGTATTCAACCAACCATTTTTGGGGTCCCCTGTGGCTTGAGAAACCACCAACCCATGCCACCAGCTGCGACGGACCGCGCCCCGAGGATCCCTGGGCTTCTTGGGTCCCGGCGCTTTGAAGTCCTCGCTGCCGGCGCCCGTGCAATTCCTGGCTGAGCGCGGGGGACCTTTGGCCAATGAGGAGGCGCGAGCTGAAGGAGTTGAAGTGGTGAAGATTGCTTGGGGATGCTTGAGGGGTTCTGAAGTCATAAGGAACCCACCAAAAAGGCTGGGTTTATTACTATAAATGACTGATATTGGATGATTTGGGGGTGTACCCCGATTTTTAGAAACCACCATGTGGTAAAGAATGATTAAGAACCGTCTTCGTCATCAATGGTGGCTATTTTCGGCTGTGATCTTGTATTCTCAATGATTAACCCATTGTCAAACACTAATCCGCCGCCAATAGGCCATTCAGCACTGAAATCAATCACTATGAATCACTAACCATCATCAGCCACTAATATGGAAGCGCCATAGGTTAACCACGAGAAACGATAGCAGAGATTCTGATAATTCTTCAAGTTCATGGCTAGTCGGCTGGCATTCGAATCAAGCCAGTACGAAGTCGACACTGGCGAGGTCTAGCAGTATTTCAATGTCGATTAGTCATACCAAACAGATCCAAAGAGTATCCCTGAGTAGAGCCCCCCCCAGGCTCAACTCCCCCCAGGGCCGTTTCTGTTGCGCTATCGTTTCTACTCGTTGCAATTCTTCTCAGCACTCATCAATGCAAACTTTGCCGTGCTAGCTTTCGTCACCTACCCCTGGCCTCAAGTAACATGAAACGTACATGTAAGCAAGCACACATACTATCCCTCTCTCTCTCTCACGATATGAGCAAATACACGTTGACCATACAAATTTAGACATAATACCAATACATACATAAATGCTAAATACATACATGTGTAGACATCTCCATCTATATCCCAGTCACAGATCCGGTCGCAGTCAAGATCTACGACGTCTCCACTAACCAATCATCATTTCATGGGTGGCTTACAGCTACTACCTTAGGCTTTTTGTTTTTTTGGGATATGACTGATTTACAATTTTTCGCCGCTAAAGTCATGAAGCTTGTAGCAGGGGATCTATAAGCCACCAAGTGTCATGGCCATTCCATGGTCATTTCCTGGTCGTTTCATCGTTGCTGGGCCAGGACAGAAATGCTCAGGACGCCCATGAGAAGCTCATGCAGCAGAGCAAGGTCAGCCGTGGCGAGCGCTTGCCCAGGGGGTGCGGTGCGGCAATGAGGGCGCTGACATCAGTGTGTTCTCCATGCAACTGAGGGTCGTTAATGGCAGTGAGAAGTTCAACCAAAGTCTTTTCAGATGTGGAAAGCTGCAGTTCGTCCGTGGTGTTTCTCGATGGATCGCAAAACTGTTATTGTCATGACCGGGGCCAACTAGAGAGTATTTTGTTACCCGCAAGCAGGGTGTCCACTACTTGTGACGTTCCCAAACCATCCCCCAAATGATTGTGCTTGATGGCAGAAACATAGGTTTTGACACGACCTTGAGGACAAAGCCATATGCATGGT
Source organism: Symbiodinium kawagutii (assembly GCA_009767595.1). Lineage (NCBI taxonomy): Eukaryota > Dinophyceae > Suessiales > Symbiodiniaceae > Symbiodinium > Symbiodinium kawagutii. The sequence continues at coordinate 205,050 of VSDK01022783.1, forward strand.
GTTTCCTGATGGTGGGTTTCTCGAACAAAATCATCATGGTTGGGTCGGGGAAATGCATAGCATTGTTTCAAGATACCGGTGTTTCTCAAGCCATAAGGGACTCCCAGTTGTCATCCTCGACCATCTACAGTAGTCAACCAACCATAGCTCTTGGTGTCCCATCATGGCTGGAAAGAAAGCACCGCAACCACAACGTTGCACCCGAAAGGTGTGGTGTCGACCTTTCTGGTGGATCAAATACTGCAATCAGGTGGTGAAAGCTCAGAAAGAGTCAGATGTCAAGCAGAAGACCACAGAGGCTGGGGATCAGCCGGCGATTGACCACCCGTCGCCACCCGTTCCAAGCCACCCGTTCCAGGAATTTATACATGGCGAACAGAACATAGCTGCGAAACGGGTTGATGTCTTTGGCATGGCTTTGTTCAGTCTTGGGGTTGCAGAGTTCTGAGGGTAGAGCTGCGACTATTTTTCAAGGGATCAACAACTTTCATCATGATTTTAGTGGATTTTAGTGCAAAAAAGGGGTGATGGTTGCTGTCCACTTGCCATGAATCCAATCCCATCCACCCTCGCAGGCCACCAAGTTGGAACGCAGTGCGACGGAGTTGGGGTGCGGAACCCAGGCCAGGAGCTGTAGCCCATGGTGCGTCCAATAGATCCAGCTGTTGCGGGTGGAAACTGCGGCCTGTTGGACATGATTCCAAGCCTGAAGATTCACCAGCTAGATGTCATAAGTATTCTGGCTGTTGGTTGGGAGCGAGGGGAGCCAGGGGTACCCATATCTCCCTTGAAAAGGGAGCGAGGCCAGGAGCTACTAGGCGGGTGGAAAAGAAAAGGGTAGGATTGGCTGGCTTGAGTGACGAATAGTTTCTTAACTTGGTGATTACCTAGCCGATCGAAAGTGGCTGCTAGATGAACCTATTGAACTGACCTATTGATTAGTAGCAAGTTGATCTACAGGTTCATCTAGTAGCCACTGTTCAGAAGCCACCAATGATGCTAGCAAATTGTTCATCACCTGTTCATTTGGGGGGGCTATGACCGAAGATCAACCAACCAGCCAATTGAACTCATCAGCGACACTGGGAACACCATCGAACCAATCTCAAGAGCCAGCCGCTGCTCAACTGTTGGTTGGATGTTGAGTGGGTGTACCCGCAAAAGTCATGGTTTCCCTGGGCAAAAGTCAAACTTTTTAGCCACGGCGACCCTAGATGTGGAAGATTGGGAATAGCATGATCAAAGAACAAGCATGTTGCACCTATCTAAGCGTTAGTTACATAAGCTTCGTAGTCAATCATCAAACCATGATAATTGGCAAGCAATATCGAACATTATCAAGCCATCATGCATTGACTTACAGCATCTACACCATCATTTACCACAATGACTAATGACATGGGGGGTATCAGCTAACAGTCCACTCGGTCAATTATTTGGTGGCACTGGTGAATTGGCAATGATTAGAAGCTGTGAAGCGGGTGTTACCACCATGAACTAATCATTAACCAACCCTTAACCATGATTGGCCCTCGGATGGGACAAGTTTGTGGTTCGTTTTGGCCCGGCAAGCAAGGCAGTAACGCTGCTACCCAGGTCAGACATTGCCTCCACCAAGCAGCAGTTGGAAGCTGTCAAAGAGTGAGCCACGGGCGATTTAAGCGTGGCGGGTTGTCCTGATGATGGGGTCGTGATTGACCATGTGCCATCCCTACCGGTTCTGTGGAGGGACAGCACTGGGATCCCTCCTGGGTGAACGACACTCGGTTTTCTTCAACTGTGGACTCATGGCACGTGGGACCCTGCAGTTGTCGGGGCACCTTGGAACCGCCCGAAACTTGGGCTTCACAAGGGATCAGGGCCACAGCCAACAGGTATGTCATACGTCTTCCACCGTAGCTGCGCAGCCATGGAAACTTCTGTGGTGTCCAACCGAAGGTAGTATGGAAAATCCACTGAGATTTCACCATCTCACAAGGATCATCTGCTGGGAGGTACGGCTAGGTAGACTGACAAAGACCCAGATCCACCTGGCCCCTGGTGTGATAGGTACCTGGGCAAACTCCAGGAAGAGTGCACTGCGAAGGACCGCGTGAGCGAAGTCTGTCCCCCCGTCAAGTCGCTAAGTCAGGTCTTTCCCAAACCGGCGACCCTTGTTTCTAAACAACCAAGGGGAACTTCTGTGTTTTTTCCCAGTGGTGGCAACGGTCATCTGCCTGTGCCAAACCACCAAGGTATTGCAGTATGCCACCAGGATCTCCGCAGGTTGCCCGTTGCCACCACGGTGGGAGAAAGCTGTTGATCGCCTGGTGCTAATCATAGGTCCACCATGCTATAGTGGTACCATCACTGCTATGCCTAGCATGGTAGGTCCCCTTCAGTAGTCTGGCATTGGAAAATCCACTGCTATAAAGCTGATTTCCATTGATTTCCTCGGGTTCACATCACCACAATCGTCGCGGTTGGGATGGGCTTGTGACATGTTGTGACCCACAGCCATCTACGGGTTTCTCAAGTTATAGAGGACTCCCCAGCTATCATCCAGTTTGTTCACCATTGATAGTTATAAATCAGCCATAACTTTGGGGCCTCCCTAATCATCCAATTTATACACCATTTACAGTCATAAACTAGTCATGAACCAACCATTTTTGAGGGTTCCCAGTCACTGGCTAGGTCGAAACCACCAGCAGCCACCAGCAGTAGCACCAGCAGTAGCACCAGCGATTGGTAAGCGGTCGCAGCGGTGGTCGCAGGTTGAAAGTCGCTCGGAGCGCAGAGCGAAGCGCCAGAAGGAGATGAAAGGCGCGCAGCGCAACAGCGCGGCTCGCGGCGAGCCGCGCAACAGCGGCACCGGACCAGAAAATGCACCAGGTCAGTGGTGGATTATGGCGTTGTGCTCATGAACCAATAGTTTCTGGGTGGTGGTTTGATTCGCATTTTTATCACTAGTAGAATCCTTGTGTGGTGTGACCGCGCGTTTCTCGCCGCCTCTGGCAGTCTTTATTGGAGATGGCGATGGAGAGAGAGAGAGAGAGAGAGGGAGTGGTGGATTCTATGGTGTCATAATGGTTCATTAGCCAATAGTTTCTGATTGGTGGTTTGATTGACATTTTTTATCCCTAGTATCTATAGACAAATGGTTGGTTGACTAATATGTTTCATAGGGGTGGTTCAACCACCGACCAGGTTTATTAACCATCAACTACCAACCAACCAGACCCTATGAATGACTCCCATAATGGTGGGGGTTGATGGTTAATAAGCTATTGACAATAGCTGGGTCACCACAAATTGCTGGTGATTGAACATATCAATAGTAGTGGTTGATGGCATTCATCTCCAGCTATTTAAGTGGATCAACTGATGTTGATTTATGAACAAACGGATCACAACCAACCAATCAACGCCTGATAAGCAACCATTGACTTCTGGTGACGGCTATGTAACCAGTGAACATGATGCTTAAGAACCGGAAAATGATGGTCAATAACCAATTCATAGTCGTTGTGAGATAGGTATTGGATCGGGAATATGATGGTAATATCATTGACCATCTTAGGCAAGCTGTTTAAACCAGGAAAAGCAGAAGTTGTCATAGATACCGCTAGGTAGGGTCTATAGCGCACAAATTTCCGGAGAACAGTGAACAGGGGGATGGTTAAAACCAGTCAGCCCAACAGGCGAGAGAAATGCTAGAGCAACTGGCTGTCAGGGGTGCCTTCTGGTTTGGACCAATACAGCCTGATATGGTCCCAGAATCCTTCGTTGTTGTTAATGCTTAATTAATGATGGCTAATGATGGTTAATGATGGTTAATGAGGGTTAATGATAGTTAATGATGCTTAATGATGCTTAATGATGGTTCATGATGGTTCATGATGGTTCATGATGGTTCATGATGGTTGATGATGGTTAGTGATGGTTAATGATGGTTGACGATGATTAATGATGCTTAATGATGGTTAATGATGCTTAATGATGGTTAATGATGGTTAATGATGCTTAATGATGGTTAATGATGGTTAATGATGCTTAATGATGGTTCATGATGGTTAATGATGGTTAATGGTGTTCACAACATTTGGTTCTTGTGCACTCTGCTCAGCTTGGTTCAGTCGTCCATTCTTGTTACTTGACTCCCCCGGCGAACAGGTCAACCGGTAACCGGAGTGGTTTTCTGGCGGCCATCCTATCCGTGAGTTCGGTGGCCTCCTCCATTGACAACAGCGGCTCTCAATTCCCCGTGGCTCATGCCGTGGCCACATATCACAGCAGCGGGGTCTAAAAACAAGACATCATTTTATGATTGATTGGCTGCTTAGTGGTCAGGCAATGGTTAAGCAACGGGGAATCCACGCTTCATCATGGTAGTTGATGGTCAATGATGTGTGGTTCATATTAATCAGCTGGTTGGCTTGTTGCTTCGGCCACGTTGAGTTGCGTTGTCGTTAGTCATGGTACCTCTATCGATTCTAACATGGGAACATCTCAGGGGGGCTGTCCTGCGATTCCGCCCGCGGGAACCTACCGAGGACTACCAAGGAGTACTTGGATGGTAGCATCCCCACTTGGTAATCAGTTCCCAACCATGGTTGTAGGTGTTTTAACCCACTTGATCAGGTTGTTTACCATGGTTATATCCCAGTTACAACCCCACCTGCACATCTTGGAACTGTTGATCGTTACCCAGATTGCCCAGCTATTCGTAAGCAGTCAAAATGATTATATAGATGAATCAATGATTAGAGCTATCATTATCAACTTGTTGATAACTTAGCTATCAACACCAGTTATCCCATTGATCCCTTATGATCAGCAAGCAACCAGTTGAACCAACCACTCATCCAACAAAACCAACCAACCAAACCAACAGGTATATCCACGGTGAATCACCCTATAAGGTAGCTGAACCAACCCCTATAACCATGGCTAGTTGGTGGTTTGATTGACATTTTATATTTTTCCCAAACGTAACCATTCACAAATGCTTGGTGGACCTCTATTTTTTCATAGGGGTTGAAAGCACCAACCAGTAATACCCTGCTAATTCGTATCCACATCTTAGATGAACGAAGCGCTTAAGGAGCTATGATATGGTGATTACTGCCTACAAGTACCCCTATAAGCAAAGGTTCAACCACTTCCCGGATGGTTCCTTCCCTCGGTGGAGGCTCCAGCCGTAACCGCCGTAACGAGCCGCGGGGTCGAGGGGCAGCCTCGGTCAGGCTTGCAGGAGGCGCTCTCCATTCTCGAGTCGAGCAGCACCAGCGTGTGAGGACGCCGTCTCGCCACGGTGGCGCTTGCGGCCGGAGGTGGCTCGACCGGTGGAAGCGCTGGTGAATCAGGATGAAACCAAGCTGGCTATGGGTCAAAATTAACCAACCAACTAGTGGAGGATTTACCAACAATTATAAGGGAAAATAATGATTAATGATGGGCAACCAGGGTTACGGGGTTTTGACTCACAGCCAGCAGTTTAGGTTTAAAGTGACTGAAAAGCAGTTGTGAATCATGGGCGGTTGAATTCATTATGAGATTTTGAGAAAAGCACTTGTTGATCGTGAGCACAGAATTACAAAGTTGAATGCTTATAATCTCATAATGATGGCTAACAATTCCTGGTGAATTGTCAAGGATGCACTTGTTCAAATGAGGATGCAGTGGTCAACAATAGATTGCCCTCACCAATGGTTGGAAGCTTATAGGGATGATAAACAAAGGGTGGTTGGATGGTTTCGAAGCATGGTTTTGAGATGTTCAGCAACTTTGGTGTCTTTTTGGCTGGCCATCACAACCATCACAGCACCATCTCTGTCAGTTGTCAGTATCAATGATCAGTATCATCCTTTTTGCAAAATTGCTGATTTTGCCACCACCACTCTTATCCCAGTTCTCAGTATTAGGATCGTTCTCATTCATTACAGCTATTCTATTCTCAAGCATCGTTGAAGCATAAAATCATGGAGGAGACCTCATGCAACTGCTTGACCATGTAAATTCCAAGCCTTGGCAGTGCCATTCCGCAGGACTTTCATCCCGAAGCCATGGAGGAGCAGGTCATTGACGCTTGCGTCTCGTGACAACTCTCCGTCTCACCACGACGTTCGAATTTGTTGGCACTGCCAGCAAAAAGACCCGTTGCAGTGAACAGATTCAGTGCATACACAAACACGCTACTAGCGTGATTTGTTGGCTCAAACATGAGTCACGATATGCCACAATGACACAGACGCAAACTGAATTTATTGTGAGGGAGGCTTGCACAAATGAGAGATCTATACAACATAACGCGAATTTCTGAAGGTAAATCGTCAGATATTCAGTCAAATTGGTACGCAGTGCTCCCTCAATGCAATATATGGATTTCCCATGATTTCCCACTACTGGATTTCGTATGTCATAGTCTTTCTGCAAGCATCTTCAAACGACCGGTTGTCAGAGTTGAGTCGCTTGAGTGTGACCAACTGCCTTTGTCCACGATCCAGCCCTTGTTCATCCTTTTGCTAACGGATAAAATCAATTGCACAACGCTTGGGCTCTGTAGTTGAGCTCCTTATTGACAAGGATTCCGCCATCTCATCATATCTCATCGTGTCAGATTGTCTCAGGTTTGAAGTCCTAGCAAGTGCCGAAAATGTAGAAAAACACTTGGATCTTCCCGAGTGATCCAGCTCTCAATCAAACACTCTCAGGTCAGCCGTAAATAGCTGACGATTCACCATCAAATATGGGGGGGCTCACGATATGGATCTTACCAGTAACACGTGATTGTAAGACTAATGGGGTTTGTGAATTCTTGGGGGGTTACCATTTTAATGGGAAACCAGGGCTTTTGGGGGATACCCCCTATTAATCAACCAGGGGTTTATTAATCCTGGGCAGACATTATTCTAAGTAAGCCTCATTTGAAGTTGTGTAGATCCGGGTGTGCGCCGCCAGCCTCTAGCACTCACGCAAGTGAGCTTGGCAACATAATCATCCATCTCGATATGGTGGTTTCTCAAAATAGGGGACCCCCTAAAATGGTTGGTTTATTATTGTAAATGTCTAACAGGGGATAATTTGGGGGTACCCCTATTTTGAGAAACGCCCATATGATGCTTCTAAGCTTCCATTCTCGATCTCACCGGAGCCGATTTTTTCCTCGGAGAACAGCCATCAACTTTCTTGTCCTAAACTGGGAGCCAATCCATGCGACATGAGCCGCAATATCATGACCACGGAAGAAGGATGCTAAGAATCAGCCAAGTTTGCACAGATTCATTTGCTGGGTCGGTGCCCTCAACCAATTCTGGGACCGGAATTCGGCGAGCACATAGAATTATGCTGTTCATGACTCTTCACTTTATACTTTGATTAAACTCGTGCATGTTTTGATGAACTTGAAGAATGACATATGGGACTGTTCCTCAACCAATTGAAATTAATAGGCCATATTCTTCCTTTGGTGCAGACGATCGTGCCGTCGCCGCGGACTTGGGTCGCGACTTGGAGAGAAGCATCGCGAGTTGGTTTTCTCAAGTCATAAACCCTGAAATCATCCATTAATAGTCATTTGGCTGTTTCTCAAGCCATAGGGGTACCCAAAAATAGTTGGTTTAGTACTTTAAATGATTATAAACTGGATGATTTGGGGGTCCTCCTATTTTGAGAAACCAGCATTTATGATAATAAACCAACCATAAGATAGGGGTGCCCTATGACTTCACAACTTTGATCGGTCATTGTTGCAGATCTGTAGGTTAGCTCAAGGAGCTTGTGGACCAATCAGGATAGCCTGTCTTCGCTGGAACATGCTGAATCGCTACAACTGGAGCTCAACAGGTCTGTGATTCGTTGTTTTGATATGGCTATGGGTCAAGCAATTCACCAACCAATAATGAGGGATAAATAATCAACAATTTCATGGGCAAAACATGGCTAATGATACAGGAAAAGGGGGGACAGGGAACCGGGGGTACAGGGTACCGGGGTGTTTCCCAAGTAGGGGTACCCCGAAATCATCCAGTTTACTAGACGTTTACAGTAATAAACCAACCATTTTTTTGTGGTACCTCTATTTCGCAAAAACCACCATATGGTTGTTGCTCAAAACAGGATACTCCTGAAATCATCCAATATTAGTCACTCATAGTGCTAAACCAACAATTCTTGGGCTCCCCTATGTTGAAAAACCACCTAATATGGACATTGAAACAGGTAGCTCTTAACTTTCAGGTGCTGACAGGATCCAAGAGATCGAGATTTTCGCTCTGGGCGGTTGGTTTTTTTCTTCTCGTTTCGTAAATATATGAATGCACATCAATAAAATTCAATGAATTGATAAATGAATAGATCAATTAATAAGGAGGTATGTATATTTATTTATGTAGATAGACTTGTATATATCAATGCATGTGCGTTTCTCGAACTTCATGTCTCCAGTCAGCATGAAACAACGAGATTCCAGAACTCGGCAGAGCCTAACAGTTGAACGGAGCCAGGGGGGTCCAGGGATGGTCATAGCTGGTGGCTGGTTGCTGGTGGTTTCGCTGGTTGATGTGATGGACTATGACCCTGGGAGCATGGTCCCGATCACGACCGTTCCCTGAACTTCATCAGGGGAACACTGAGACAAGGCTCTCAATCAGAATAGATGGTTTGCTACTAAAAATGATTAGACTCTGGGATGATTTGGGGGTACCCCCCGATTTTGAGAAACCGCCATTTCTACCTCAACTGAACAATTCTGATTTTATACTTCTCAACTGGCTTTCATGGATTTTAGACAGCCAGAAATGCCGAGTCATTCGCCGTCTGGGCCCAGATTTCCAGTGCATCTCCACATGGGGTTTCTCAAAATAGGGAACCCCCAAAAATGGTTGGTTTGTTACTAGGAACATCGATCATTGGATGATTTTGGGGTACCTCTATTGCAGATACCACCACATCACCTGACTCAAGGTCAACGATGACCCTGCGAGCACAGTTCCTCTTCTTCATCCTCCCACGAGTGTTGGAGGCCGCTGGTGCGGCCCGGAAACCTTCCGTTTCGGCTGCCCGGGACGCCCCTTTTGAAAGATGAAAGATGCGTATTGGTGAACCAACCCTTCGAGTTTGACCATGAATCACTGGTCATTTACCATCAAATGTATGGCTAATGGTGGTTAATTGGTGGTTAATGATGGTCAACCTATGGTTAATTGGATATTTTCAGGTTTAGTGAGTTTTTGCCCCCCCACCTGTGGCTTGACTCTGCGAACGGATCGTGTCGCGCTGTGTGGTACCATGAACCACTGGTGATTTGCCATCAACTGTGTAGATGTTTGGGATGAAAAATGCATCTCCCATTACTTCACTTGTGACGACCAGGCCCGGGGTCCGTGCAGTTTCAAGATTCCACGTGGGAATGTCAGTGTTATGCGCTGAGAATTCCATACAGTTTGAATTCACGGGATTCTGAATTTTGCATTGTCAGCCACCTCGGTGCCATTGCCCACTCTCCAACGATTTTCGTTGCGCAAATCCGAAACCAGTTGAGGGACTTGGGGGTTCAGTGGAGATCTCACGCTCGCCCCTTTCCATGGGAGGCATACTTGTGGTCATTGGTGACTCCAACGAACTCCATCGATGGCCGAACTGCTGCGGCCTTGTGCTGGACTGCGCCCGCGACGTTCAGGCTGAGCAAAGGAGAAATACTTGATGGGTCATCCTAGGCTGGGGCAATTATGAGCAGGACAATTATAATTCACCATTGACTAGTTGGTGGTTTCTTAAAATAGGGGATCCCAAATGCTAGGTGATTTATTACTAATTAATTACTAATGATAAATGCTAGGTGATTTATTACTACTAATGATTCCTATTGGATGATTTGGGGGTCCCCCTATTCTGAGAAACCACCATCAACTTGCTGGTTCCCTCAGCCTAGTCATGGTCCCAATTTTGGTCGTCCCGCTGACAAACGAACAGCTGGCGCACTGACTGGAAGAAGCCCCAGCCAGTACCTCTACCCCAACCGTTGCCAGCTCCTTTGCCTTGCAACAGTACTCCCCGAGTCTCTCGAGTACTGGCTAATGGTGGTTAATTGGTGGTTAATTGGTGGTTAATTGGTGGTTAGTTGGTGGTTAATTGGTGGTTAATGATGGTCAACCACTATGATAAGTACTGTGCAACAGTGATTAATGTCATTCACAGTGCCGAGTTTTTTTTCGCAACATCACTTGATCAACACGAAAGCATCAAAATCTATGCGCTAATTTCATGAAGCCGCATCAGGCCGGCCCTCCAGTCTGCCAGATCACTCAGGGCTGTTGCCACGGTGGGGATTTCCACCTTTCCATCGCTCCAGCAATTCATGGTTCAACATCATTTTCCCTGTACAGCCTGGTTAGTTCACTTAGATCATGACTAGGGTAACTACGAACAACCAAATTTATGGCAGATATAACTATAACTATATTGCATGGTGGGTTATGTTTACCAACTTATAGCGTTTCGGGGCACCACTCTGTAGCATTTATGCTTCTTTTGGTTCTTCTTTGGGCTTGGGATCAGCTTGGAATCCTAAGGTTGCTGTGATGTGCCACGGGAGTTCATGAAAATTACATGTGGATGACTGGGGCCACTGAGCTCCAACTCAGAACGTTGCAGGGATCGGAACTCATGATGGTGAAAGGAAGAAGGATGAACAGGGGTCAATATTAACCATCCATAATGGCTTATAATGACCAACCAAATCAAAGGGAAAACAATGGTTAATGATGGGGGAACCAGGGGTACGGGGTTTTGACCCACAGCCATATCTTCATTTGGACAATAGTTGATTGTGATATGTTGTGATTTTCCATTGTTGTACTGCTATTTTTTTTCCCTAATGACAAGTGCAAAACAGGTCACAACAATCAAACATGGACAGCTTACCAAGCAACCAGCTGCCAACTGCATATTGATTTCAGATGTTCTGCGTCCACACCAGTTGGCAGTGGGTCAAAATCCCATCATTAACCGTTATTTATTTTCCCTATTGTTACTGGTTATCATCCCCCATTGGTTGGTTGGTTCACTGCTTGACCCATAGCCAGTTGTTGTTCCATGCGGCCGAAAAAAAACCCTGGGGAACAACATGCCATCCGCCTGTGCAAGTTCGCTCCCTACGCCAGGAGTCAGAGTCAAGGCCGGCTCTATTCGTTCAACGGCTACATCCACGGTGCGGAAGCCCAGGTTGAACCTGAGTAGTCACGGGCTGCCGCTGTTGCAGAGAATCTGCAGGACTTTGTTTACATCTGCCGTACATATGCATATGTGACATAAAATTAAGAGATACATGAAAAACAAATATATATATATATAGATATGTTTGTATGCATACATAAACGGTAAATGTGTATAGTTATATTTATCTCAAGATATTTGAATATATGCATATGTATAGCTAAATAAATGTAAACAGATAGTAATAATACTGTATTACATTAAATATTAAGCTATATTATGTCATATCACATTGTATTATACAATATCAGGTTATATTATACAATATGATATTATATTAGATTATATCATATCATATTGTATCATATAATATAAAACTATATTGTATTATTCAATATTAGATTATACTATACCAGTAGTACCGCACAAGGCGGTGGCGGAAGTTTCCAAGATAGGAGCACTATAGGAGTGTGCAGTTGTGGTTGCGACGATTGATTGTCCGAGGGATCCGAGAACTGAACATCACTTGGGCCTGACTTCCTACCAATGTGAGCATCGATCTGGCCACTTGACTGGCAGCCTATCTGTCTAGCTATCTTTCTATCAGTGGATCAGTTTTCTTTCTGTTTGTCTGACTGTCTATCTATCTATCTATCTATCTGATGATCTTTTCGTTTATCTATCTGCCTATGTACTTGTCTTTCTATCTACCTCACTATCTATCTCGCCATCTTTCTGTCTATGTATCTATCTATCTACATGTCCATCTATCTATTTATCTATCTGCCTATCTATCTATCTGTCTGTCTATCTACCGAATTATTTGTCTGATCATCTATGTGTCCATCTGTCTATCTTTCTGTCTATCTGCCTGACTATCTATCTACTTTTCTATCTGACTCTCGTTTCGTCTACCTATCTGTCTATCTATCGACCCATCTAGCCATCTGAATCTGGCTATCCAATTGTCTGTCTATTCCATTTATCTATTCTAGCTATTCTACCTATCTATCTATCTATCTATCTATCTATCCATCTATTTATCCAGCTATTCATCTATCTATCTATCTATCCATCTATCTATCTATCTATCTATCCATC
>VSDK01022783.1:217845-229239 GCA_009767595.1 Symbiodinium kawagutii
AGGTTTTTTTACGATTTTGCAAGTTGCAACTTCCAAAAGTGCTCCGGACCTGACATGTTTTTACGATTTTGACTTCCAAATGTGCTTCGCGCCTAGGTTTTTTAGCGATTTTTGCACACACCTTCCGCCACAGTGGTCCGCACCCGCCGCTTTAGCGAGGTACCCTTCTGGACCCTCATGATGCACAAAACCTTGCAAAACACAGCATTTCGCGACTTTCCTAACATTTTGGCGCGCTCGCACTCTCATCTTTCTCACATCTCTTCTTTCTCACATCTGCATAGGCCAGCATTTCGCGACTTTCCTAACATTTTGGCGCGCTCGCACTCTCATCTTTCGCACATCTCTTCTTTCTCACATCTGCATAGGCGATCTACCCTAGCTGAGTTGTCCATATTGTCGGAAGTTAGACTTCTAAACTTCCTTCGATTATACTAAACATATCGTACAGTACTACATTATATTACATCATGTTTTATGGCACTATGTTACGATACATTACATTCAATCATCATCATTCATCATCACTCATCATCACTCATCATCATTCATCATCATTCATCATCATTCATCATCATTCATCATCATTCATCATCATTCATCATCATTTATCATCAGTCATCATCATCATCACCATCATCATCATCGTCATCATCGTCATCATCATCATCACCATCATCACCACCATCATCATCATCATCATCATCCATCATCATCCATCATCATCATCCATCATCATCATCCATCATCATCATCATCATCATCAAATTGAAAAACACCATTGTCGTCATCATCATCATCATCATCATCATCATATTGAACAAACACCATTGTCATTATGATGATGATGATGATGATCATCATCATCATCATCATCATCATTTTTAAGACACACACACAATTGTCATCATCATGATGATGATCACCATCACCATCATCACCACCATCACCATCATCACCATCATCACCATCATCATCATCATCATCATATTGAACAAACACCATTGTCGTCGTCATCATCATCATCACCATCATCACCACCATCATCATCATCATCATCATCATTATATTGAACAAACACCATTGTCGTCGTCATCATCATCATCATCATCATCATCATCATCATCATTTTTAACAAACACCATTGTCATCCAGTATCATCAATTGAACTGTCACCATCACTGAGCATCATCCGCGCAGCGCAGAGGTGGTAGCGGTGTGGAGTTGGTCTACTTTGATCTGGAGGTGTCATGGTGGGAGGTTGTGGGCCAAGATCGGGTTGCCACCAATGTGAAGAATGGTTGGTGGCCCCATGATGGTTAATGGTGGTCAATGGTTGTTAATGGTGGTTAAAGGATGGTTAAAGGATGGTTCATGGATTCATGGTTAATGATGGCTCATGACGCTGGATGATGCTTCATGATGAATAATGATGGTTGACAATTGTTAATGATGAGGAGTCAAAATTTTTAAGGCTAACTAGCGGTTTCGTTTTGGAAATCACAATGGTTGAAAGACAGCAAGTAACAATACTTCCTTAATGATGATCATACAATGATGGTTACTGCAGAGCCCTCAACTTGGAGCCTTCTATCCGCCACACTTGCTGCAGCAAACCTTATTTTCCAACTGGAAAATTATACCGTGCAAAGGTCATGTGCTCCCCTCCCAAAAGCTAAAATGCCCGTCCCAATCGGCTACCCCAAGAAGAGACTGAACTCCTTTGGTAGGGTCCATGTTAGTTTCAGAGATGGTAATGTCCACAAACATGCTGCTGGAGGTTCGACACTTGTGACTATACAGAGGATGATCCGGATTCTATGCTTGGTAAATCTTGCAAATATGAATTGAGATCCACTGGCTACTTTAACCAGCAATAACGATATCAAATCATACTGGTGACAGTGGTACCGCTAATGATCTTTTGGTTTTTAACAAGCAATACTGCCATGATATCAAATCAAATTCTTGAATCAGTCCGCAACATTTCGCTTTCAGCAGGACTCAAGCTGATGAGCAAACTCAAGAGCGGGCATGCCCAATTTGTACCCCCTGAATCCCATTGTGAATGACCAAAAATGAACCATTTCCTGATTTTGCTCAAGGTTGCTAGTTTCTTTTTTTCCGCACCATTGCACCACATTCTGAGAAATCATTCAAATCGATTGTGGGCGGACACCCTTGGCAATCGAAAATAGCAAGGCAAACTCAACATCATTTTATGATATTTGAAGAGATTGCAACCGAAAGGGTGTATTCCGCTGGAACTCGAATACCCAGCTGCTTCCAATTTCATGCTGGGACCTATTGCCAAGCACAGAATTGTGTGTTTTGCCATGGTTGCCCTGATGGATAGGCAGCTTTGTTGATAGTGTACACACGCTGTGTCCTTTCCTAAAAGCTGCTGGACAAATGAGTTATGTATTAGAATTTTTGATATAATGTTAAACTCAGCAGATTGCAAGCTGTTTCAGCCTAGATGGGTCTCGCTCTTGCCTGGTTGTAGTTTGCTGATATCACTGATTAGTTTAAAAACAATGATAGTAACCATGGTAATGTCAGGATAGTTTTGGTCGGCTTTTGGGTGCGAATGTGATTTCCGAATCGTGATGTTTCTCCCAATTTTGGCTCAGAGGTGATCTGAACAGTTAGCCCGAAGCGAAGCGTTGGTCAATATTAACCAACCAACTAATGGGTAATAACCAACAATAGTAGGGAAAACAATGGTTAATCATGGGGTAACCAGGGGTACAGGGTTTTGACCCAAAGTCATTTGTGAGCAGTCCCCACTTTGGTTTGGAGTTCGTTACTAGCCGATGAACTTTCCGAGCATTTGCCGTCCTATTTCTGGCTGCCCGTCATTTGCTATCCTCAGCTGAGTATCCAACAAAATTTGGATATCCATCCATCAGTTTTATTATCCAATTTTGTCCGTGACTGAGTGTTTCTCAAGTTATAGGGGTACCCCCACTTCTCATCCTTTTTACTAAACCATTTTTTTTAGTAATAAAAAGCTTTAACCAGTTACAGGGATCCCCCAATTTTTAAAACCAATCATCACTTGGGGGATCCGTTCATGGCTAGCACCTCGACGCACCTCGACGCAGACTTCCACTTGGACGACGGTGACTGGCAGCTCTGGTACCGTGCCTTCCGATCGGATTTTTCACTCTGCTGCTTCTTGGCGTAGCGGTGGCGATCTTGCGCAAGCGAGCTGTAAACCTTTGTCCATGACAAGGAAGGTTGGTGGTTCCAAACATTTTTTTACTTTCCCTAAGAATTGAAAAACCAAGGTTTCTTCGATGGTTTGATTGATATTCTTTGATTTTCCCTACTATTAACAAATGGTTGCTTGGTTGACAAGCATATTCTTAATAGGGGTGGTTCAACCACCAACCAGGGAAGGTTGGTAGAGAGCTAAGTTGCATGCTCACTCTTGTGAGTCCCGATCCCTGGAGCATCATTTTGGAAGAATGGAATTCAGGGTTTGATGATTTCGGCGACACCGGGGCACAGATCCTACTGAAGTTTCATTTTTCATCATTTTTCTCTATTCAAACTTTCGATCATTGGACTTCAAGTTGTCTATTTATTGCCAATCCTGGATTAATAGAATTCTGGTTGATGAATCGGAGGGTATTCCGCAAAAGCCAACTGGTTTCCTGTTCAAACGGTAGCCCACCCAATTAATAAACCCAAGGTTTATTCATCCAGGCCAGGGTTAACATTGGCCATTCAAGTTTGTCTAGGGCCTTTCAATGGCACTCAGCTGCTACCTATTCCACCTGCAACCTGCTCCACAATATTCCACATGTGTTGCTTTTTAAACACGCAGCACCGGTGGCGGATCGCCGAGATGACCAACATCAGTCGTCCATCTGTGACTTGGTTGTCTCAATCGTTGATTTGATTGTTGCTGGTTTTCATTCCCCTTAATAAACCGTTGCCATCGTTACATATAACCATGAACCAGCTGATTTACCTGCAATCTCTTTCTCGTGATCTTTGCTGATTTGATTGGTCTGCGAGTGGTTTCGCAAGGTTTAGCAGGCACCGTTTGACATGCCCAATCATCACCTGGGTGCCGTCGATCAACTGACGGGGGCCCCTTTGATTGTCATTATTCGATGTGGGTGTTTCTCAAGTTCTAGGGGACCCTCCAATCATCCATAGAAATAGTCATTTTGTAGTAATGAACCAACCATAACCCCTTGGGGTTCCCCATGTCATGGCTTGAGAAACCACCACTGGGTGATTCCGGGAAGGGACCTGGCAACGGATTCCAATCCGCGACTCCGCTGGACGCTCGCTACGACATGGCAGCCCTCTCTGCTTCACGTGGAGAGCAGATAGGATATTGATCATGGCATTGGCGTCAACAAAGATGATAAACTGATAAAACATACTATAGCTATTCTGGGAAAGTCAAGGAACACCTTGCGCAAAATGCCATTCTCAGCAAGATCATGGGAGATGTTGACAGAACTAGCCAATACTTGAGAGAAAGCTCCTTCACAGTTTAGCAGCAGTCTTTGTTTGGAGCCAGTTCCTCTTGATTTATGCTTTGGCCTTGAGAATCAAGCACTTTTGATGGTTGATAATCATGTTGGGATGGGCGCTGGCGATGGCTTGGGGAGCAGACTCCACTCCAGCGGATCAGATAGTGAGAGTGAAGGCAGTGAAAACAAGCGAGGGATTCTAGGTATTCCAGGTATTCCAGGGATTCTGGATTGGTTTCGTAGGTGCTTCAGCTTCAACTTTGCCGCTTACAGCTTGCTGGCACTCCTTTTTCTCTCCTTGGGCTACCACATCCTGATTTTGACTCGTGTGGTCCCCTCCACGTACGTCTGGGGTGGTCGACTGAAATCAAACTCAAGCATGCTCTGCTTTGGAGCAGTGTCACTGTGTCTCAATCTGTTTTTCCTTCTGCTTGTGGTTCTACGAGCGCAACTTTGCTGTACGCCGATTTGCCCCCCGCGATTTTGCCTGAAAGTATTGTGTTGGATCTCCTGCATCATTTTCATGCTGGACACTCTGGGGAACCTCCTGGCCAAATCCTGGTTCGAAATGTTGACTTTCCCTCATGTGACTTCCTACGTCTCCATCGCTTTTGCTCGCCTAGCACTGGGAGATATGGATGATTCGGATGACATCTGAAGCGCATGGAACCTGAGCATGTCCTCTGCAGCTTGCAAGACCCAAGATCTGTGTTGGGTCCGCCGGTGGCTCCCGATATCCTTGTGGAGATCAATGGCGCTGCTGGCAGTCGAGCAGTTGGTGGATGAAGCTCTCACAGCGATGGAGCACCAGGAGAATTTCGCAGGAAACGAGCCCCGGGTTCTGTGCTGTTTGGCGGCAGTGGGGAGCATCTCATCCAATGACTATGCCTTGCCAGCAAAAATTCGTGCACAGGTCCGTGGATCCAAGGAGCAGAGCATCCTGTTTGGGGATTGCGCTGGTACAACGCCCCACGCCAGTGGGCTTTCGTTACTCAGTTGACCCTGCCTGATGATTGTGAAGGCAGTTTTCGTGCTGCTTTCTGACGATTATCATAATGAACCATGCAAGTTTACGGTCCAGACTGAGCAGGTTTTTGGCTAAGGCTAGCGTATTCTTCAGCACATTCCGTACTTGGACCATGCTGGTGTTGCGTCGTGTGGCTCGATCAGGTGGGCTAGAATCTCAACATGTACTTTTCGCACGACAGAAATCACACGACTCATTGCATGGCATTGTTTGGGACGGAAAGCAGTAAGGAAGACCCACACACAGCAGAACCACATGATCAGAGAGATTGACATATGCAAACATCATTTTGAACAACCTCCCAATCTCAGTGTGCCTCCGTGGCAGGTGTGATTAAAATGCTGAAACCAGCAGGGAATGCTCATCCTTTATCAGGGGACAACAGCCCACAGCTGCATGATCATCCCAGTGGTAAAAGTGACCCTGGGGATTGTTCAGCCAATGATAAATGCTATAAGCATACCAATTCCAGGATTTGCTTACGATTAAAAGTGGCGAACTAACCAGGTTTAAAGTAACATTGCTTGTTATTAGCATTTGTTACTGGTAAAATAATCAACTAAAAACGTATGCCAAAAAAACAGAGATCATTTTAGCATGATTCATCCTCTACCATGGGTAAATGCCATAAGCCACAAAAATGCTAGTTACTTTCCATGGTTGCACTTACCAGTGCTCTAGGAACCAACTCCAGAGTGGTCACGAGCCAGTACTCATTGTGGCATCCGAGCGGTTTGGAGCTACCGGAAGTGGTGTAACTATATGGGTGTTTCTCAAGCCATAGGGGTACCCACAGTCCTCATCCATGATTAACTATTCATAATACTTGTAATGAACCAACTGTGCTGGGGGTACCCCATTTTGAGAAACCACCATACGTGTAAGTAAATGGTGAGCTATATTGACGTTGAACTGTGGTTTCGACTCGTTGCCGAAGTCGAAATCCCCACCTCGGCACGTGTTTTTTCAACGCACATCACGTCACGTTTCGAGGTTTTTGATGACACGCACGAAAACATGTACATCTATGGCGGGTGCACAAGTTCATGCAGTGTGGAGGCCCAGTGCCGTGCCCGAGCGCCTGTGAAAAAATCTCTTTTTTGGGAGGCGAGCTTACTATCTACCCACAATTTAGCCATCAAAGTTTTAGCAAGATCCATATGCCACCAAGGATACAAGCAGATTTTGCCAGACTTTGCCCCCCAAATAAGTCTACAGCATCATTGTTGTGTTCAGCTTCTGGGAACACTGGTGACGGGGAAATTAGTTCTGCACGTGCTGCACTCAGAACTAATTTGATCGCGGGACAACTGTATAGCGCTTCTGATGGGAACTAATTTGATCGAACGTGGGACAACTGTATATCAATTGATGGGATATTTTCTTGACAGCAACTGTTCAGTTCCCGCTGTTACCACTACAGTGACCTTCTGGGCAGAAGAGGGTGTCGCGTGCCGATTCCGAACTGGACAGCCCCATTTTCTCACCCCGGTACTGCATTGTTTGGCTGCCAGCCAGCCAGCCGCCCGAGGCACAAAATTTGATACATTTGCCTCCTATGACACGAATGTCTACTGACAGCAACGGCGGCATGGGATGGCTTGGAACGTGGCATGGAACACCAAGTGGTAGTTCAAGAGAACGTGCCAGCTAGCATGAGACAAGCATTATTAACCATCGGTCAAGTACGTGTTAACCACGAGTTGAACATCAGCCAAAGTATGCCAAAGTCATTTATTTCCCCAAAGCTTTGTGGCGTTTCTGGGTGTGATTGACCTTGGGGGGTTGCGGCCTCAGCGTTCACAGCATGTCGTGTCTCAACGCCTGTGGTTGCTGATGGGAGCTGTGCGGACATGTTAAGCTGTGCTGGCTGCCATTGTTATGCCCAGGAATGGCTTGGCGAATGGTTAATTGCTGGGTAATTAATGATCATGGTGAATAGTGATACTGCATCATTGTAGCTGCTAATGATTAATCATTTGTTAATTCTTGATGGGTATTTAGCCAGTAACTGCTGGCTAATTTATTGATTGATTATGAGTGATGAGGCTGGTCTCAATGAGTCTCCCTTTTTGTTGATAACACAGCCAATTTTTTCCTTGCGGCTGTGGACCACGCTTTTGAAAAAGAAGAACAACAATGGACCACAGCACAACGGTGGGGTTCAGCTCTCAGTTTGCCGGCTGCTTTGCGTTTGTCGTTGTGAATTCCCCTGAATTGACCTGTTTAAAAGCCAAGTAAGGACAATTTTTCATTTAATAAGCCAATTATTGTTGATAACAGGTGAGTTGATTAGCCAATTTTTTGTTTGTCTATTTGTCTAATTCACCAACGTTGCCACACTTTGTATGAAATCCTTTCCCAATCACAAAGCTGATCTAGCCAGCATTTAGCAGTTGAGAATTGCAACAGCTACTTTCTCACTGGCTGGGATGTAGCTTGGATTTGTGGACATTTATTTTGGAGGGAATCTTCAGGACATCAACTATCGTGATTCTGGTTTCATGGCTGTTGCCAGAAGGCCCAGCTGGGATTTTAGCTTGTTGGGAATGATGATGGAATGATGGTGCTTATTGCATAGCTACTGATGGGAGACCCACTTGTTCACAACACACCTTAACTTGATGATGAATTACCAGCTAGTTAAGGTTGAACTCGGGGGGGGTGCAACTGAACATAGCTGGATCTAATATTACATATTTTCCCCCCACTAGTAACTCCATCAATCCACCATCAACCCCTACTATTGACCATGATTAAGCCTTACAAACCACCAGAAAACCACCAGAAAACCATGGTTCATAAGGATAGGAACCCGGTTAATCATGGTTTTATCAACCCTTATTAACTATGATTAACCCTTGTAAACCATGTTAACCCCTACGAGTAGCACCCACACGAGGCGGGGGCGGAAGTTTCCAAGCTTATAAAGGCCTATAAGTAAAACATTGGTGCTTACATGATGCCTACGAAAGCATGAGAGCAAAATGACCGCTACAACGAAATCAACAGCAAACAATCACCACAAGAAAATCACCAGCGCAACAACAAATAGTACCACGAAAAGATACCGCAAAAAAACTTACCACCCAAAAACGTACCAAACAAAAACGTACCAAACAAAGATGTACCAAACAAAAACGTCCTAAGCAAAAACATGCTAAACAAAAACGTACCACACAAAAATAAGAAGCCCCAAACAGAAATGTGCCAACAAAAACACGCACCACAAAAAAATAAAACGTACTACACAGAAACATACCACTCAAAAAACGTACCGAACAAAAACGTGCCACACAAAAATGCACCAAACAAATCGTACTTCACAAAAACGTACCAAACAACAACGTACCAAATAAAAACGCACGAGACAAAAAACTTGCCAAACAAAAACGTACCACACAAAAAACGTACCACTCAAAAACGTACCAGGGCAAAAACGTACCTCACAACAACATACCAGGGCAAAAAGGTACCACACAAGAAAGTACCGCATAAAAACATACCATTAAAAACGTACCAGGGCAAAAATGTACCACACAAAAGCGTACCACACAAAAACGTACCAAACGAAAACGTACCACTCAACATACCAAACAAAAACGCACTACACAAAAACGTACCGAAAAAAGACGTACTAACTAAGATTTACCAGACAAAACAAACATATGCTCCCAAAACAAATGCCTGCAACAATTCTGCTGTCTTCCAAATGAGCCGAACTAGAACTTTGATTTTGTTTCGCCTTCAAAATAATCTACCATCTATCTTTTTGTTTGCTCCGTTTCTGATCTTCCACTTCGTTTGGCTTCGGCTGAGACCACCGCGTGCTTTCTCCCACCCTCCTCTCTCTTCTTCACATTTGATATGGAATGATTTGGTATGTGCTAGGACTGATGTGTAATCATTCTGATGTGGCATTTGTTTGAAGTGGAGTCAATTTGATGTGGAATTATTTTGTGATGAATATATATATATATATAAATATAATATACATCAAACCTCCGTAACACAGAAATTTTGCACTTCAAAATTCAACTTTTTATAACAATCTCCATTCATCCATGATTGATTAATCAGTTTACTATTAACGCATTGTTAACACTCTTAATCGACCGACCTCAAGAAAACAACCCTATTATCAACTTTAAAACAATTTATTTGATGGATGTACCATGGAATCAACCGCCATCAGCTCCATTGGAACCCCAGAATCTGAGGCGAACAGTTGGACGGACTTGTCTGGCTTAGCCAACAGCCCGGGGGACCGCTATGGTCATGCGGCGCCACAGCTGCATGGTTCTGAGTCAAGAGATTGGCTGGTTTATGCCGGTAAAAAGAGAATCATGTCGTGAAATGGTGATTTTTCAATTATTAGGGACCCTCGAACTATCATGATTTTTAATCCATTTCCAATCACAAAGCAATCATTTTTTTGGGCCTTGTATTTTCAAAAACGTCCTTAAATAATCCAAAATTTGAGTGGTCAACAATGGCAAATGGTCGTGGCTAATAGGGAATCATTTGAGTGTTTGGAACTATAAAACGTGTAGCAGTGAACACCTCCCCTGAACTAACCATGGTGAATGTTACCAGCTACCGATGCCAACCTCCAAGTAGGGGTTTCCCAAAGCAGGACCCTCCAAAAATGGTGGGTTTATTCAATATTCCTATAAACTATAAATAGTTAAGAAAGGATGCTTTGGAGGTACCCCTATTTTGAGAAACCACCAAGCAGACGGATTGACTGGAAAACGAAGGGCGCAGATTGGAGTTTTGGCCATTGGACAGTTCCAGGTCATAGGGCCATGTTTCTCGGAAGTTTTGCCTGACAGCTCACCCCAAGAGACAGGGAGAGGTTTTCAGCGGGATTGCAGGGTCAGAATTGCATCTTAGTCTCCAAGATGAATAATAACGGATGGAACCGTGAGATAGCGGAAATGGTGCATCAGATAGAATCGCACGAGAGGTGTAGGCAAAATGCTCATTTGACTCAATCTAGATGCAAAAAAGTCCAGAGTGACCCAATCCACTTCCTTTTCAATCTGCCAGTTTCGAAAAGGGCAGACCATGCATCCAAACATAGTCCGAGGCAAGGTACCGTGGGGCCCATCAGGTTTTCAATGTTGCCTGACAAGGCCACTTTTGATCCGGACTCGACCATCATGTACCTCTACGGTGGCGGAAATAGTGCCATGCCGTGCGCGCAGCAAAGCGTGTGATGGGTCCCGATGGGTTTCGGGGCTCCAAGTCCTCGGTGGAAATGGGGTCTTGGGGACCGTGGAACAAAAAATCGTATCCCAAAACCATTTCCAAATTATTAATCACTGAGTTTTTTATAGAAACTAATTATCAGTATAGAAAAAAACCGTGTTCACTCGTTTTCTACTGTTCAAGCGTTTTGGGATACTCGCCGAAGCGCGTAAGTCGGGGTACCGAAACGAAGTTTCTTTGGCGTGAAGTTTAGGTCTTGGGGCAGCGTGATTTCGTGTACGTGCAACACATGATCCAAAGAAGCACCTCGCCATGTAGCCAAACAGATGCCTTTTGGGTCATAGGGGCAACCAATATCTGGAAACTATTTGACCATTGTACACATGATTGTGCGTGCAAGTATATATGGGCATATGTGCCTGTTTATATGTATTTATGTAATACATTTTGTTCTTTCCAATATACAATACTGCATTGCGATGCAACATGATTTGAACTAATGTCATGTATGTTCCTAATGTACGTTTGTGCAAATATGTCTCTGAATATGTCATTGAGCACGCAGGAAGTGCGGTTTTTGATTTTCGAAAATGCGGTCACTTGCAGCCACTTGCAGCCACTCGAGTGACCGCCAGTGCACCGTCACGTGGCCGG
>VSDK01022783.1:229422-243972 GCA_009767595.1 Symbiodinium kawagutii
AGACCGCTCAATGGGCCGCAAGTGACCGCAAGTGACCGCTGGAGCAAGTGAACGCAAGTGACCGCTCAAGTGGCCGCAAGTGACCGCTGGAGCAAGTGACCGCAAGTGACCGCTCAAGTGACCGCTGGAGCAAGTGACCGCAAGTGACCGCTCAAGTGACCGCTCAAGTGACCGCTCAAGTGACCGCAAGTGACCGCTCAAGTGACCGCTCAAGTGACCGCTCAAGTGACCGCTCAAGTGGCCGCAAGTGACCGCAAGTGACCGTAAGTGACCGCCCTGGCCAAAATCAATTTCCACTCCCTTTGCTCGCTCTCTGAGAAGTTTGCAATAAAACGGTTCTGACGTAATGCTCAACACACTATGATGGTTCTTGAAAGCCAAGATTCGCCGGGTCTCCTCCTAGATGACTTTCTTCGGACAGCGGTTGTATGGATACTTCGGCAGGCAAATCTTGGATTTGTCGAAGCTGTCCACGCAGATCAGCTCTTGGCGAAGGCGGGACTGTGACCTTGCTGTCCAGTATATTTGATGTTCACGGTATTGAAGAAGTGGGCAAGCAAGCGGTCACATAATGTAGCCTGGAGCTGAAAATCCTAGGCCACAGCTCAAGGACGATCAGACCTGACGTGTATCATCATGACATTTTGACAACCGTTCAATCAATAGAAACTTTGGCAGCATGGATCCAACAACAACAGCAGCAGAAAATATTCAAAATAAAACCGCGTTAGCATTCAAGTTAAGTGGGAGCCTGAAGCTAGTGCAAGTGACCTGCTTTCCAAACCAGTGGGGATCCAAGAGTCAAAGTCATGAAATTATCGCCGTATGTCATGTTGTATCTTGCCTCATCCCCATAAATGGTGATTTTGCTGATTGGTAGTAGGCCCTTGCCTGAAAACAACTAACTGCATTGCCTCTGGCTTCGCATGGACGAACGGCATCGGATTGTTTACATGGTAACTTCATATCATGTGTCTGCGAATTCTCAGTGTTTCATCATTCTGCGTTTAAGTTGTGCTGTAAACACACTTCTAGGTATTGTTTCGTATGTGTGTATGAAGGCTTCTATGTTTGGCTGTGGCTCAAGCACCGCCATTGTGAAAATCTCAAAATAAATGTAATCTTCAAACTGCCATGCGGGTGTGCTCTGCAGCCTCAGGGGAGACCCTGGCGTCTTTCGCTGCTGATGAATTTGCAGGTAAGTCAGCAAAAATATTGAAGCAAGTCTTGGCTTTTCAGCTTGGAATTTCTCAGTTCCGCCTCCGGCTCTTGGTGGAAGATGCTTCCCGCATAATTCCAGACGATGAGGTTTTTTCTGCCTTGCCTCCAGTGGCGGTACAGCTGGTTTTCTTGGAATTTGACCAGACTGAAGAAGCCACTGCCGTCCAGGAGATGATCTCTGCGTGGACAACCAGCCGGATGCACTTGAAACTTTGTTGCGGCATCCCACCAATCCAAACCTCAAGGATGAAGATGGCAGGACGCCGATGCGATGTGCTGCAGAGTGCGGGAATCTCAATCTTGTGCAGTTGCTGCTGGAAGCAGATTGTGACAAGCACGATGCAAAGCCACTGTTGATGGCATATCGCCAAGGCCACATCGAAGTAGCGCGCAGGCTTGTTGAATCTTTGATTGCTGTAACCAATCAAGCCAAGACAGCCCGACACACTCGTATAACACCATTGATCCAGGCATCTCTCATAGGCCACGTCGAAGTAGTGCGCTTCTTGATTGATTCTGGTGCTGACACGAACCAGGTCGAGACAACCACGGGTGCCACACCATTGTTGGCAGCATCCCAGGAAGGCCACATCGAAGTAGTGGGCTTGTTGATTGAATCTGGAGCTGACACGAATCAAGCCGATGCAAATGGTGCCACACCATTGTTCATGGCATCACAGCAAGGCCACATCGGAGTAGTGCGCTTCTTGATTGAATCTGGTGCTGACAAGAACCAGGCCCACACAACCAACGGTGCCACACCATTGTTCGTAGCATCACGGCAGGGCCACGTTGATGTAGTCCGCTTCTTGGTTGAATCTGGTGCTGACAAGAACCAGGCTACAGGAGATGGTGGTGAAACACCATTGTTCGTAGCATCACAGCAGGGCCACGTTGATGTAGTCCACCTGTTGGCCGAAGCTGGTCCTCATCAAAAGCGGCAACGTCGAAGTTAGCTTCGGTTGCTGGTTGAAGCTGGTGCAGATCCAGGCCAAAACGAAGGAAGATTTGTGCAGCGTCACCACGAAACGATGAGGGCAGTTACTAGGAAATTAAAGACTGCTAGTGGTGATAAAGATGGACATCACAACCACTATAGCGCTGCGCAACGCCGAAGAATATTGACAAGCTACCGATAATGATTCACCATCAGGAGCCATCTGCAAATAAATATGAATCAACAATGAACTAACCCTCAATGATGTTTTAGGATAGCCATTGATCACTATGAAATTAATGAAGGTTGAGCATCCATGCAAGGTTGAGCCACATTTCTTGCAGTTTAGTAACCTGGTGCAGGGCCGTAATGAGATTCTCTGGATTTTTTTCGAGCGCACGAGTCATGATAATTGTCAACAGGCATCCTTCTGAATGATAGTTACTGTATCCGTGATGCTGTTTTATCAGTTGAGTTTATCAATGAATCGATGACAGCAGAAAATCATCGCGGATACTGATCTGCTGGATGTGGCAAAGCATAAACCAATCATTTCGGGCAGCGGGAGCTGTGTGGCCGGGCTGAGGCTGATCACGAAACCATCATGATCATTACTATGTTTATTATGTTTATTACAATTAGTGATTATCAGTCTTATAAATTGTTGCCAGTGAAATCATCATTTATCAACGAGAAAAAACATTAAACGGCTGTCCGCCGGGTGCCAGTGCTCTGCTTTGCTCCAAGAGTTGAGAGATGTTCTGAGTTGAGCCAAGTGGATTTCAGCGACAAGAAACATCTAACGCAGTGTAGATCATAAGATGTGCCACGCCCTGGTGCACTTGCAAGGCCGCTAGTCCTTCATGCTTTTGCTTGGGAGGTGTCGAATGTTGAGTTTTTTTGGTCGGAGTCGGCGATCGCTAACCCTCATGAACAATCATCCCACTAGGACTCAGCCAGTTTTGAGCATCATCAACCCTCAAATAGCCAATATGATCAATAACTTCAACCGATATTGACCAACCAATGTTAACCACCATTGCGCAAAGCATTTTAGGGAGCAACCCGGAGCCCATTGTGAATGCGACCCGTTGTCATCGGCTGATTCCAGGAGACATTACAGAACAGACAACCATTCACCAGACAGAACTGCTGCCGCGCGGATGCGGAGGACTCCTGGATCACCTTTGGATGTTACCTAGATCATAGAAATTCTTTGAGTGGTTCAGTGTGGATGTTACTTGGGTTCCTTAGCATGGTAGTAACTACCGCTGGGTGCACCTGAAAGTGGGCCATGACCACACCGGCTACCAGGTAAACGATCGACCGTAGCAACTACCCCAGCGCGAGGAAAGCCACAGCACTGACACTTCGGAAGTGGTTTACTATGTTGAGCTCCTGCGCGGGTACCACAGATTTGAGTCGACGATCCCCATGCTTCCAATCCCTGAGATGATCGCCCAAGCTATTGCAGCTCTGTGTGAAGTTTTTTGCTGCCAACCAGCATCCAAAGTTCGGAGATTCCCAGCCATGACATGATGATTTTCACCAGTGAGTGTAGAACCAACCGATCATTTTCAAAAAAAATTTCATGGATATATAGCGATATACAAGGGTATACCATCCATTTATGATTATCATCGGCTAATGGATATGTGGTGGCACAATGCACCCTCATCAACCAACCAACCAACCATCCATCATTCATCCTTAATTTAATCATTATGGTTATGCCTTTGCCCCCTTACATCCTGCCATCAAGACTGATTGTTGCCATATGAGATGGCATCATTAGCCATTCATATTGCCCAGAACCAGCACTTAACCATTGGCTTGAGTTAACCAGTGCCTAGGCATCATCAACCATCACTCAATCATCAGATATGGTTTCTTGGCCATCCAACTGAACACTGAATAATCACCAGTTAACCATTAAGCATTAGCTCGCCATTAGTTCACCTTCAACCATCAGTTATGGTCAGTTAACCATCAAATATAACCATGCTTCGCTGCTCCACCGTTGGTTAACCATTCATCATTAGTTCGGCATTAGTTGACCCTTAACTATCACAGCCAACTATGCTCAAAAATCCGTTCGCCATCCGTTAACCATCACAATCACTGACCATCAGCAGATGTTCCTGAGGCAAGTTTGGGACCCTGGGAGTGTGGTGACCCAGTGCAAGCTGAACCAACAGCCCTTGGTTCCCCAACGGCCGAGGGCCCAGCTATGGGTCCATCCTCAAGCCATCATGAATCGTCAAGCAGCGTTTCTTGTTGGTGCCAGTGCTGCCACCAGTGCTGTCCAACCACTCGGGATGCTGTTGCCTTTAATTAGCGTCGGCCACAAACCATAAACCAGCTGTAGTGATTAGTGATTCTAGCTACCAATTACTATCCATTGCTATGATGTTAGCCAGGATAGTACTAGATGAAAGGATGAGCAATCTGCAATGGCTTATGGAGATTGGTTAGCCAAAGCAAAACTCAAATCAGTGGTTCAGTAGATCGCGGGGTTTTACTTCTAGCAAATTAGTAATCTAACAATTCGTAATCATTAGTTCACCTATCGATCAGATAGCCATTGGTTGAATCACCATAAATCACCATTAGCCAGTAGTAAAACCAATCATGATTAGCCATTGGCAAAACCCTGAGAACTTTCACAAAACAGGGTAACATGCAGTAACCAATGTAGTAACCAATGTAGTAACCAATGTAGTAACCAATGTAGCAACTAATGTAGCAACCAATGTAGTAACATGTAGTAACATGGGAAAACCTCCAATAAGCAAATCGTACCAGTAGTAAAAATGTTTAGCAATTCCTGGGTTTTTTCGATCCAAAAAACGAACCGCATTCTGAGGACCACTGGCTTCGTCGCAGACCTTTCCTGGGCGGAGGGGTCTCGTCCCTTCGCATGCAGAGTTGACGGCAATGATATTCAATCATTGGGTGAAGAAGCATGATGAAAGTGATTGAATAGATTTGATTATAGAGTGTGTCTAAAAACTGTGAATAATTCCGTTGCCCAACCAACCAACCAAACACAACGTCCAGAGCCACAGGGTGTACTCAGCAACCGTCAAGGCTTTGCCGGGGAAACTCCAAGGTTTTCCTGGCGCGGCCAAGTTTCAGAAGTTTTTCCACCACTTTGACGTTGACGGGTTTGGGAGATCCTAATGGTGTTACGGACCATCCTGAAGCACCTGTTGACCATTGTTAGTTGGTTGTTTGATGAAAGTGATGGCTGAGAACAGGGGAGCAGCTGGAAACCAAGCCGTCATGAGAGTACCGACCAGCAGTTACTAAGGTTTGACGCCCTGCTTGGCCTTGGAGGTGCGGTTGCTGATGGCTACAGGAACCAGCAAAGGGTATGATGATGATGATGATGATGATGATGATGATGAGATTACAAGAGTGTCTTACCATTGCAGCAACCAGTAACACCATCTCATAGCATGGTGGAAGCCGCGCCATAGTTGGTGAATACAGGGTCGGTAGCCTCGTAGATGTCAGTGGGCCCAGTGATGATTTGCTGCCATGGTTGTATCCATTGGTGAGTGATAGTAGCGCTAGGTCGTAACGGTCAAAGAAAGATCAGACTTTGCCCTCCGCCCTGCTGCCAATCCTCAAGAAATCCTGGACTGATCACAGCAAACTACAAACTGTCGTTTATCGATGTTTTGTTTTTGGTGTTGTTTTGTGGAACCCATTTCGTAAGGATCCGCAACCATTGAGCGGCAAAACCAGTTCGCTGCTGATTCCGAACCATCAAGAGTTAATTTTAACGGATCAAGAACTCATCAAAGCTTTCGACATTGACCGTTTTGACATCAAGTGAATCACCACCTTTCGACGTTGACCGTTTGTTGCACCGCTGCAAACAAACAGGAGCCAAGCAGTGGCCCATCCCTTCCACGACCCAACCACACCTTAAACCCCTCAACCCGGAGAATTTCACTTGCAAACCGCACACCTATTCCACGGCATACCAGGCAGTTACCGGGTGCGCATGGTGTGTGTTGGCCACTCACCGTCCTCGGCAGAACAAGGAAGTCATTCCATTCTGTCGGTGCTATGGTGTGGTGTCCTTCCAGGCGGCAAAATGACTTCCAAAACCATAGGCTTAACTTAGCGCATCGGTTTGCCTCTTTGTCTGTGGCCTGGTTGGGACAATTCTAAAATGTCTAGAGCTATTCCTCAATCCAGTGGTGAATTTTATAAGTTATCTAGAATAAGCCTTTGTAATATTGGTAGCCCTTATCCCTCAGACTCATGGCTCCGAGGCATCCAACCTCTTCCATGGGATCTGTTTCGTTCAAGGGTGCCTGGGATTCGCCAAAACCAAGACCTTTTGGAGAATATTCTAAGGAATCCATAGGCGACGGCTGGGCCTGGCTGTCATCTTTTGGGGCAAACCCTGGGACAGGAGCAGCCACAAAGGGTGACATAGGCAAGGCCTCTGCAACATCCTGAGGTGTTCCCAACGTGCTCCCAGTAGAACTTTTCTTTAGTAAATCTGATTTAGGTTTGCCGTTTGCCTTTCTTCAGCTTGGTCCGCTCGGATACCTGGTCGCCAAACAAATGTGCTGATAAAGCAGATGTTTTTTTATCAGCATGCATGTACACAGCATGCATGAACAACAAACAAAGCGCTTTAGATGAAGGTCCCATTGAAACATGTACCATGTATACACTGGATGGCCGACCTCGAATGTGGATCGTCCTCGGGTTGGCGTTTTCTTCTTTGAAGTTGGTGACAAGATGCCCATCTCCTGAAACATGTGAAAAAATACTGGGAAAATACACTTTGATCATTCGACCAGTTTGAGATGTTATTCCTGTTTTTTGAATTGCAAATATTGATAAATTATGATTCTAAAGAGCTTGGACCTGTTTAGAATCCAGATGAATAAATTATCATTTAGGCATTGCATGTTTTGTTGGTCCTCGTACTTCAGTACAACGATGTGTTTCAAGACTTCCATGTGCTCATGACCTTTCCTGTGCCGAAAATTCCACCCTGACTCACATGCACATATCAAAGGAACACATGTTTTGAGGATTTTTCTTGAGTGTGTTTCAGATCTACCTATCATGAAAATTAGCTGGCCTGACTTTGGAGCTCCTTTGGAACAGGTTGGAGACATGCGAGACCATGCTGCGAATCAACTTCGCTTCGATTCGCGTCCATCTCTGCAGGTCAGGAAGCAGTGGGCAAAACAGGTTGAAAATGGTTGAAGTGAAACCACCCATAGTCAGGAAATAAAAGTTAACAGACATAAGTTGCAATATGCATGCTGGTGATGATATGCGCAATCAAATTGCTGAATCAGTGCACATGATAGAATGCGTTGGAGGTTTCAACCCCCCCACCAGTCATGAGCCTCATGCTGCCCCTTTCATTGGAGACGAGTGTTCAAGTGAAATTTGGTGTTCACGAATGCCAGAACCTCCTGCATTCAAACACGGTAACCAGCATTTGTTTTGCAAACATCATCGATGTATAATGGACTATGCTCTAGAAGGCTTAGTTGTTGTTGCGTTTGATTCATCAGTTTGACCAAATTCCAAGTCCTCTATTTCCAGCTTCGTTGGCAGGTCCCCCGCAAATTCTGGCAAAAATTGCGCTAGGAATTCGAAGTTCACTGGGCGTTCAGCCTACCAAGGTAAAGAAATCGATTTCACCATTTTAAGAAGTTTCAACTTGCAAATGATACGTGCTCTAAGCACGTGTGGGTACTCCAACTCAGTGATCGTGTCAACACCGACCAAGTCAACAAACAAGAATGCCTGCCACAGGAAACGCAGACAAGATGGGTGGATTGCACATAGCATGAAAGGCTTACCAACTTCAATAGCAGCTATGGCAAATGAAACACTGAAGCTGATGTGGACATGATGCATCGATGATGTTTATCATCGAATTGTTTTGCATCACTGATGCAGTGTTGAATAGTAAGCAAACCCTGGGAAGAAATCAGGATTATGATATCTATTTGATACACCGTATGTGAGAGCACCTTGCTCCCTTTCTTTGATGTCATTCCTTCGCTCTTCAATGTACCGTTCTTGTGCACATAGATCCTGAAAAAACTCCTGTGCCAAGCAAAAGCTTGCAGTAGTACCACAGTAAATCATTGGTATCCCAAACCGTCACGAGAAAACATGCCAACATTTTAACATTTATGAACTCGATATGGGATTACAAAATTGTGCAATATCAACTAAGATGTTTTGTCCTTGCATTTTATTTTATTTGTTTGTGCTTTTTGTTTTTGGATTGATGATTTTGAATCGATGGTTATAATGTTTGACATGACACCTATATCACTTGGCTCCCAAGCACAGTTTCCGTCCTTGAGGGCTGTAAGCCTCTCCAAGTTCATCCGGCTTTTTCTTCGTTGCACAGTCGGCATTGCAGATCGGGGGCTCTGTGGACAGAACTGGGTAAGTGCGATCGGAGAAAACAAAAAATGAAGGTTTACCAGCTAGATGGTATACTTAATAGCTTTATAACGTCATCTCCCAAGCGATAGGGCTGGCGCAGCACATACCACCCATGCACACATGGGATTGGTTCATCTACATGCGTGCATACTTGGTTATGCTAACGGCTGGTGATCCCTGAAATTTGCGACAACAACTTCCAGCTTGTTTCATGATCAGTACAAATTGCAAACCATCATCAACCACCGATTGGATTTCGAATTTCATCAATTAATGCAAAAAGCGGGCCTTCACTGGGAATGGTTTATTCATTGCATTAGCTCACATACTACAAGTACAGGTACAGCGCCGATATACCTTTTAAAGTGATGTTGCAGGCTAAAGATATTCGAATGGTATATAAAGCCAGTGTAATTAGTGATTAGTTTGCGAGATTATCAGTCCAAAGTGGAAACCCTGAGAGCGCCAAAAGGGCGCACCTCCATGACGCTCATCGATCTCCAAATCAGAGTCCCTGCCATAGATATTGTCATCGTGTCCTGCAATCAGAAAAATGACAAGCATTTGGTTGACCGCCAGGGTTGGGGGACATTACACAGTTTTACATGTGCACATAGCGTGTTTACCACATGCATGATGTGCAATATTATGTGACTGATCATGTATAGAACTGACAACTAGGCTACAAATTAATACACCAGGCGGTCGAAGATTTCTTCTACTATAAGCATATGCGGGATTGAGTCAATCATCACAAACACTGCGCTGACCAGCAGCAATGTACAGTTGGTCCTTCCAAGTACCGCTTTCGCTTGCTCATGGTGCAGGGGTCAGACCTGGGATGGCCAGCGTGGTCCCACAAAATTCCAACCGACCAATTTTGAGATCAGAAAAATGGTCTCCAACAATATATGCCGCGTATTCTACAGGCATCGCCCGAGATAAGAGTCTCCGGATATCGTATATATATTATGTTTGTCACCAAGTCCAAAGATTCCTGAGATAGAGCACTGCGTACCATCCAAGCCAAAGGTTTGAGGTCCTGGCTTATGTTGGAGCTGAGGTTGTTCAGCGAACCAACGTGGCAGAGCCGAGATGGGAAAAAGGCAAGCTGAGCAAGCCAGGAAGTGGTAGAACCCTTAAAAAGTAGATGCGCTAGCTAGAAGATTATCAATATTCTGGTTGTGAACCATCGGAATTGAGCCAGATGTTCCAGCTTCAATCAAAAAGGATCAAAATCGTCGCCTGATCTACTTATCCGAGCCTGGGAGGGTGGCAAAGTTCGGCCCGTGGTGGCAAAGTTCCACCTCTTTCTAGCAACCAAACTTTGCCGAGACTTCGACCGCCTGGGTATATTGAAAGCGGTTTTATCTATCAATCTTTCTCGTGTGATCACTGTTGATCACTGCCAATCTTTCCAGCTCTTGGATCATGTTCCAGCACTATAGCTGCGTCGTAGCGTGTGCAGCGACCAAAGAAGTGAATCTTGCGTAGGTTTGCTGAGAAGCCAGAATGCCGCAACCACTTTGAGTAGCACACCCATGGGAATTCTGCAACGGCATTTGCAAACAGGGTTATGGATGGCATTAGCCACCCGTTCTTTTGAGCTCCCTGATCGAGCAAAAACTGATTCATTGGGGTCTTTTGGCTTATCCATCATATCTTGCAGATTGTAGGCCCTCCCATGTCAAGTCCACATGTCCAAAAGAACCAGAAGCCACACTGGATGAGCTGAACTCTTCACCACAGCCGCATGCGTGGCTGGCAGTATCAAATCGCTCCTGAGCATCGATGTTCGGTATGAAGTAATGGACCCAATGCCGCAGTTTTGAGATGTTGACATTGCCACGCAGATCAGAAGCTACGTTAGCTAAGGAACCATTGGGGCACATCCACCGTGCTAAAAGTATGAAGAATCCTTTCCAGCTTTCTCTTCATAGCATCATCGAAGTTTTCAGGATTCAGCGGTCATCACGCCAGTCCGATTAGGAAAATGAAAAATCTCCTTCTGGTGATAGGGGCGCCAAAGTCTTTTCGCGGTGCCAACACAAACATTTACAGCAACATGAATGCTTTTCATCTTGCGGGACACAATTTATTCATGACATGGACATGTGCTGCCGCCTAGAATCGGGTCCATGATCACAGTTGCCACGACATACCTGGGTTTGAGTACCAGAGCTATGAACCAACAGCTATAGTTTTCATGTTCTGTTCTCACTCGTTGAAAGTGGTGGGAGTGCCCAACCTGAAAGCCGTAGGAAGAGGGAACCGACCCCCAAGTAGTCGATGATATTTCTCGGCAACTCCTAGATGGGTTGATGAAAGAAGGGATGATTTTTGTTAAGCAGGGAGGAAAGCCATGCTTGAGATTATCTGGTGACCAGTCCTCCTCCTCATCTTCAGTGGTGCTTCCATTGCTCACCACTTCAACATCAGAATCTGAAGAAGTCTATGTTACCGCTCTGTGTATATAAACAGACGGTTATTGTATATCCAGGATCTATGTCAGATGCTGTACCAAGATAACAATTCCTTGATGGCAGTTGAAGGTATACCATCATTTTCCTCGCGTCCCCAAAGTGAAGACCTCTGCCGATCTTTGTCCTTGGCTCCTTTTGGATCACAGGTGGTTCTTCCATTGGTTCTCCCATCCACGGCAAAGGGAGCCAGGCCGAAGTCGTGAGGATCTATGTCATATGAGTTTCTTGACGGCGAAGCATGGCCAAGCCCGCCTCAAGCTTCCAAATCCGATCAGATGATCGCCTGTTTTGTTGCCACCCCCGACATCTGAGTCCTGGTGTTTGTAGCTGTCGTAGTGTTGATGACCCAGCTGCACAGACTCTTTTGGGCTGCGAAGCCTCAAACCAATTCTGTGGGAACACTAACAAAATGCAGCATGTAAAAATTGACACGAAATGCAGGCAGCAATCGTGATAAAGCAAAGAGCAGGTTGTAGATCAGGGCTTTGCGCCCAGTTTGCGAACTGTTGTGAGCTTATTATACTCCGCTATGGCAGTGGTAAGCAAGTCACGTAGGGTCGACCGCGCTGCTCACATCAGCCAAGGTTGCCACCGGAGAAGGTGACACCCTTTCGGACGTCGCGTAGCCAAGTTCTTGGCACAAAACGAGAAGTACCCAGATCCATCCAAAAGCAATCTAAGCAGCGTCAGCAACAGAAAGTCAAAGTTACAACTTGAAGCATATGGCAGCATGCAACCACCCAGATACTCAGAGAATGCAGAAAACGCATCCCAGGCTGATCGAAGTGCACATAGCTGCAACGGATGTACTGGAAGGAACTCAGTGTCAAAGCAAGTCGGCCAAGGTCTTCCAACTTGAGGTCCAATTCACTGCACAAAGATGTGATGGCAAACATCAAAGGTCCTTTTGTTTGTCCGTCCACCGGTCCCATGCTGAAATCATCAACTCTGCGTTCCCCTTCCGTAAATGGGAATCTGCAAACCACGCTCTCCACGCCCGAGCGGTATCCGTGTTTCAAGCACTCGCCAAAGTGGACAGCAAATTGCCTATTGTTGGGGTAGTTTGGGTTGCTGAGAGATGATTCAACCAATTCCTGCTACGAAACGGTCATGCTGTGTCACATCCTTTTAGATGGCCATGAAAAAATGGTATTATATTCATCCGAGCGACATCCGTTTTTAGCGCCCGGCCCGAAGTCAAATTTCTCCAGCAGCAAATCGAACTCGCCGGTGCTTTGCGCAGGCGCCAATGTCAAATGGCGGCGTTGAGGCTGGTTTGCCACAGGTTGCTGGGAATCGACATAGTGAGTGATGGCCTGTTGTCAGCGCAGCACTGGAAATCTTTGATTCTTGGAACAGGTTCAGCTTACATTGCATTGCGTGTTTCATTTTGGTTCGATCAGCATACGCATCAATCAGGTGATCCCCAAGGTTGCGTTTTTCGATCACCTCAAATACAGCTGAAAGATGGCGGAAACATCAAGTTGCGAGTTCAGGGCAAACACAGCATATACTAAATGATGACTAGTGCCGGACTCAAAATACGCGTGCAACTTCTGCAGGATGGGGTCATCATGCTCCACTTCCATAGCTTCGACCGGCGCCACAAACAACAGCAATGTTCCAGAGAAAGGTGAACAAAATGTTCTTTGGGCCAAGATGTAATGAATCAAATTTTGACTGAGTTTCAATGGTATTTTCTCAACATGTGATTCTGCAGCCTGCGTGAGTGATTTTCTTTGCCCATCGCAATCTAAAATCCAGACATGGCTCTTTACCCCCGAGTCCTGTGAAACGACCTCCAAACAATGCGGCTTTGGCCGAGGTGGCCTTTCCCCGAATTGGATCTGACACCACCGCCTTCCAGTGCTGGGTACATGTTCCAAGAGACTCAGTCTTGGATATGGTTTCAATGGGTCACTGCCATTCAGCATCGCCCGGTAATACCTGACAGATCTCTGCAGGGATGGGAATCCGCCTCGATTGCGTCAGCGAGAAGGCGCAGTTTCTTTTCACGCTCCTGGGAAGACAATGCAACATGATGAACGGTTGAAATGATGAAAAATCATACCCGCTTCATTTTATTTTACGGTTTGGCACCAAATAAAATGCACCCCATATCAGAACCAAGAAACTGGGTTCAAGGAAGCATCAATTGTGCGGTTGGTCGTGTTCACTTCAGAGTGGAACTTCTCCGTTTGGTGGCTCAAACCTTGTGGGAATACCAACAAGGGATTCTGTTGCAGCTCCGTGTCGGACATGTACTGCTCCACACACGCAAAGACGTCACGGCTTTTCTTGTCAAAGTCATCCTCCCGAAGATGCCGTGGAAGACGTTCATTTTTCTCAACTAGGTCAGGTAGTCCTGTCAGGGGATGCCGTGCTTGCACCTAAGTCCATACATGAAACTAACTAAAGCTTGACCCCCGACCTTCTCCGCATAGATATGTGAAGCTCTGCGGATATTTGTTTTCTCCCGTCTCCGTTTTTAGGCTTCCGGTCTTTGAATGCATTTTTCAAAGTAACGTCCTTTGGCAAAAGGGAATGCCAATCTCGTACCTTAATTCAAAGCATTCGGAAAGCCAGGGGAGTGCGGCGACAGCAAATCAACACGCAAAGCGAAGACATGAGTGGAAAAGGTTGAACGACCACAAAGTTGTAAAGGCTTACCAAATCATATTTAGATGCGGTATCAATGAACCCAATGTGGAAAGTCATCCCATTTTTCTTGAAAATTGGTTCCAGCTTCTTGGAGATGGTTTTCTGGACATCCATTGGGGTCATCAATGTGGGTTCGCTTGAGGAAGTACTGGTAACCAAGATGAAGCAGCTGTCTACATCCTCGTGTGCCCCACCACACAATGGTGGTGGGACACGCAGCCAAAGGTAGCCCCTTGGGCCAAGGTCACCGCCAGCCGAGCAACGGAGCCATGTCTCACCTCCTTGACTGTATTATCAGACTTGATCCAACACCTTATGGGCACCTGTTGATGTTTGATTGGTCATGAAATATACGGATATCAGGTTGAACATCAAATCTTACCTCATGCTGCAGGCAGGGAACTCTGCCGGAAAGGGCCTCCTTTCAGATCGAGTGGTGGCAAAGACTTTGGCAAGGGCTCGCATTAGAAACAATTTTTAGGTTCTTGAAATTCCATGGGCCAGCTTCCAAGCCTAGGTGCGCACTCCATGAACAAGAAGTTCCCCTCATGCCTTTGTTCGACAAGTACATGTAGCATCTGTACCCATGTGCTAGAACGCATGTCAAGGTCAAATGCGTACCTGAGGTCATTTCTTGCCAAACATTTTAAGATGAGAAGTTTCATTGAGCACGCAGGAAGTGCGGTTTTTGATTTTCGAAAATGCGGTCACTTGCAGCCACTTGCAGCCACTCGAGTGACTGCACGTGACCGCTCAAGTGGCCGCAAGTGACCGCAAGTGACCGCCATGGCCAGC
>VSDK01022785.1:0-17740 GCA_009767595.1 Symbiodinium kawagutii
CAACAACAACAACAACAACAACAACAACAACAGTGCCAGCAGCAGCAACTGACGGCCCCTCACTCTTGAGGTGGCAGCGAGATCACGAAGTCCTGAATACATGGACTCTACTGAGTCTAGTGAAGCTTCGAGTACGATCTGATGGCAGCGAAGCTCATAAGCCTTGTGGATCCAGAAGCGATGGTCTGGCAAAGGTCTCCATGCTGGAGGCTGAGTAGGCAGCCTACCCACATTCTGTGCTTCTTCAATTGCAATGAGGGCCTCATTGATGAAGTGAGCATCTCTGGGCGTGAGACCCATGTCCTTGAGCAGAACAACTAAGTAAAGGAGTCTGTTGTACCTGGTGGCTGGGTCCTCCTGCGAAGTAAGAGGATCAAAGTAATTCAGCCTCTCTCCAACAGGCACCCTCGCCATTCTGCTCAGGGTGCTGCTTCAAATCACAAAAGATTTCAAAAGAGCTCGAGCCAAACTGAGGTTGTCGCCACAGTTTAAAGAAAGCAACTGACTGGAAGCATGAGCACTTTTCTATTGGGCGAGGGTTCTTTCGGCAGGAACAGTTTTTGGAGGGGTACCGCCTTCAAGAGTAGATTAGATCAACTTGTTTGGGGGTGGGGGCACTAATCAGGCGACAACATTATCAAAACACTTTCATGCAACATCTTTATAAGGGCAACTTGCTAGAAAAGACGAAGAGTCTGTGTGTATAGAAACATCTTCCAACTTTCAACAAACATGGGGTAAGGGCAGCGAGGGCGTGCGGAGCCAAAACTATGGACCTTCTTTGCCTTCGCGTGCGACCTACATCACTCGGGCTCAGGTGCGCACTATCGTGGGGCTGGCTGGGGCGCTGTGATGCATTATCAATGTCTCTTCGTGGCCGAGGCCGAAACCCTCAGTTTGAACACTTTCCAAAGAAAATCCTGCATCAATCGGCAGGCTTCCAAAAAATCGACTGAATATCCATAAAAATCTGCAACATTCTTCAACTAGCTCAAGCCAAGAGAACTATCCCAGGTCAGAATGAAAATCAGCAGCTTCTCCCCACCTGTCTCACTTCCTGCTGTCCAGGTTGAGGCGATGGACTGCCCGATGGGACCTGGCCGGTGTTAGCCATCAGCCCATTAGGGCAACCCCTCTTGGTTCCTGGCCTCCCATTTAGAGGGATAGCACTGGATATCCCGAACGGATCCACATCGCTTCCAACCACCAATCAGCACCCAGCGGTCTCAGCGCTTGGTACTCTGCGGCTCTGACCATGGACTAGGATCCACTGCAATGTGTTTCTCTCCTTCCTAGGGTTGGTTGATCAGTTGGTTGACCACGTTTGACCCACACAAGTGCCTTGTGGTTAGCATGATAAGTAGTTAGAATTACCATCCTCGGCAGTGAACATTGCCAACCAATACCTACTGGAATTCAAAATTGCCCACTAGCACACACATTGCCTGTGAATGACCACTTGTTGTTGTACCCAATCATTCCGAGAGTAGACTCATCATCACATACTACATGGGTTCAGTTATAAGCGGGCATTCAAGCCAAAATACTGTACATAAAATGCATAAACAATGACAAATTGCATGCAGAATTCCAGTATCTCAATGCTGGTCGTGCTACTCATCTAATCTATACTCAGCAATGATTTTTCAGAATGCGTGGATTCATATAGAAGGTAGACATAAACTTCTGCTTTGAAACAATACAACAGACATATCATCACCCATTCCCCCATTACATACGGCTCGCTTATGATTTGTACAACGCTTGGAAAATTCACCAAGAACACCTGTGTCAATACTTTTTGTCCGCACTAGTTGTTGCTAGACCCACCTCATCTGCAGTGTTGCTTACTTGTCCAAAGCTCCGCGGCATCAGCACTGTATTGCACCCCCGGTCATAAGATCCCACATTCCAAAAACCCATTCATAGTTGCTATTCCATTATGGCTGCGAGTCCATGCTATGTACCCTTGCTGAACATCTCATTAATGACCAAAACTAGTCAAGCTGTTCAAGGCTATGAACCATATCGTCCACATTGCATTACTCCAACCCCGAGGCTCAGGTGGTCTTGTACTAGATCAAATAGCCATGATCACAGGGGCAGCTGCTTCCTTGGATACCTTGAAGTTGCTGGTTGCTATCCCCCTGCAAGGTCAATCCTTGGCTTTGGTTCCGGGGTGGCCCTATGGATCAATGTTGTACTCTCCAACCACCCCTGGCTTTCAGGGTGGTCATGAACGGAAAGCCACCCATTTCTTTGAGGTACTGCCTTGATGGAAATGCAAATTTGAACAAGTATTCATTTTTCTATCATCGCCAGTCATTCTCCCCTTATGATGAACCCCACCAACTAACACACGTTACCGTATACCCATAGCTCATCTTCCTTCTTTTGGGCTGCCCGACTGATGCCGTAGGCGGCGAGGAAGAGCCACCAGCCCTGCCTTCCACAACACGGGAAGGTCCCCAAGGGCGATTGCTCAAATAGTGGTTTCTCAAGTCATACGGGAGCCCCCGGAGTTATATACTGGTATCATCCAGCTTATAACTCATGTATAACAATAAACCAGCCATAACTTTGGGGGTCCCAATTTTGAGAAACACCTAAGTGGGAACATGTACACTCGGAAACTGATATGGACCCTTGCAAACAAGGGTTGGATGATGTTGGAAGATCTGCTTCATATAGGCTTTCCCTTTTGGTAGAGCGCATGTTGGTTTTCAACAGGTATGACAAAAAGACACAAAGCATAAACTGTGTTTAAGATGGTGGATGATGTAATGCAAGAGAATCCCAGACCTATACTTTGTTTTGTTTAGTCTGCGCGAATCGAAATTGAGGATATTGGATTTCCATATTATGTCAAAGCCACGGGGCCAGCTGGGTGATCGCCAGTGGGGATTTGATCAGGCTTGATTTGAGGGGTTCAGTGGAAAAGTTATTCAAAAAATTGTTTGAACATTTCTTCAAACATGATGGTGATCTAGCCCTTGGTCACTGAATACGACTAGATTCACGCCAAGACAAAGCTGACAAGTTTGTATCAAAAGCGAGACCTGGAAGCAACAAAAGCAATTGTTGTTGGCATCAGGAAAAAATGAAATTAACACCAACAGAACGTAGCATGTGTCCATTGCTTTTGGCAAAACACAAATCAGTGAACATTCGATATCAAACAGCATTAAATGAATCCAAGCATCATCAATATACAGTTTCCATGTGAACTGAAACAAAAACTGTGCACACATAAACCGACCAGACATACGGCAGTTCGCCCTGCACCAACCAAAAACGAGATCAAATATAATGCATGGGATTGTGCTCCTCAAATAGCATGGATGGACATAAACATGCACACCTTTCGTTTGAAGGATTGTAGGTTAGAGCCCATATCACAGGCGGCTTCCCCACAGCAGCGCCAGGAGAATGAGGACACATATTAGAGATTAGAGGATCCTTCCTTGAACAAAGGTCTGTTGGTTGCTAGCACTGAAGGGAAGCAGACAGTGTCGAACACTGATTGCATTGGTTGCATGCTTTCAAGTTCTTCCAGCAGTGGGAGCAGTCGACTTTAGTGCACACTTGTCAAACCGTAAACCCATCTCAGCCAGGTTGTATCTAAAACAATACCGGAATGGAAACCAAATGAAACCAGCAACCACTCTGTCCTGTTCTTTGCCGTCCATCTCGTCTTCGAAGCGGCATCGGGAAGTTCGTTCAAAACACAGGTGCTTGCAGGGCTACTTGGACCAACATGATTCAGCTAGAGAGGATCCAAATTCATCCTAGGTGGGGGACATATTTGTGGGACAATCAGCTCAGCTGCTGATTTGATGCCAGTTGCCAGCCCTTCTTACTTAAGTCTGAAGGTAGGTAGGTGCATCAAACACGGTGAACCAAGGTGGCTTTGTGGTTCGAAAAAGCTGACAATACAGTCCGAGTTCTGAGAGATGGGATTCTTCAACGGACTTTGATTTCGATTGCTATGATATGGGGGACGCCATCTTATGCTGAGGCATGGCCCATGTAGTGATGGTTGTCTTTCCCGGGTCTTTCATAGAGTCTTAACGGCCACTTTGGACCCAAAGCCAAGGTGACACCTTGGCAAAGCCTTGAGTCCAAACATTCCAGCGGAAGAAAAGGCTTGGATGATAGGGATTCCCACCATGGGACGCAACTTCTGTATCATAATTTCCTCCAACAAATTTGTGACGAAGGGAAACATGCGGGCCAAAGTGGAAACCATCAAACTGGTCCTTACATTTGGGCTGGTATATGATGTAACTAACGAGTAACGAGGTTGGGATGGTTGGGGATACCCATCATGACGACTCAGGCAATGCGGTTTGTGACAACTCAGGCCGTCCTTCAACTCCAGCTGTCCTATCCCTGCACTACAGATTGCATTTGATTGCTTAGAGGTTGAAACTGAAATGACGCTTCGGTGGTTGTCAGTGGCTGCGGACGGCAAAGATTCAGATGCTCCTTGTTGGCAATAAGCAGGACACCATCGTCTTTCCTGGCGAGTGCACAGAAATGAGAATTTCGTCATACCAAGCCTCTGTCTGTGTGACCTTATTAGGCAACAACCATCTTTGGCGTCTGAATGAAATGGTCAACCTGCCAAACAAGTGTTGCAACATGTAAAAATGCAACATTGAGTGTTCATGAAATAATTACGGCACATTTGGTTTGCTACATTGGGTGTGCAGTATGTGTGTATAAAAATATGTATACAAGCTTCTATGCATTGATGGCTAC
Source organism: Symbiodinium kawagutii (assembly GCA_009767595.1). NCBI lineage: Eukaryota > Dinophyceae > Suessiales > Symbiodiniaceae > Symbiodinium > Symbiodinium kawagutii. The sequence goes on from VSDK01022785.1 coordinate 4,765, forward strand.
ATACTACATGGATGGCTGTTACACGGATGACTGTTACATGGATGACTCTTACACGGATGACTGTTGCACGGATGACTGTTACACGGATGACTGTTACATGGATGGATGGATGGATGGATGGATGGATGGATGGATGGATGGACGGATGGATGGATGGATGGATACATGGATGGATAGATATATACAGTGGTGAGGTGTCCATAGTTGATTTACGGTTGGTGAATGGTTAATCTTTGGTAGGGGAGATTGACCAAACAAGACTAGGGCAGGCTGGATGATTCATGGTCAGCCCAGCGCTGCAACGACCGTTATTGCCTACTCTCTACGGGATCATGGGTCATCACTATGTACGATCATGAAGCAACATTTATTGTTGATGAGTCATCATTAACCAACCACCACCACCGGCAGCACCACCACAACCGCCACCACCACCATCATCACCATCATCCTTATCCCCGTCATTGGCAGTATTCTCCTTGAGGATATCCGTGTGACCTTGATTTTGGTGGCTCAGGTGGATCCTGCGTGTGTTGGCAGCATCAACTTTCATCAGCTCTGCGCGGGCTTTGCAGTGCTCACCAAAGCACGCGACCTGTCGGGGTGGTTGGTTGGGTTGCTTGGGTCGGTTGGTAAGTATCAGAAGCATGAATGATCTGGTGGGTGGGCCGGTTGGGTTGGTTGGCACCGATTCGATCTCTTGGCCGAATGAATATATTGCATGTATTAATCAATGTAGTTATTCACCATATATTCACGGTTCTGAATGCATCAGCGGTCACCATATACGCACCATATGTTCATTTGGGAGCACCCCATCTAGCAAGGATCATTTACTTCATAAATCCGTGTGTTTTTGGATTTGATATTCTATTTCTTTTCTTCTCCTGTCAGTCTGACATTCTTCCGCAGCATTTTGTTTTTATCTCGATGTTTGTTACTAGGAACCACTTTTGAGCTAGATTGATTACCAATATTGAACCATATCATTGAGCCATTGATACCTTCCATATGGTTTGGCACTATTTAGCCATATTGATTACCTACATTGAACCATTTTGACGTTCCTATAAAGAATTGTTAAGCCACATTACTACCCATGTTGAACCATATCAGTTCGCAACTGTAAAGTAACTAAATACCACATTAAGTCCATGTACACCGCTTTCATGTTCAATTGCCATGCTTTCCATGACAGATCATGTCATTTTTCACCGTTTTCATGTTCGACGTCGCCGTTGCTGAGGCAAGTTGATCAACTACCGAGAGTAGCTGGGCGCTGGTGTCCAGAACGGTTTGCAGGATTCAGCCAGGATTTGAGTATTTTTGTCAGACTAATACTGGTTTTTAATGGTTCACATTCTTTAATGAATGGCTTGTTTATTTAAAAAACTGTTTGTGATGGCTAATAATGGCCAATAACGGTAAATAACGGCAAATAATTTCTATTGATGGTTACTGATGATGGTTAGTAATATAGGATAAACTAATGTTTTTATAACTATAATACTACCGATGATGTTTATCAGGCTATGCGGTTAGAAATGATATTGGTTAACCATCAAAACAACAGTATTTTTTGTCTAACTCCTACTGTGTTGTTTATGATGATGGTTATTGATGCTGGTTGAGATATAAGGGTTGGAGCCTGCTGGTCATCGTAAACTACCAAATGCTGATGGCTACCCAGTATTTTCAGGCCCTCGACGATTGTTAGCCAGCATAGCTATAAAACAGACCAGATCATTGAACAGCAATGGGTCCAACAACCACAACAGCAGGAACCCCAGGAGTCGACAGTACCATGCATGGCTGTAGCTATGCGTCAAGGCATCCAAGGGTTCTCCAGTTGGTTTGCTGGGAAGGGTCCCTTTCATGGCCAGGTCCCTGGTAGGAAGGGATCGAGCCAGACCCAAAGCTTGGACCTGCAAACGAATCCAAGCTTGAGCGCTCGCATTGCCAAGCACCGAACCGCAAACATTTGTTGCCTCGAAACCGCAAGGCAAACATTTGTTCCCTCGAAACAAACAAATGTTGCCTCAAATATGTGTGAATGTCATTAGCCTACAAGTTTGTTTAGGCTTCTCTTCATACAACCTGCAGGCTAATGACATTCACATTCACACTCTGACTTGTGAAACTTCTTGCATTGTCAAACAAGAATCCACGTGTCGGGGTTTCTCAAAATATTGCGCTGTGTCATTGGTTTCCTGCACCAAAGATGTCCTTCACCAATAGTCTAAGCTCCAGACTCTCCAGGGTTCTCAACCTTTGGCCTGCGGCGCAAATTGATGTCTTCTTTAAGGCTGTACTTGGTAAACAAGGCTGTTAAAAAGGACCTGTTCTTCATCAATGTTTTCCAAGTACAAGAACTCATCAAGTAGTGTTCCTTCAGTTGCTGACTTGGGATCTTAAAGATGGGAAGCCCAAGCATTCACCACAGCTTGGTGATTACCTGGCGGTTGACGATCACCACGATTCACGACAGTTACAAAGAACATATGATTTACCATCAAAACCATGGATAAGAAGCCAATGATTTGTTCATTGTTCCCATGACTATGGTAGTGTACTAACCGGTAGCGCAACAGCAGAGTACCAGTAGAGCTGCTGTCGGCGTAGTGCTGGTTGCCACATTACATCCGGTCTTGATTAGCTCGGGCCGCCAACCACTTCTTGGGTGGGGTGTTGGGATCCGATTCGCAGTGCCTACAACACCAATTCTTTGTTTCTGTTGTTTGGCTGATGGCTGTAAGTCAGTATGTCGAATCTCACTCTGAGTGCATCGTCATGCATTGTTTTGTTTTTTCTTTCTATAGATAGATGCATATGATGTGTATCTACATGTATTTGCCTATATGATGGCTTCACATGTTGTTGCTTGAGGCTACATTGCACACTATCCCCATTGTTATTGGTTGCACCCCTGTTCCTGGATAGGAGCCCCATGACAGACTGCTTGTAAGGTATTTGCAGCAAGACGAAGTGGTGGAGTATCGCAGGATATTCAAACACACCACCGAGAGGAAGGGCCAAAGTTGCTTGCCATGACCGGTGGTAAGCTGTGAACATGTGTCCAGGTGTTGTGGTTGTAGAAGTGGCGGTTGAGTGCTTGTTGATCATTCATAACGCGAGGTCCACATTACTAAACCAAGCCCTGAAAGTGACCAAACTAGGATAGGTAGGTTGGTTGTGGTTGGTTACTAACCAACCCCTGGTGTTTCACCATCAAATTTAGGGGAGGTTATATTGATATATGGATCCACTCTGATCCAAGAGTTGCCACCAGAAACTGTCGGATTTCTGAGCCGAGCGCTGAGATAGTCCATCCAGCCACTACCGAGATTGGATGGATGGATAGCTGGATGGTTGGATGGATCAATAGATAGATCGATAGATCGATAGATCTATGCATGCATGCAACATATATACATCTACCGTCCTTCTGTCTGTAATCCCATCATCAATCTAGTTGCTGTTTGTGAGCCCCTCATGAGCTTCACGCCAGGCCTTAGGAAAGAGGCTGCCCCACGAAGAAACCTGAGCCAGCCAGGCGTGTACCAGCCATGAAACCTCCTAGCAAAACTACACTACACCAGCTTCTGCACGGTGGCTTCAAACCCTCTCAACATAGATTAGTTAAGCAACCAACCAGCAACTGGTGTAGTTTCATCTAGCTCACCCTCTCCACATATTATATAATTAAGCAGTCAGTTTCAGCCATCCCACCTACTGGGGAAATCAAAACATGCGAATCAAACCACCAGCTTCAAGGTGCTACCAATGATAAAATCAAGAAGTTTTATGATCTCAGCCGGACATGATGCAACTCGCCAACCCCAAGGGCCACCAGCCAGGGCTATGGCTCCAAGTCTCCCATGTGGGAGCCATGGCTTGCCATTCACCAACCAACAAGTGACACGTGGTAACAAGCAAACAGCTGGTTGGTCACAGCTGAACAATCAACGCTTCGCAACCAACAGGTGACAACAGCTGGTGGGTTTTCACAGCTGGTGATAGCAGCAATGTGGTGGTGGGTCAAAACCCTGTACCCCTAGTTCCCTCATCATCAACCATTGTTTTCTCTATTCTTGTTGATTAATATCCACCATTATTGGCTGGTTTATATTGACCCATGGCCATGTCTCACCAAGCAACTCCACCAACATGGCACGGTTCGCAATCTGCACATCGTTGTTGGAGGCACGAGCCTGAAACATCGGTCACCCGTCAGGAGGAAGCTTCTGGGATGGAGCGTATGATTAAATCATGTTTGATGGTCGTTAATCATCACTGATTTTCTTAGCAATCATGGTTAATGACGGCTTGAACACAGAAAAGTAGCAAGTTTTAATCCTGTAATGGGAGGAAGTGTAATGTATTGTGTTTTAGTTCACATTTGGTTGTGGATCCAGATGGCAAGGACTTCTCAGAGTTACCCTGTTGGTCACTAAGAGAAACACATATGATAGCCCTTGTCACCATACATGAATGCAAAGAACAGTTTAGATTCTCCAATGCACACACCCTGGAAGCTTCGCACTATTTGGACCACACGAGTTGTGTGTTTATCGGTTGATATGGCTGATTGATTGGATTTGTTTCAACTGTTGCTGGCTGTTGGTTGATGAGTTCCTTCCCGGAAAATGGAGATTCTAGTCACAAAATATACTACCGGTATATGTATGTAAGTATATTAGAATATACGTACCTGCACATCACGTAGACAACTTTCATCATGCTGAATTTCAACGCACATACACACGCCGAGAGAGAGAGAGAGAGCGCGAGAGAGTCGCATCATTAAACCAAGGGTTTCTGGGGCTGGATGTGGATGTTTGGGTTGGATGGAGTCATGATCCGATCTACGCAGATGATCCAACTTGCAGTCGTTCAACAGGTGATCCAACAGCAGGTGCAAGTCCTGTGAAGGCCAAACAGTACAGGTGAAGTCCTCTGCTGCAGTATATATTTGAGAGGATGAGTCTGACACCAAACCCAGCTTGGAGGACACTGCCCGATAAGGGTAGGTTTTGCAAGTGGTGTATCAGTGAGTTGCAATGCTGAACTGGACCTACCCAGTCACCACTGTGGGAGGTACCCAGGCATTCCAAGGTGCGGAGCTCTTCACTGTAGCAACGCGTAAGATAACTGTTCGCATTGGTAGGCTACGGCCATTGCACAAAGTAATCAAGTCGCACCTTTGCGCCCAAACATGTCAAAACCATCAACCCTGAGAAACTTACCAAAGTTGTATCAAGTTGCACCAAGCATTTCACGCAACTTGGACCCTTGCCACTTGCCTTGTGGACCTTCATGGGCAACAAGGGGAAGTTGAACACGATGCGCTGGACCGTGGCGCCGGGACAGAGCTAGGTATCCGAGAGCTTTACCACTTCCCTGGGGCCACTCACCCCTGAATTATCGAACCACCAAGAGCTCCATGAATTTCAGAGAAGAAACTGACCCTTGTGAGGCTTACCACTTGTGGACATCCACGCCCAACACGGTTGAATGGAAAAATACCCCTGTTCTATCCTGTTCTTCTCCTGGCGGGGTACAGGACGTCATACAGTATCAAAATGACTTGCAACATCTGCACATGGTATAGATTTCAGTTGGCTTGGATTGACTCTTCCAAGCTGCTCAAATAAAAACAGGTAGCTCAATTCCACATCATAGATCACAGAAGTGAAGCCGTTGGATGCAAGACTAGTGCCGCCTATCAATGTGAATCGAATTAGTGTCAAACTTGGCAATCACAATGAAGTCCTTGGCCTCTTGAACAAGCACTAAGCAAAGGATCAGCCTACGACAGAGAGATAAAGGGAAAGAACTTAGTCCAAGAGTTCCTTCGCAATTCGGGCCACAAACTACAAGCTGGTTGTTTTCCCTCTTCATGATGACTTTCATTGGTTGGCCAAGGGGTAACACAATACCCTCATTATTTTCATACTCGCATTCGCCCCAAACGCAGTCCAGCAGCTTCTTGGTTTCACTGGTCATCCTTGGAATGCATGGATAGTCCCCTGCATCCTGTGGATAACATTGGATAAACCACCAGGGTGCGGATAGTTTCTGTGGACCCCTACATCCCATCCTATGCAATCCTCTGGATGGCACCTCAAAGAGCTCGCCATCTTTCGCGAACTTCGCCAGTGGCGACTCCGTCAACCTCGTGGCATCCACACCGCAAAGGACCTCCAAGCACGGTGGCACGCTCGGTGGGTCCGGGTGGGCGTGTCATGCTGATCCAATGCCAAGTGTAACCTGAAGGACTGGTCGTTGGCTTGAACTTATCATGACTATGAACAGTTGGTATAACTAATCATTACTTATCATGAATATCGGTTGTGGTTGGTTACTAACCAACCCCTGGTGTTTCACCATCAAATTTAGGGGAGGTTATATTGATATATGGATCCACTCTGATCCAAGAGTTGCCACCAGAAACTGTCGGATTTCTGAGCCGAGCGCTGAGATAGTCCATCCAGCCACTACCGAGAGATAGCACTGCTGGATGGAGCAGTCCAAAGATTTCAAAGACATATGCATCTCAAGCTTACCAACAAATGCATGGGTATGATTGGGTGTATGAACAGGAAACCATTATCTGAGTATTTGAGTACACATAGCCAATCATAGCACTGGGGGTACATACTCAATGTCTCAAGAAGCACCATTAGCTATTGCTGGCTCAGGTCTTCTGAGCTTGCCGGACGGCTTGAGGATACGCATTCAGATGGTTGGAATCCTTCCCCTTAGTTATAGGTAGGATAGCTGCTAATGCAGTGGTAACTTGGATTACTTGGCTTGTATATCGAGTTTGAATCCAACGCTGGACCAGCAAGCACATAAATGAGTGGCTGGTCAAAAATATCGCTATTGCTTTGTGTAAGGTTTTCTTGCTGAGTTTGGTTGGCTCGTAGTACTTTCGGAAATTATGGATATCATAGGCCTCTTTTCCCTGATTTTACATCAATTGGGGCATATGTTCTCCGACTGGAAAGTGGAGGCAACCACAGAGATGGAAATTGATACAGTAAGCACATGTGTCTGCATGCATGCATGTAGCCATCGATCGATCGATATCCATCCGTCCATCCATCCATCCATCCATCCATCCGTCCGTCCGTCCGTCCGTCCGTCCGTCCGTCCGTCCGTCCGTCCATCCATCCATCCATCCATCTACTAGTCTACTGGGTATCTATCTATCTATCTACCTGTCTGTCTGTCTGTCTGTCTATCTATCTACCTGTCTGTCTGTCTATCTATCTATCTATCTATCTATCTATCTATCTATCTATCTCTCTAGCTATATCCATACACACTCATGCAGATGTAATTAGCATCATGCATACGTACAAATCATGCATACGTACAACCGTCATCGTTCTCCACTTCGGTATGTCTTTACGCCGCACTTGTAGGAGGGGTTTGATTCACCATTCGCCCGTAGCGTTGTTGACCGGACATCAGTGGCAGCAAGCCCCGGACAAACCAATCGATTCAGGTGGTCTGACCAAGTCAGACCTGGACAAAATCCTACGACGCATGGGTGCGAAACTCTCCAAGCTGCAGCTGAAGGCCACAAGTTGTGGCAGGTTGAGAGTGGCAGGGTATGGTGGTTTCTCAACTAGGGAACCCCAAAATGGTTGGTTTACTACTTTACTACTAAAAAGGATTCTTAACGGATGATTTGGACCCATATTTTGAGAAACACCGGTATGAATCCTGTGGTTTAGTTCATAAATGGTGGTACGAAGCATCCAATGATAGCCATTATTGATAGGGAAAGCCAACAACAAGTATATGGATACAGCATTTTTTGGACAAAGCCATGCATATAATAGTATTAGTAGTGCTATGTACAGTAAGAAAATGAAGATTCATGGCATTAAGAATGTCATTAGTGGTAGAAATATATAAGCATATATATATATATTCAAGATGAATGGCTATACTGGTATTTTTGATAATTTCAATGGTAGTAATATAACAATGGCGGTCATTGATACTGTGATACCAACTAGCTTATTCATGGCTTAGCTGGTTGATATTGATAATGGCTCACGATGGACGATGAACCAGCTCATGATATCAAAACATAGCTTTTGTACTAATTGATAATCATGCTTAACGGTGATGGCTGGCAATGACACTGAGTGATGATGGGTGGTAATATGCTATGGATCGATACCAAAGGCACACCAAATCGCATAGGTAAACGTCAAAAACAGAGGGTGGTGTTCTTATCTGAAATGTGTGGGGTAGTGGGTTTTGACCCACAGGTATGTGCTCATGATGGCTAAAAACTCTTCATCCTGATTGACGGCTGATGATATTGATTGATGAATATAGCCACGCTGGTGACATTGAGCAACCAGTCATGGAAATGCTGGCAAGCTAGCAAAAAATATCGCCATGGGTCACAAAAGTAAATTACCTTGGATTTGATGTGAAGTATTGTGTACCATATGTTGCAGTACCAAATGAAACCCAATTGAAGTGTGGGCAGTTGTGATTAGACAAGTCTGCGCGTCCGTCATGCTTGATGGTCAAGTGGTTAGAAAGTGGCTGCTGTTGTGGCTGATCGTATCAAATTTTCAGCGAATTTACATGAACTTTTTTCAGACCGTTCCCGAAATGGTTGGACGAGGCACTACCGTGCTTGATACAAGCACCATATTTTGGAGGTGGAACGGATGACCGCTGGTTGATCATTGTTTAGAGGGCTAGCAGGTTTGTTGAGGGCACTCCATGGTCCTACCCAGCAGGAGAATCCATCCTAGTTGCCTTGGTGCTCAACACCAGCAATGTGGTCACCAGCCCCCATCACTTCCTGGAGGAAAACGCAAGGTCTGTGATGGTTCCGCGACAAGCAGGAACAACGGCTATGGTCCTGAGATACGGCAACTCTTTGCTATATGATTGGTTTACAGTTTTCATGATAGATAAACACCCCGGCTCTTTTGTTGGCACCCCGATGAAGCGTTTACCATTGTGTCAAGATCATTTGTTTGCTACGCTCCAACGGATAACCATAAGTGTGGAAACAATCGCAATACCAACAACAGCAACAACAACGACAACAACAACAACAACAACCACAGCAGCAACAACAACAACCAGAACAACAAGAACAAGGAGAAGAAGAAGAAGAAGAAGAAGAAGAAGAAGAAGAAGGAGAAGAAGAAGAAGAAGGAGAAGAAGAAGAAACAACAACAACAACAACAACAACAACAACAACAACAACAACAACAACAAGGACGACGAAACCCTTACGGTCACAGCAGAAAGGCTTTCTTTATTCATTCGATGCGGCAACTTCAAACAACAGGAGTTCTTCGAGTACTTCGACACAGATGGATCCGGTCTCATGGATTTGGACGAGTTCTGTGTGATGATCGTGAGGTGTGATGCTTTCGGAACCGGCATATGTTGGAACCCAACGGGTAGGAAGCATGGCCAGCAGATGGTTGATATCAGTTGATATTGATTTCGTTGAACCACAAGGTGTGAGCGGTGAAAATATTGGGGGGACAACAAGTCTAGATGATGGTTCCCTCAGTCATTATCAGTCGCAGTCAAGGGGTGCACTGTCGTCATAAACAAGCCCATCTTGAAATTTGACAGAAGGGACAATAGAAAACAAACCAGATGATCAGCTCAAACCGAGAAGTCAAAGAAGTCCCTCAAGATCTTTGGCCAAAATGGATTTTGTTTTGCATCCCAAAGGATCCTTCTTGTGATTTGTTTTTTCCCTCTTAGATTAACCTGGCAGTGGAATTTTCCTTCCATCTTTTCATGATCTACTATCCTCTACCACAAACTACGGGTGGTTCTGAGTCATTGTTATTTGAGCCAAGAATCTGAAATCATCACCATGCTGCCTTCAAGCATGGATCACCAATTGCAAAGTCCATAGATTTGCAGCAGTAGATCCCCACCCCGCCTGCTGACCGGGATTCCCAGAAGTTGGCAATGCTGCTTTCCTAGGCAGCCCATCTTTGACATTTTGCGAACATGTTCTGGGTGTGGATTGATCTGCAGGTGTAGATGTTGGGGTAGATGCAAAAGGAACCACCACTATGAAGGAATTGTGTTTTCTAGCTTCTCTTGGTCAGATGCCACATGCAAAAACTCAGATGAATGGAACAACAAAAACAACGACAACAACGACAACAACAATAACAACATGCATGTATGGTCCATATATTGCTTTACGACAGGAAATGACCGTGCTTTCCAGCGGGGTTTACCAGTGGTTGATTGCAAACACGGATCCATGATGTTGGAGAATCAACATTGGAGAATGACGCTTGACATCCATCAGTGGTGTTAGATAGTCCTGATTGAAAGCGGGTCAAAGTGGTCAATAGTGGCTGAAGATGGGTGATAATGGATGTACAATAATGTTGAACTGGAGTCAGAAAATGGTAGCCATGCTTATAGTCTATTACCAACCAGCTGCACAGATTTGTTCCCCACCACCACGCAGAGTCTACCAGCTAGTTGGGTCATGATGGCTGCAGTTGATCCTAGCTAGTCACTGGGTAATGCCGATTGGAACTAGGGTAACGGCTGGGTTCTGCCACTTACAACAATGGTATATCATGGTCACAAGCCAGTCACACTGCTGCGATGAAGCGTCAGATGTAACCCCTTGTTGGATGACAAAGACCACCTCCTGCTGTTGCCGCATCCTCCCAGGGGTTGGCAGTTTGGTGTTCGATGTGAAAGTTTCAAGGTAAGCATAGGGCTGTCGCCAGTTCCATTCATTAAAACGGTGCTGTTTTTCGCACCCCAGATGAGCTCCCCACGCTGGCAGGGTGAGGGGCTTGACCAAGTTCCGAGACATTTCACCCGAGACATGCAGTGCCCGAGAGCTTTGGAAGAACGAGCAGTTCACCGTGCAGGACGCTGTGGGTGGAGCCCTCGCCGCAGGCGCTTGCAGGTAGCAGAGTTCAATTCTGGGGCTTCGGATGGTACAGGGATTGGAGCATCCAAGAATGGTTGACCCGTGTTCAGGCTCCAGGTGGCAGACGCGGTGAGACACACAAGGGCCAGGGCTGACTATTGTGAACCCAAAAATATTCATTTTGGTGCGGGAAATTGGTGTGATTCACTCCAGGTGGATCCAGGTGGTCATTAATAAGTGGATGCTCTGAATCAAAAAGGTGCAGCAGTGGAAATCCACCAGTGGATGTCATTCTTCCAGGTGGTCTCTGAATCTAAGTGGTGGTTCTTCCACAAAAAGAAGCACCATCTCGTCTTTCCAGTTCCAAGCAGAGCTCCAGGCATGTTCCATTTGCGATTTGGCGATGCCCAGGTTTATGCGGTCACTCTGTGTGAGACTGCATTGATTATCCTGGAAATTGAAGGGTTTGCTACTCAAGAATACATTTTGCCTGGGTTTCATGCCTCAACGAACCAGCAGGTTCGGCTCATTTATAGCTCAAAAGCACGGTAGTACCGTTAGGCTCTTGAAAAAGATAGATCGCCTGCCTGATCCACCGGCTTGTCATACTTGCATGTGGGTGACCCTTAGCCACTGATGAGGCGTGTGCATGGATATACCGTTACACCGTTGTGTCGACCATTTGTGGGTGACGTCACTCAACGTGTGGGGTTTGTAGCAGCTGAGAAAAGAACACCAAGAACTGGTATAGCCGTTTTAAACATTTTTCATTTTCCCTAGTAATGATTAGCAAATGGTTGGTCAACTAAAATTTTTCATACGGGTTGAAACTACCAACCAGAGAAGCTTCAACCAAGCTGTCGACTTTGGGGATCCCCAAGTTGTGCAGACGATTTGCTGATCCCTTGAATCCCTTGATGTTCGGCATCAAAGTCGATCCTTAACCACCATCATATGATGAAATCACACGTGGATTCTAGGAGTTGATCATGGAGGGGTCCGGTGATTGTTTCAGGCTATCAGTGGCTACTGATGAATTCAGCTTGTTAATGGTTATCAGCATCAGTAGGGATCCATGATTGATGGACATCCATGGAAAATCACAGTAGCAACCACTAATTAGGAGGCATCCCTATTGGTATCTAGGGGTCCTCATCGGAAAAGATTAGTGTGAACCCTATGGATTATCATTCTTAACAGTTCATGATTATTCTTACAACCATTGAGAAATGGATTAGCAACAATGGTCAATTGATTGTTTGGATAAACAATAACCAATTGGTTTGTATAACTATGGTTCACCATGCCCTGTAAGTAAGATCGGTTGCTTGACACGTTGTAAAACCATTGAGTATATATATATATATATATGACCCCATGGCGTGTCAGAGGTATACACGTGTCACTTCACTTGCCGCGCAGCTTTGGGTTCAAGGACCTAGAAAAGGGGGGTAGACCTAAGGGCAGCCCCCCAAGGTGTCTTGGCTGGGCCCGTGGGGGCAGGCCAATCCAATGGAGGAGGTCCGGGCCTTGAGGCAGGACTTCCTAGCTGCTGGAGGCAGCGCAGAGGTTTTCTCCAGGCTAGGCCAGGGTGGGCTGGCCTTGGGAGATGAAGCTCTCCAAGATGGAGCTTTGAAGCCTGGCGAGATGAGCGATTGGGCTCGATCGAAGCTCAGGCCTGGCAGCCTGATGGAGTACCACTGCTACAACGATGCAGGGCGTGCTGAAGGGACTGCCGTGATCCGCTTCGAGCAGTGGGACTCCGAGGCAGACCTGAGGTTTAGGGCCACCCATCTGGTGGCCTCCGATGGGTACTATGAGTACTGGGCAAGCAGGAACTTGCCTTCTAACAAGGCTGAATACCACTTATGCCAGGTGTCCCGTCAGCGATGCCGAGTGGGTGGTCGTGCCCGTCCGCGGGTGGTGCACATCCTTCGATGGCGTTTGGTGGGACCCCAGAACCTCCTTGGTGGGGGTTATGCTCATGAGGCGGCTTGGGGCACCTCAGGGGCTTGGTCAATGACCACCTGGCCAACTTAGTGGCACCCCCTGCTC
>VSDK01022785.1:17750-34069 GCA_009767595.1 Symbiodinium kawagutii
CGGTGCTTGCTGCTGGTCCAGCTCCTGTGGGTGGCGGTGATAGGCCTGTCACCACCACAGGTTTGGATGATGCCTTGAGGGGTGGATCCAACTTGGATGACCCTCGCATGGAAGACTTCCTCCAGATGGCCAAGTCTGCCAAGCGTCAACCACCTCAGAGTGGAGGAGAAGGTGAGAAGAAGCGCAAAAAGACCTTCGGTGGCGACTTGGCTGAGAAGGCCAGGGCTCATGAGGAGCGTGGCAGGGCCCGGGAACGAGAGAAGGATCAGAAGAGATCCAGGACTCGATCCAAGAGGAAGCATCGAAAGCGAGAGAAATCCTCAGATGGTGAGGAGTACAGTGCTTCGTCGGAAGGCAAGGCCTCTTCAGAAGAAGGCCAAGTTTTTCGCGAAGCCTCGCACCGGGAGGTGGACCTGGTTCAGATGTCACGTCAGAACCCAGGTTGCCTGCTGAGGTCGGCCCTCCGAGAGATGAATCGATACATGGCCGCCCGGGGCGAGGCGTTGTCGGAGGAGACATCGCACAACAGAGTGCTCTCTTACCTGCGCCAGATTCTGTTGCCGCAATACCCAAAGGCGGGGCTGCGGTCACAACGAGAACTGGTGACCATCGCAACCTCGTTGGACGCCCTCCTCGACGGCAACTTGGGTTGCGTAGGGGACGTTCTCGCTCAGCGATTCAAGGCAATAGAGAGCTCGCTGGCAGCCGAGGGGAGCTGGCAAGTGGCGAGGCACCACGAGCTGATACCCAGCTCAGCGACCCTGGCCACCAAGACCGAGCTGACGGAGGCAGCCAAAGCAGAGGCTCCGGGGGTGGGGCTAGCCGAGGCTCGGGCGTTGCGACTGCGAAAGCAGTTGATGAAGACCACCAAATAGGGGGTGGGCGGCGGGAGCGATCCAGCCCCCGTGACGCCGAGCTCCGGGGGGACAAAAAGCAAGTGAGCTTCAACGAGAAGCCAAAGGACATCCCAAGGCAAGAGCCGTCAGTGGCTCACGCTCCAGCTGCCGACGAGCGGGCTCGTGGGAGCGCTCTGAAGGCAGCAGCCGGGGATCTTCGTATAGCCCCAGCGAGAGATCTGCCAGTGGGGAGTCCGAAGAATCGTGGAGCAGCAGCACCCAGCGGTCGATCTCCATCCCCCACTCGCCGGGTGGACTGGAAGAACATGAAGAGTGGGAAGAAGTGAGGCGGTTTGCCTACAACTGTTGGAAGATGGATGCTGGCTCCAAGTCTATGTCGCAGATGGCAGTCCTGCTCGTTCAACTTGTGCATCATTGCCCTGGTGTGGTTGGAAAGCATTCTGAAGATCTGCTGAATTCCGCTTCCAAACAAGGAACGGGAGTACCTTGGAGAGATGTGCTTCCGCTTCCTGTTCCAGAAGATGTTGAGGAGACTGTCAAAGAGGTCCTCACCAACAGAGAAGTTAAGGTTAAGAAGCGGCCCGGTATGAGTGGGGGCGCAGTCAAAGGAGCATACCGTAAGACAGGTGTGGACTGCCTGGTGTATTGTATGATTGTTGGGCTCAACTGCATGTGGGGAGGCCTCAGGCGAGGAACCCGAATCCATCGAGGAGCCCCGAGGGCAGGCCAGCTGGCTGCTCTTGATCGCTTGCAGCAGGCTGCCATCTATGTGGTTGATAGTAAAGATGGTGCTGAAAAGGGAGGGATCCCCAGGTCTCCCGACACCCCTTGGGATGAGGTGATTGCGGCCAGCTCCATTTCCTACCAAGGTGAGTTGGTGGAAAAGGCTGAACCCCTGGAATTGGAGCGGGTGTTGGCCAGCTTGCCCCCTGAGGGATCGGGAGGTTCAGTGAACATCCTTGACCTCTGTGAAGGTAAGGTGAAAGAGCTGGTGGCAAACCCGGAGCTCAACGTGCTGCCAGCGGAGGAGCTGCCTGATACTTTGCCTTTGCCCCGAGTCCTAGTGAAGGATGGGGAATGGGAGAAGATTGCAAAAGCTCTTTATGACCGGGGGATCCTGGAACCAACTGAAAATGTTCTCACACACCGTGGGAGCCTGGTCCAGAACGGCATGTTCGGGGTCAGAAAGGTTGGAAAAGACCTCCCAGATGGTAGGCCAGCTCAACGACTCATCATGGATCTGAGGGGCAGTAACTCTGTCTTAAAGATCATCGGTGGAGACATCGCTACGTTGGCCGGAGCAAGTGCGTTCACCAACATCATCTTGGAAGATGGTAAGCTGATCACCATCTCAGGGGACGATCTTTGTTCATCCTTTTATCTTTTCCGGTTGCCAGATGCTTGGAAGCCGTTCCTGAGCTTCGAACGCAGTGTCAGTTGGAGGGCCCTTGGTGTGGACCGTGACGGTGACACCTACATGGCGGCCGTCGTCCTCCCTATGGGTTTTGCCTCCAGTGTGGGGCTGATGCAACATATACATCGGCGTCTTGCTCTTTGGAAGGAACCATGGGGTGCAGGGCTGTCCAGGGAATTGGAAGTCCGTAAGGACAGGCAGTGGCCTCATTTGGGTGATGCCACACCGGTATGGGCCCTGTACTTGGACGACACCACCTTCATTCGGAAGTTGGAGTTGGAGGTGGCCGAGACCCTCGTTGGACGGCCTGCACCAGAGCAAGAAAACATGAGGCGTGCCTACCAGTACTGGGGCATCCCCTACAATGGCAAGAAAGCCGTTGAAGAGTGTGAGCAGGCCGAAAGGCTTGGGTCCTTCCTTGATGGACGACGAGGGAGAGTAGGAGTGACAGTCAAGCGACTCCTGGAAAACATGAGCCTGGGCATTTGGTTGCTTGGCCAAGGGCAAACTACCCAGAAAGCACTTCAGGTGTTCTGTGGTAAGGAAGTGCATACTTTGCAGTTCCGCCGTCCACTCTTCTCAGTGTTCGATGAGATCTGGAAGCTCATCATGGATACACAGAGTGGGCACTACCTGACAAGGAAGGTCTGTGAGGAGATCGTTACCTCCCTTGCCCTTGCTCCACTCAGGTTCACTGATTGGCGGTCTGAGCTGGACCCATACGTCATGGCAGGTGACGCCAGCGAATCAGGAGGAGCCTTCGTCATTGCCCGGCGGCTGACCCAGGTGGGGGTGGCCGAAGCCTTGAAAGATGAGGGCAGAGATGAAGAGCAACACAACGGTGTGGTGATCATAGATTTCTTTGCAGGCATTGGTGGTCTTCTCCGTTCTTTGGAAAGGTGTGGCCTGAAGTGGGAACACCATGTAGTGATCGGGCAGGACCCAGCTTGCAGACGCCTCATCAGGAGGACGTGGCCTGGCGGGGCTGAGTTCACTGATGTCACCAAGGTCTCCCTCGCAGAGTTGGTGAAAGAGATCAACAAGGTTGAATCACCTACATTGGTGGTGGCTGGTGGTGGATCACCGTGCCAAGGTTTCTCAAAGCTCTCCACGAAGAGGAAGCACTTCGCTGACCAGCGATCTGGTTTGTTTTACAACTTTGCAGACCTCTTGGAGGGGTTGCAGGGTCATTGCAAAGACAATGGAATCAAGTTCCTTGGTTTCTGTGAAAATGTGGTGATGGATGAGGCTGACCGTGATGAAATCAGCTTCAAGCTTGGGTATAGACCTCATTTGGTTGAGAGTGGGGATGTGAGCCGAGTTCGGCGACCTCGTTTCTACTGGCTGTCTGAGGATCTCCCATCGGCACCTTGGTTGGAGGTTACCAATGGCCAAGTGGCCAGCAGCGTGAGGTTGAAGGGCGACCTCGGGCCAGAGGGCTTGTGGTTGCCACCGGACTGGAAGTGGAGTGGGTCTGGAACCGACAGAAGGTTCCCCACATTCACTCGTCCAATTGTGAGGCAGAGGCCTCCCATCGACCCCGCTGGTTTGAAGTCCTCCTCCCAAGAAGCTCGTTTGAGGCGGAGGGATGACCAGTTTTGGTATCCCCCTTACACCTACGAGGAGAAATATCTCATTCAGTCGCCGTCGGGAATCCTCCAGAAGTTGCCAGCACAAAGCCGAGAGGCCCTGATGGGGTTTCGGCGAGGGCATACCCTCAAGCTCGACAGGGAGATGTTTGAGAAAAGCACCCTGGACGATGCTGAGGACATTTGCCAGGCTGTCATTGGAAATAGCTTCCACACAACCACGGTGGCCCTTCTTTTGGGACCGATCCTTGGGAAGCTTGGGGCCTTGAGCGTGGTGAAAGGCCCAGATGAGCTGCTTTCAGCTCTGATCATGGAGCACGAGGAGTCCGAGAGTGAGTACTCCATTGCTATGGACAGCAGTGCTTCCATGGCTCACTCCACGCTTTCCGTCAAGGAGTTTGATGAGGAAGCGATGCAAGTGGAACATCCGCAAGATGACCTCAATGAGGAAACGCAGAGCAAGACCCTGATGTCCCGACTTGTGGGACACTTCCTCCGCAAAGTGGAGTTGAAAGGGTCTGACATCAGACTTGACAGTGATGTCATTTTTAAGCCAGGCTCTTGCCCTCGCAGCGCTGTGGACCCAGATAAGTGGGAATGGCGCCATGGGCGGGCCTTCAAGTGGAGGTTCCAGCAACACATCAATCTCTTGGAGCTCAAGGCGCTGTTGCATTCAGTGCAGTGCAGGTCCCGTCGTTCGGGGTACCACTCCTTTCGCACTATGATCCTGTGCGACTCCCAGGCTGCCATTGCGGTAGTTGCCAAAGGCCGCAGCTCCTCCAAGCAAGTGAATTTCTTGCTCCGTCGTCTTTGTGCTCTCTGTCTTTCACTCAACGTGTTCCTGCTGGTGTGCTATGTGGACACGGCTGCTAACCCAGCCGACCGTGGATCAAGATTGTTTGATGCTCGGTAAGCCCACAAAGCAACAACGCAAGAGTGAGAGACAGCACATTGGACGACTGCAAGATTTGGTTGTGAAGCCTGGGGCCCTGAATAAGTATCACCAACAATTCAACAAGTTTCACGACTGGGCCACTGCAAACCAGTTACCTTTGCATGATGCCCTGTCGCTTGATGCGGCAGCAGCGCAATACATCGAGGCCTTGTGGGCTGATGGATTTGGGAGAGCTGAAGCTTCGTACTTTGTTGCTTCGGTGCAGTTCATGCTGCCTCACATGAAGCACTCGCTCCCCCTTGCTTGGCGGCTTGTTAAAACATGGACCAAGCATGAGATGCCAACTCGGGCAGTCCCGCTGGATGCCCACACTGTTTTGTCCTTTTGCGCCCTCTTTGTGATTTGGGGCGAGAAGAGGCTGGCTGCTGGAATTCTGGTTGCGTTTGACTTCTTCTTGCGCACAGGAGAGCTTTTTACTATACGCCGGAATCAGGTTGAGTTCAGTGGTCACACCGCCACACTTCAACTTCAAAACACCAAGTCAAGTGGCCACCAGATTCATTCCGAGCGTTTGTTGGCTTGGGGCCGCTTGTCGGTGCAAGCTTTGCAATTCCTGTGCCGAGGTTTGCAACCAGGGGATTTTCTTTTATCCTCTTCAGCAGCCCGTTTCCGCACGTTATGGCACCGTGCCGTGCAATTCTTTTTGTTGGGTGACTACTTCATCCAACCGTACTCATTAAGACGTGGCGGAGCCACTTCGGCTTTCCGCCGGGGGGTGACCTTTGACCAGTTGCTGGTGCGTGGGCGCTGGTCTCACACTCGTACGGCCAGAATCTATTTAGATGAGGCCTTGCAACAATCCGCTGTCCTTTCTTTTTCAGCGGCTTCCCTTCTTCGCTTACGCACAGCTCGCTCTACTTTTGCCGGCTTTTAGCCATTGTGGGGCGCGTGGAAGGGGGGTTGGTTTTCACGGCTTGCAAGGCCTGTTGGCTGCGAGCTGTGATTGGGATTGAGTCTTGGGCAAAGCCCCTTGATTCTTTCACCATTCGCTGGAAGCGGAAAAAGTGCTAGGCTGTGAGTGATGGAAGTGTATGACCCCATGGCGTGTCAGAGGTATACACGTGTCACTTCACTTGCCGCGCAGCTTTGGGTTCACCCGCCCTCCTCCCTTTCACGGCTTGCAAGGCCTGTTGGCTGCGAGCTGTGATTGGGATTGAGTCTTGGGCAAAGCCCCTTGATTCTTTCACCATTCGCTGGAAGCGGAAAAAGTGCTAGGCTGTGAGTGATGGAAGTGTATATATATGTATATATTATTATTTTTTGAGTAAGAATTCTTTACTGTACTCTATTCTTAGTCACCACCACCATTGGCTTATAAGGATCCCCATCGGTTGATCACCCTGTCGATGCGCGCCCATCCAGGAGCTCCAGCAGTCAGGCTTCAGCCTTCAGGCTGGGGTCAGTTGAGCTGACTTCCTAAGCTTGCTGACTTCTTGTGCTTGTTCCTGCTGTTGCTGCTGCTGCTGCTGGTGTTGTTGTTGTTGTTGTTGTTTCTGCTGCTGCTGTCAGTAGCTGTGTGATTCAGCTGGCCCACAGACTATCAGCAGCCATCAAAATGGTAGGCTTGACACTGGTCCCCGATTGATGGGGATGGATAGGGTTTGAAGTAGGGATAAGTAGAGTTTTGTTCCTGTGGTCGCATGCAGTTGTATTCTGACTTTGTTTTGGATGGATCTAATTTCCTTTGTCCTGCATTCCACCTTTACTTCTTTGTTTCTGTGGCTTAGATCCCGCTACTCCTGCATTGCTTATAGCTCTTACATGTACAATCATTGCATGCAACAATGGCTCAAACTGATGTACCTGCCCACATGGAGGTGTTTTTTCGCGAAACATGTCCCAAATCATCGTTATACCTGGCTCATGTTGTATAATGACCAATAACATCATCTGCCAGTTTTATATTCCTATATCTTTTATATATAGATAATAGATGAATAAATAAATGAATAAATAAACAAATAATGAATAAATAAATAGATAGATAAATAAATAAATAATGAATGAATATAGTTGTATTTATTTATATATATATACTGTTTTGTATTATAATATGAATAAATACACCTGTATGAGTGCTATCATTCATTCAAACATATTCATTGATGCGTTCTTCTTGGTAGGCGTCCCCTGTACGAGAGAATCACAACCTTGGCCAGGACTTGAAGGATGCCGGTGTGCCCATATCTATGCTGTACCAGGAGGTGCTGCTGAACACTGGGACCTGGGGAGACGGTGGGGCCACGCACATGGGTATGGGTCATAAGCAAAAATGAGTAGGTGAACATCCCAACATTTAGACGATGGCATCTTCACGACGGGTACAGGGTATCCACAGCCACATGAATGCATAGACGTCTGCAAAGAACACGACCATCAACAAATTCGATGCTGAGTTTCTAAGAATGAGAATCCAATCAGTCAAAGTCAACTCGAGGCTCAACCAGATACCCAACATCTTCGAAGCAAAGCAGAGACTTAAAGCATGTTTTATTTCTTTTTAAAGAAGGACGGGCTTTGACAGGCGTGGGTCCTGGATCTCTTGCCCCGGTTTTATGTGGACGATGCCTTTCAACTTAAGTGCAGTCCGTTCGTAACCAAACCACCACTTCCGCACGGCCCCAATGCACACTGTATCTCTCGTATTCGCGGTTTTGGACTTTCCGTCCTTGAACACAAAGATCTGGAGAACCAAAAATCATAAGATGCACAGGTCATAAATTTGGTACCTCCAGATACCGCCTCTCAGTATTGATTCGGCAAAGAGCAAGTTTTTGAGCGCACTATCCGTACGCAAAGCTGTCTTCGAGACAAGTGAACCAATAGCATAGGTTATAGAGCAGAAACGCAGATCTGAAATTCTCGCACTTTCAGCAGCAGCAGTGGTAGTTGTGCGTCTCAACGATCTATCAGTTTCGTTCATTGTTCACGAGGGGAGGCTTTTGATCCAAGCGCATATAAACTAGTTGATTATGAGACTCTAAAAGCATCCTTGGCCTAACACACGTATTTCCTGCTGCTCTGTTTACATGTGCAATACACATCTATCTATCGATGGATCCATCCATCAATCCATCCATCTATCCAACTGTTTATCTCTCGATCCATCGATCCATCTATATCCATCCACCCACCCATCCACCCACCTCCAATCTCTGCCCTACATCGGTCCACGGCTACCACTTGGGTCGTCAGGGCGACTACTCAGCCCTGGAGCTCCGGATGGCTGGCGCGACGGCCAAGGAGCTGAAGCAAGGCCAGACGTGTGACCAATCAATGGTGCTGAATGATCGTCAGTTGATGACCAGAACTGATGGCTGATGGTTATGATTACTTGATGGTTGATGCTTGATTAAAATTTGATGGTCGATTCAAAACTGATGGTTGATGATTGATTGATGCTTGATGATTGGTTGATGGTTGATGGTTGATGGTCAGTTGATGGTTGATGATGAGTTGATGAATTCGTGTTTATGATGACTTAGGTGAGTGGTGGTTGATGATTGATGACTGATGGTTGATGGTAAATGGATTATGTAATTGATAATTGATGATTCATTGATGGTTAATTGATTATGTAATTGATGGTGTGCGGTCATCACCACGACAACCTTGGGTAAGCCCCCTGTGCATGGCCCATGGCGTAGCATTTGTGCACAGTCACGTTGGGGTTTTTAGAACCCTGTGATGATACCAGATAAGACAGCATACGAATGACTTATCTTGCACCTGGTAGAAGTGACCCCGGGCATTTCTAGGCGCTGCAGTTTCGAGCAACAATTGGGTTATTCTACCAGAAAGCATAGCAAACATAGGAAGCATACGCACACGTTGAAGGTGAACATCTAGACATTTGGACTCCTCGACTCTGTTGGTTTGGGTGAACCGCTGACATGGTCGTCCACAGTCACATGGCCTAGCAGATTGAAATGCAGACACACACTATGTATATATGTTCCAGCTCTATGTATATGTATCTATATGTACATGATTAAAACATATATCACTATACATACATAGGATTAAATCGATACACACACATAAATATATAAATATATATATATATATATGGGCATAAGTATATGCTACTTAAGTAGGTATGCAATTCTGCAAATCTATAGGTGCCCACAGATATGGACGTGTTGCATCTGCGTGACCTTTGAACAGGGGACCAAGGTTTGTCCCACGGTGAAACCTGGTCAAAAGAGGGTGTAGTGACCATGGCTGACCCTTGAAATTTTGTCCAGGGACCCCATGGAGCAGAGGCTTCTCCCCATACAAATGGGATCACCGAGGGGCACAGGCTGTTTGACACACAGCTTTCGATTGACCCATTTTAAAATGGCTGGCGCGTAGTAAACACCATGATTCTGAGCCAGAGAACAGGTAGCACACAGGGTCATACTTTAGAGAATCATGAAGCTGCCAGAGATATCAACCCACCAGCACTCACGTCCCCACAGCTCTTAGCGAGCTCCAAGCATCAAGATTTTCAATATGAAAGGGTCTGCCTGTTCGTGGATTCATCCTCTCTTTAAGCCGTTGGAAGTGACCAGATAGCAGCGAAAATAGTATCTATTTGGCAATGAGAAGGCGGAACTTCAAGCTGATAGGGAATGATCTACGGAACATATTTGTCACCAGCCAAAAGGTGTCAGTTACCGGCTGGTAGAATCACGCAAGGTTGGACCCCAGTTGGTAGTGGTGGTGGTTTATATAATGCTTCATGGTCAATGCTTATTAATACCATCATTGGTCCCCAGTATCAATCACCACCATTTTCAAACATACTCACCAACAACCATAGTCAACCATTGTCATCCATGTTTGATGATGGAAAAGATTAGTCCCAGGAGATAACCATGGCTTGTTGTGTCCGTATTGGCCATCGCTAATGGTGGCACCTCCCATGACCATCTCATGGCAATCTGGCAGGCGGTGTTCCTTTGATGGACCTGCGCAGTGGTGGCTTGACCGCAACGCACCTAAAGAAGTGGAACAGGTACATCACATATGTACATATCCCATATATGGCTATGGGTCAATATGAACCAACCAATTTCATGGGGGATAATAAACCATGGTTAATGATAGGGGTACCAGGGGTGCAGGGTTTTAACCCACTGCCATATATGTATATATATATATATAGTATCCTTATACATGCTTATGTATGTTTGTACTTATCTCTTTTCATAGATGTTGGATATGTAGGAACATATATGTATGTGTGTGTGGATTTGCATATGTATATGTATGCGTATGTGCATATGCATATGTATATGTAGATGATGATTTTCGTACACGTATACATGTACACAGTTACGTAAACAGATGCAGAAGAGCCAATGAAGAACTGTGTCTATCTCAGATTGAATCTGGCACACTGGCACAGGAATGAGCTACGGTGCTGCCATTCTTTTTCCCTTGGGGTGTGGCTTGGGAAACGTTCACTTCTGGTTAGTGGGGGTATTCAGCGAATGGCTGCACAGAGGAATTGCAACAAACAACAACCAACTAAGGACGATTAATGATGAACAAATAGTATGTAAAAGGAAGAAAAGGGACAAGACCAACAACTATTGGCATCGCTTAGGATCGCTTCTGTGGCCTTTGAAGGAACCGCTAGGAAGCTTCAGATGTGATGAAACTCTTGCGATCTGACCATATCAGCAGTTGTATGCATAGATTGGCAGTGGAAACCACTAATGAACCATTCTTCAAAATTAATCATCATTAACCTTTATACTCCCAAGGATTCTTGGTGAGTTTCCGCAAAAGCAATGAACCGCTGGATCTACCACTGCAAGCGTTGGTGCATTCACAGCTGTACTCAGTGGTTGGTCTTCTGGCGGCAGCTGCTTAGAGAAGTGTTATACCAATTGATTGTGATTTTTTGATGATGGTCCAATGATGGTTAACAATGGTTAATGTATCAACTGGTGAGTGTATCAACTGTTGATGATGGTTAATAGTGGTCAACAGTTGATGATGGTCAATAGTGGTCAAATAATGGTTGATAATGGTGAATAATGGTTAAGCATGGTTGATCAGAGATGCTTAATGACGGTTAGATAGTGATGGATGATGTTTAAAAATGGATAGTGGTCAATCATGGCTAGATGATGACGGTCTGTAAGAGTCATTAAGAATGATTGTGGTTGATGATGGCTGATATTTGTGGACAGTTGTTGTGGGCAATGATCGTTCATTGTGGATACCAATGCTTCATGATGACCAAGAACGATTAATGACTAATGCTGATTAAGAAGGATCAAATGTCGTTCATGATGCTCAATGATGCTTCAAGATGATTGAAGGATTGGTCAATGATGGCCAATCATGACAAGGAAAGTCTTACAATGACAAGTGAATTGTGGTTGCTAGCACCTCGATGGTCAATTGTGCTGAGTCATGGTGACAGCCTTAATCTTAATACCTGTTTGTTTGTTTGTTTGTTTGTTTGTTTGTTTGTTTGTTTGTGAGACAGAAGTAGTTGATACGACTTTTCCTTTTGAAAAACAAAGGAAATCACCAGCATTTCCAGGGAAACTTATGAAGCTTATGGGAATCACCACCTCCCCAGGCTGGAAAACCTCCGGGCCGGTGATCCCACCACCATCTCTAGGTGGCTTCAGTCTCATGGACCTCCGCCTCGCTGGCTTTTCGGCCGAAGCGTTGGAAGGCCGCAGCATGGGAAAACACGGGGCAAGGCTGGTAGGCAACAGTCGGCCTTCAGGGTACAAGTATCCAGTATATGTTTTAGGTGGTGATGATGATGGTGATGGTGATGATGATGGTGGTGGTGGTGGTGGTGGTTGTGATGATGATGATGGTGATTACGATGCATATGTTAAGAGATATAAATACTGTATACATACACAAACACATGTGCACACACACACACACACTCATTATTTGCACCTGTGAGTAAATGCATTCTCTATGCATATGTAAGTACCTCTTTGCTAGATTGAACCCATTGGTTATACCGACGTGTCGATCATATTTGCTTATCACATCTATATACATGTACTGTATACCTATTGATTATACAGAGCCATTTGTCAAACATCCATATTTGTTATTTGCATGATGCGTATACATGATTGTGGATATACCAATGGGATAACGAGACCAGTCCGGTCTACCCTTACCTATGGAGTAGATATACATACTGGCTATGCACTTTTGGGGCATGTAAATAATGTTGGTACTTACATGTAAAAAACAAATATATATATATATACATCTATTGAGACATATACATATAAATGTCTATTTCTCTATCTATCTATCTATCTATCTATCTATCTATCTATCTATCTATCTATCTATCTATGAACGTATGTGTACATATATCTTGATCTCTTTCACACTGTTGCTTGTCCAAAAGCAGTCCTTCAAAAGTATGGTCTAATTGATTTGTGAGAACTTCAGTTCATATGTGCAAGTATGGAGAGCTCACTTGATTTCAAGTGACCTGTTGCTTACACCTCTCAATTGACTTGAACCGTTTGAGTGTCTAATGTGTGCCACTTCTTAGTTGCTACCCTGACAGTCATGATATAGCATATTTCACCATGTGATACAACCCGTTCATCCCTAAAACATACCAACGTTGGATGTTGTGTGTTTATGATTGACATACATCAATTGACCATCAATTGACCTTTACTCAATATCACTATACCGCCTTACCGTACTCGACCCCTTGGTGGATAGTAGATACACCTCAGTTCCTCCCTTTGCACACCTATTGCTTGACACCTCTCTGTTGACGAAGATGGGTCCGTCTTGAAGATCTAAAACCTAGTTCTGCCAAGAATGATATTGACTGTCATGTAAGTGACTTTGCCATCACACTCAATCATTTATAATTTTTTGAATCACCAATTAGTCGGTTTACCCCAATGCAGTTGGTCAATTTTGGGTTCTCGCCATCGTAGTTGCTTTATTCCCATGATAAGCACTAACAAATCATGACCATAGTATGGCTTCGTCAAAATAGTTGGTTTGTTCACCAATCCATTCTAGTTGGCTCACCAAGTCAACCATTCAACAACACATATACATTTTCCAACTCAATCAACCACAAACCAACCATAGAAATACCAACCATTGGCTACCAACCGTACCACGACCAAGCGCTTCCACTGCGCCCATGTCTGCCATGGCTTTCCCGCAGCGAGGCATCAACCGCCGGCTGCTGGGTTCCTTCTCGGCCGGAGACCTGTCGGTGCTGCCGCGTATGGCGCCCAAGCCAATGGTGTCCCAGGCAGGGCGACTGGTCCCGGGCGAACGTGGGGCCGGTGTGGGTGGCATGGCTTCATGTCACGTGGGGACGCACATCCAGAGATAGTGGGCAAAGGTGGGCAATGATGTTTGGTTCATGATAAGAGTGGAACTAGTTGATTCAGCATCGGTTGTAGTCCTGGAGTCCTTTCCTTGAGACAGCATAAAGCACATCCTGCTGTCGATGCCGCTCAGTTTGTTGAGTCTTTGACATCGCTACATACTCTGGACATTGCCAACTTGTCAGTGGTTACTTTCTCAGTGCCAGTGACAATGCGAAGCTCGTGTCGTGTTCTACCCAGCAGCAGACCCGAAACCGACGGGTGGCTAGGTGTCCTTGTCTTGAACTATTTCAGCTGGTCATGGCACATCAATGTCCATCTCCGTCACACTGCTGCGCCTCTTGTCCCGTCATCTGCCATGCTCTCATAAGTTCAACGTCACACCATGGTGCTTCCAGAGCTTCTCATGCCCTTTGTGCTCCATGCGAGCGCTGCTCTCGATGCAGTGCCATGAGTGGCCTTGCAATGGTGCCTACTTTCATTTTCAGCGCCATCTGCTTGTTGTTTGGTGACTACCAGGACCCCTCCTAGCTTTGCCTTAGCAGCCATCTTGAGTCGGCAAGCAACAGCTCCCAAGCCGAGTTGTGATTTATGTCAGTTAGGTGGGTGGGAAAGTGTGTACCACAGAGTCTGAGCAAGCGGACACGCAGAAAGTCAATGTCTGATGTGCGAAGCAGAGAGCTGGATAGCTTGACACGTAGCCAAGCATCCATGTCGTGGTTTCTCAAAATAGGGGTGTGCCCTAAATCATCCTTTACTAACCATTTACAACAATAAACCAACCATTTTGGGGTACCCCGATTTGGAGACACCACCATGTTCCTGTACCCCTGGTTCCCCTATCATTAACCATTGTTTTCCCTATGAATTTGTTGGTTTGTTATCCCCTATTACTTGGTTGGTTAACTGCTTGACCCAGCTCGCCATGTCGGTTGACCGGTTCAGGTTGGTCCTGTGATCCCTTGCACAGCTCAACCTGGCCAGGGCTTCGCTTTGAGCAGTGCTGGCTTCATGGTGATGAAGACTTTGGCTGCCAACGACACAGGCCCTGCAGGGTGCAGCCGTGTTCGTTGCCCTATTTTTTTGGCAATGGGTCAAGCCGTTAACCAACCAATAATGGTGGATAATAACCAACAACCTATAGGGAAAACAATGGTCAATGATGGGGAACCAGAGGTACAGGGTTTTGACCCATAGCCTTTTCACTCTTCGTCGAGATGGGTGAATGAGCATTCAGCATTTCTTAGGGCGCTCACAACCACTCACTACCACTCACTGTTAGTGGGAATTTGGTTGGTTAGACCAACACACTGCGGAGCTGGAACCGACGTTTGGCAGGGCCTAGTGGTATGTTTCTTCCCGATCAGAATTGGTGGTTATCGCTACAAAGAAACAAACACATGCATGATTGATGTCTTAATATCAACAATGAAACCAACAGTAATTTAATGTTGTACAACAATGATGCAAACAATTGATTATATAAGCATGGTTATGTAACGACTATACTAACAGTCAGTCAATGTTATCTAGCAACCATAGCAGCAGTTCTTAATTACCTATCAATGTTGACAACCACACCAACAGTACTGTTGTAGATCTGGGTGTTTCCCAAAATAGGGGACCCCCCAAATCATTCTATATTAGATATCTATAGTAATAACCCAAGCATTTTCGGGTCCACTAGTTTGAGAAACATTCATATGGCAGTGGGTCAAAACCCTTAGTCCCGCTGGTTCCCCTACTATTCACCATTGTTTTCCCCTATAGTTTGTTGGTCGTTACCCACCATCATTGGTTGGTCAACTGCTTGACCCACAGCCATATAGTTGGCATATCCCCTATAGTTGTTGGTTGTTATCCCCTTACTACTAACCATTAACCAGCTATTTCAATGGTTCATTACCCTATGTTTCACTTCAACCGGTGTTGCAAGCACCAGCTACAGCCGTGGGCACCGTTCCAGGCCCGGCCGTCGTACCGCTGCCGCCCCTGCAACGGCAGATGACGCCCATGATCCGTGAACACACGGAGCCTTGGCGATGCGCAGCGCCCCAAGGTACGAAGGTTTGAGGCTGCCATTGATGGCAGCTTGCCATAAGAGCTAGCTGAAGCTTTCCAGGGATCACAACCATGGGAGCTAGCTGGTGGTTTTGAGACCTGGATGCTGGAAACTCCAGGGATCACAAGATCCGCAAGTACCCACCTTTTGCCTCTTTTCATGTTTTGGATGATGGAGTTTGGATCAGCATTCCAAACAAGAGCTGTCCTGTAGGCTTGCAAGCACCGATGACTTTATGGGTCAAAGAACAATCACCCCAACACTGGTTAGGGTGGTACCCCAAAGGCTATGGATCCCACAGGATCCCAAGTTAATGTTTGGTAAATGAGGCACCCCTGAAGCTGCCTGTTTTCCAACCTTGCTGGGTTGTTGTTGTTGTTGTTGTTGTTGTTGTTGTTGTTGTTGTGGGTGGTGGTGGTGGTGGTGGTGTTGCTGCTGCTGCTGTTGCTGTTGCTGTTGCTGTTGCTGTTGCTGTTGCTGTTGCTGTTGCTGTTGCTGTTGCTGTTGCTGTTGCTGTTGCTGTTGCTGTTGCTGTTGCTGTTGCTGTTGCTGTTGCTGTTGCTGTTGCTGTTGCTGTTGCTGTTGCTGTTGCTGTTGCTGTTGCTGTTGCTGTTGCTGTTGCTGTTGCTGTTGCTGTTGCTGTTGCTGTTGCTGTTGCTGTTGCTGTTGCTGTTGCTGTTGCTGTTGCTGTTGCTGTTGCTGTTGCTGTTGCTGTTGCTGTTGCTGTTGCTGTTGCTGTTGCTGTTGCTGTTGCTGTTGCTGTTGCTGTTGCTGTTGCTGTTGCTGTTGCTGTTGCTGTTGCTGTTGCTGTTGCTGTTGCTGTTGCTGTTGCTGTTGCTGTTGCTGTTGCTGTTGCTGTTGCCGTTCCTGTTGCCGTTGCCGTTGCCGTTGGGGTTGTGGTTGTGGTTGTTGTTGTTGTTGTTGTTGGTGGTGGTGGTGGTGGTGGTGTTGCTGCTGCTGCTGTTGCTGTTGCTGTTGCTGTTGTTGTTGCTGCTGCTGTTGTTGCTATTGCTGTTGCTGTTGCTGTTGCTGTTGCCGTTCCTGTTGCCGTTGCCGTTGCCGTTGGGGTTGTGGTTGTGGGTGGT
>VSDK01022785.1:34302-62405 GCA_009767595.1 Symbiodinium kawagutii
CTACCGCCGCCGTCGTCGTCGTCGTCGCCGTCGTCATCGTCGTCGTCATCGCTGCCGTCCTCGGCATCGTGGTCACTCTGTTTTGTTGCTTCCTACCGCTGATATGACCACCAGTAATCAATTCTCATTGATGATGTTCGACGCTATTTTTTGATACATCTATCTATTTACGCAGGTGATTATATACTTAACACTTGTCATTGGTGACATCATACTGCAGGTTGGATCGGAATGTTTTTTGCAAGTTTGCCAGCCACAATTGTGTGGGGCTGTCAGTACGAACAGACCAACCACAATGAACATTTTTGCTACCCAAACCAAGCGCAAATGAACATTTTTGCAAACCATCATTCCCAAAGTGGCAGCCGCAATCAACCAACTTGCCATTGTCAACAAACTAGCAGTAACCAACAGAGACAAGTACCCAACTATTATCAACCATCAGACAACTTTTATCACTAACCATCATTGACCATAATCGACCATCATTAGCCTTCAGCAACCATCACTAACATCATCAATCATCATTGAGCATCACCAACCCATCCCTAAGCATCGTCCATCAGTCAACCACCGGCCAAGCCTCAGCAACCATGCAATTTCGCATCAGGATTGGAGCTCGCCCTATATGGGAATGTCTGCTCAACTCAGATGGGGCAGGGTGGTAGCCACGGTGGCAACAAGCCACAAGAAATGGGTCGCAACCACTGGTTAATGTTGGCTCCTGATGGTTTTGAGCGCTTTGTCCAGGCCAGATTGCATATTGATGATGCGAAAAGAGATGTTTCGTTGCGGTGAAGATCAGTGGTTGAGAAGCTGTGAGAACAGGGGATGACGAACAAGAACCCAAGAATTGTGGGCAGTGGGTAGTCACACCTCCCTCTTCACCACAGATTGCCATTCCAAGCAGTGCACACCAGCCAGGGGGCACAGGGTGCCATGAATCCCAACTCCTCAGTTACATGGCCCCGCCTTCCTCTTGTTGGTAGGTTGGGTTGGTTTCCCAACAGGGGAGATAGAATGGCTGGTGATTCAAAGATGGTTGTTTGCCACTCCTTGGGCTGATCCACAAATTCTACAGATTCTCTTGGTTTCTGAAACCAAGAGCTGGATATGAGCTCTGCAGAGGGTTTCGTTGTACGCTCATCTGACCTTTGCCCAGCCATGTTCAACCACTGCCAGTTGCTTTCCGGAAGATTCTTCATGGCAAGACTCCTGCAACGTGCTGCGACCATCCCTGATTTTGATGGAGTTGCCACTGCCGTTTCTTCTCACCGTCTATTGGACCTGCACAGGTACCACATGCACACTCTCCTATTTTGATGGTGTAGCATCTAGTTCACTGGTACAGGATCCAAACCATGTTTTGTTCCTCATTCTTGTTGGTTGCCTCATCATGTTTTTGAAGCATCAACTTCTGCATTGGTACCCCCAGTAAGTAGTATGGACCTTGAAAGAAACACTTGTTTTCAACTTTCCTTTTCGAAGATGGATTTATTGACGTGAGTGAGGGACATTCTCCTGACTTAGCACCATGAAGCTACGTTTTGCTGCTGACATCATTGTTTGGGGAATGGTAATAACTGATGCAATTGATAAGGATGCAATCTGGTACGACAACTAGCAATAGTCACTACTATTGTGTCACAACAGTGATAGGAATAACCCATGTCGCAGCAATGATAGGACCAGCCCATTAGTGATACCAGTAGCAACCACGGTAGGAGGGACATGACATGATGGAATCAATAGGAACGACAATAGCAGTCTGAAAAATAAGTATGGGGATAAGTCAAGCACTACCCCAACAGCGACACCTGCTGCTGCTGCTGCTTCAACTGGCATCGCCAATGATAGCAGTGATGATGATAAGAACCATAATGAAATTGATGACATGGAGATTAAGAGTATACATCAAGCTGCCACTCATGATAGCAAAACTTCTGCGGCTCTCAATGGTCTTCGCCTGTCAAGGCCTGCTCCACCCAAGGGTAGTGCCATCCAGTCAGGGAGGCAGGATGGGTGCAGTTTGGCATCACTGTTGGTTGGGCGCCACAGCATTTCTAGGCTGCAAAGTTACTTGGCACCACAGAATCTAAGTGGGCACCGCTCTGAAACGACATATCCAACAGTTTTGGGTAAAATATATGTCCAAAGGCAACATGGATAGGCTGTGTAAGAAAGGTGTGTTTACGTACAATTGTACAAATACATCTCTATGCACCGTTGTATTCACATACTGTATCTATATCTATATATCTATCTATCTGTCTGTCTGTCTATCTATCTGTCTGTCTGTCTGTCTGTCTGTCTGTCTGTCTGTCTGTCTGTCTGTCCATCCATCCATCCATCCATCCATCCATCGATCGATCGATCGATCGATCGATCGATCGATCGATCTATCTATCTATCTATCTATCTCACACACACACACCCATATGAGCAGCGTTCAAAAGTCCGATGATTGTTTTTGTACAAAAGTTAATCTGGGTGAGCCCCGCGAAAGTAAAACCTCCACGCGCGCGAGCTCCGCGAAAGCTATCGTGAGAGTCCTGGTTAATGTTCCTTCCGCGAAAGCTCCGCGAAAGCTTTTGTCAGAATCCGCCTTTTCCACGTTTTTTTCATGTTTTTCTTGTTTCATCATATGACATGCTTCCAGTTCACTTTTGGCCAAAAATGCTTTGCAGACAAGAGTTCCGCGAAAGTGCCGCGAAAGTGAAAAACCTGAAAAAGTGCTCCGCAAAAGCAAAAACTGTGGTCGCGAAAGCAGCGCGAAAGCCGTGGCGAAAGCAAGCCGGATTATAATACTTTCATTCAGCATTTTGACCACCGCTCATATATCTTTATATATAAATACACAGACATTGCACCATGCTCTGTCTCGCTTCACCTGGATGCTTGCAGGTACCGTCCCATCAGCAGCAAGGGCTTTTTGTTGGATGCCAATGGCAAAATCCTGGTTTAGCTGAGCAGCGTCACTTGCCAGCGGCTGATGTGATGGTTGATCGATCAAAGATGAGCTTTGTGGCAGGACCATGCAGTCTGAAGTGCATCAGTAACCCATGTGGACAATGGTTTTGGAGCTAAAGATATGTTTCGTTTTGGTTGGTTGGGCTACTGCAGAACTAGACCATGTGTTCAGGCAGACCGGGTTATCGTACGATGTCACTGCGCGATAAGCATGAGATGATAAGCCCCAGTCTTCGTTGAAGGGTGTGATTCAGGTCCTTGTGAGCCAACATGAGCTGCAAATATCCCATCATTCCATTGAGAGCCTTGCAAATTTTGGGATCCACACACGCCATCATAAGCCCCACATGCCTGGCTTGCTCGCGTCCCCACACTTCCTTGACCAAAAAGCGTGGTGGCACATTTGTTTGGCCTGGCCGCACCCAGAGATGGCTGTAAATGATCCGAGGCAAGGAAGGACACCATTGGAAGCCCATGGTTGTGATGTGAAGAGCTAGCTGCGTGATGCAGGGTTTTGACCTCACGGGCTGCTTTTTTCCAGCAGCAAAAGTTGCAAAACCACTGGTTTTTTGGTTCACTGCGGCCCAGGAAGCAGCGATGTGGCAGAACCAACAAGCAAACAAGAGTCGATGAACCGCCAAATGTTTGTGGCTAGCTACCTAAGACCATTTGTAGAATATCATGGTTTATTCATGGGGACCTTATGCAGTTACTTGCCATGAGTAACTGGCGTCCAATCTTTTCTTAACAACCCTTGATCATCAAGAAATTGCGGTTACTCACGTCATCAAGAAACTAAACCCCAACGGGTTGCACAGTTTCCCCCAGTAATAATGATTGACCATTGGTTAATAATGGTTAACTATGGTTAGTAATGGTTAATAACTAACTATGAGTTCAGCAGTTGAATCCTTGCACTTCCCCAGGTTGTTGCGTCTGCCCCGCCCAGGTTGTTGCGTCGGTTGAAACCGATGCGCAACGGGACAAGTTTTTGTTGCCTTTCTCAGGTGACTGGGGTCCATGGGGGTCCATGAAACGGAGTGCACATAATCTATGTCAGCGGAAAATTCCAAGGTTTCTTTGCAGACATGCATTTACATGCATATATATATATATATATATATGCACATGTATCAGAAATGGCCCTACTTGGTTAGGTATTCATTTTGGCGGGTTCGACAATCTCAAAAGCTTCACTTTTTTGGTCGGGAGGTATGGCGTCACAACCCAGCTCTCTACATACGAATGGTCAAGCTTGGTTCCAAAGAACAGTCCAAACTCTACAATGAATTGTTGAATTGAGTCAATCATCGACTTATTTTGATTCTTTGAACTACCGCAACTTGTAGTGGGTGATATCTCTGATAGAAACTACCAAGTGGGTGATTTTGCAACTTTTGCTCAAACTCCAATTGGTTTTTGCATACGCATCCTGACAACGTTTTAGATCCAAGACTACAGCCTCTGCGTGGGGTTTCAAGCAATTGTGAAGGACAGCTGTGGGTGCTTTGTGTTTACCTAATGACACACTTTTTGGGACGTACCAATCTTGTGCCAAAGTGTGTCTATCTCTGAGCCATGCAGGAGAATTTCTCAAAGCTCGGATTTGAACGTGACTTAAACTATATACTGTATCTAGATTAGATACCACGTGGCCGGAAAGACAGAGAGACAGATGGATAGATAGAAAGATAGATAGATACATAGCTAGATAGATAGAAAGAAAGGTAGATAGTTAGATAGCTAGATAGATAGATAGGTAGGCAGGTCGGTGGATAGGTAGGTAGGTAGCTGGGAAGGTATAGGGAGGTGGATAGAGATGTACAGGTAGCCAAATAGATAGATAAGATTAATAGATAGATTGATAGGTAGGTAGATGGATAGAAGGTAGATAGATAGATACACTGGATACATAGAAGGATGGATAACAACATTGGACATTTGTTTTCAATCCATTGATGCGACAAAATTAATCTTTTCGCACAAACTTTCTCTATCAAACCGATTTATCACTCAGTTACCATCGGATTTTCAACATGACAACCATCATTAGTTGCCATGAAAATCGTAACTGATGGATTTTACCCAGTTACTGATGGATTTATCAGTCAGTTACCATCATTAGTTACCATCTCCATCAGTTTCTCTATCAGTTTCAAATCCATTGGTAACTGATGGACAATCCTAGCTGCTCAACCGACCGAGACCCTGAAGAAAGGACCCTGGTTGATAGGCAACCGTTGACAGTCAGGGATTGGAGACCGAGGGATGGGAATTGCAGGTCCTGAAACTATCACCATTTTGAAACCATTATCATAACAACTACTAGCAGTTGTCAGTTGTTAGTTAGAACCAGTTTATTTATACAGAAACAGTCTTAAAACATGTATAGCCAATAGCCAAAAAACAATGTTATAACCGTTATCATCGTCATCATTGGAACAATGATGATAACCATCAGTATGACCAATATCGTGGACACTCCAAATTTAGCGCATTACCAAGCATTAGAATATCGGTTGTCAAGCAGGTAGCAATATCATTGTGTTGATAAGCATGCGTATAACACGTATCACAAGCACCTGGTGTCTAATAGTTCTTTTTTCCTATGGTTAGCTATGGTAAATGGTTAAACTTTGAGGTTCAGCCTACCAGTTCACCCTACCTATGGTTACTTGCTCCACTTCCTATGGTCAACCCTACTTGCTAAACCATCGCAGTTCTTCCTTATGCCATGAAGGATTTCTGAAGTCCCCAGGCACCGGCAGCGCCTGGGCCAGTTGGGCCGGGGCGTTTTTCGACCGCCGCGCGGACGCGGTGGTGTTCGTCCGGCCCGGGTTTTTGGATACGCGTCATGGCAGTTGCTGTACTGAACTGTCGATTGGAACAGGTGGCACTTGGATGGTAGGAGTTTATAGCTGCCAACAGGACTACAACTACCAGTCATGGTACCAACAAGAGGACTTTTTTGGAACATATGCAGCTGTACTGCCAGTAGAAAATAAGCCTATTCACTACCAGCAATGGCTCCCAACAGTATTGTTGATAGTAGGGCAATGGCACCGCGATGGCATCGCTACCTGGTTGCATCCAGAATGTTGAAGCACCAGCAGTCAGTGCAGACAAGAAGAAAAAGTGCTGGGCTTTCACCGCCGCTCCGGTGCTGGATGTTGCCGCAATCTCACGCCATGCTTTCCGTACATTACAGCCACATGGGAGTGCACATGCTATTCCTCACTGATGGTTTCATTTTGCCCATCATGGACGGTTCCAATGTCTTTTCAGGCTTCTAAGCTTTCAAAGTTGCATGGAATTTTGCAGCAGCATCGTTTGCGGAATTCGTTTGCAGCTTTCTCCTGCCATTTTAAAGCGGCAGGCATGTCTTTGCCACTTCTGCAGGCCATTAGCAACAAGTTCCTAATGCCAGGCCCTAGAGTGCACCCACAAAGGATGATACCGCCCATCCATGCAGATACGATTATCTTCGGTCGGGTACCATCCATTTTGCTGGGCAGGAATCTCATTTATGAACCAAGGCAGATGGTTGCTGTTCTTCTTGTGGATTATTGCATCAACCTTTCTAACTAACTAGCGAATGGTCTTCTTAGGGCCCACTTCATCGGTTGGTCATTAATCATCATCACTTCACACCAGGGAGAGCGATTCTTAGTTTGTGACAACATTTCCAAGTTTGCTGCTTCCTGCTTCTCAGTTGATGCTTGCCAGCCCGGACCGACACCAACAACAAAGAGACATGGACGGCATCAACAGCACGAAGACTCCGTAAGAGTTGTTTGCTGCGTGTGCTTAGGGGGTCGGCGCTGCGTCCTCCTGCCTCCATCAATCGATCGGTTTACTGTCCGAACTGTTCACCATAAAGCGATAGCAGAAAGCAACAAAGAAGCAATCGCATGTCATCGCGACGAGCACAAAAACAAGAGGAACAACTACAGCAAGAGCCATTTTCCAATAGCAAAATGTTACAATGCCTCCGGGTGCCACACCTCTGGGGAAGCTCAACAGAAACCATGCGAACATGAGATGCCCCATTTTATCCTATTTTGCATTGCAGACACAATGCAAAATGAGAGGTGTCACTCGCAGAATGCTGCAAACACCTTGTGAAAAATTGATGCACAATGCAGAATGCTGCATGAGAGGTGTCAGCTTCAGAATGCTACGAAGACCATGTGAATTGTGATACCACCTCTGAAATGCTGCAGTGTCCATTCGCAATCTGGAAAACACGAGCACACAGTCCGAAAATGGAATCAAGCACTCACCTAAAAAGTAGACCCCAAACAATTTCTCAACCAACAAGTCCACCATCGTTGAGCACTAGGATGAATTTTGAGGCTATCTAACCTTTACCCTTGCCTTGCCATCACCCTGAATTAACTACTAGCGCTTTCCATGATCACCCAAGTGACCCTTACTTACTAAGGACCCTTGAAATGATCAATCACTAGGCAAGTTCAGCTAGGACAACATGATCATTCAGGAACCTTACCTCAGAGTCGTGAAGGTTGGTTAGCATCAATCCTGCATCTAAAGATGCTGAATGAATTATCACCTATCAAAGCTTGACCTACGAAGGATCCTTAGTAAATATGATTCAAGTATTATCACTTACTCAGGACCCCAAAACTATGATCACCTAACTAACCCCTACTAAGGATCCTTACTAAGGATCCTTCATCACCTATCAATCCTTAACCTTTACCCAGCAGAAACAAAGAGTCCTGCAGTGGCTGGGGGGCGGCCAAGCCGCCCGTCCAGCGCGGCAGTGCGGCCGGTGGAGTGTCGGCGGCCCAACTGAGACACGAGGAAGGAGGAAGAAACATATGGGGTGATTAAAATGTTGATTTATATGAGTTGACATGGATTTATAGGGGTCTATACCGGTTGACACGGGTTCATATGGCAATAATATGGGGTTATATGACAATTAAGATATATGAATCTATACGGGATTTTTTTGAGATTTATATTGTGAGAAATACAGGTTGACAATGATCAATCATGGTTGTTTAGGGATGGATGACCGTGGTTCATCATAATTTGTTTTCGTTGACATGCCTTGAGAATGGTTTAAAATGGTTTACAATGGTTGATAATGGTTGATCATAGTCAGTATTGGTTGATCATGGTTCACGATGGCTGAGATTGGATTGTGCAGGTCAAGTTCTTGCAGTAGTTTACATGTTCAGGGTTGGCAATTGATCAGAACGTGAAATCCATCATGATTCACATCAATTAGTGATGTTCAACCATGATTATGCACATATTCTTTGCTGGTTCTTATCCTCACCGGATCCTATGAATGCCACCAGTTGCCGCTCAGCTCCAAACGTGGTCATCAGCTGTGCCAGCCACCCACCACTCGCCTCGCCATGAACTGGCGGCAACAAATGGCGATCTGGGATTTGGAGGGCGTTATTGGGTGCCTGGTTTGGTGTTTGCTGCATCAAGACATGGCTATGGGTCAATATTAACCAACCAACTAATGGAGGATTTACCAACAGTAATAAGGGAAAACAAGGGTTAATGATGGGGAACCAGGTGTACGGGGTTTTGACTCACAGCCTTGTAGACAAAAACACAGCTTGTGGTATTCACAGATGGTGCCAAATGGAACCTTGATCGCCGGTAGCGGTCAAACTTTGCCCATTGTCTCGAGACTTCAAGGAGTGTAAGTGCCTCCATCAATGGAAGGTTTGCTCTTGACGGGGTCAATTTGCATATTATTAAGGATACGAAAATTCACAAAGAAACACATCACGTAGAAAATGATGTCCTGCCTGGATGAGCAATTAACTAGCTTACTAGTATAGGACTCTGGCATTTCATGGAGACACACGCATATCAATATAAGTGTACACATGCAAATTAACATACTGTACGCAAATAAACACATGCATAAGTGTATACATATTCCTGCATCGATGTATTCAAGCATGTTCACGTATACATATATATATATATATTTCTATACATTCGCACACACACACATATATCCATAAATGGACCAGTACATGCATTCATATGTACATGTATCTATAAATAAATAGATAAATAAATATATATATATATATATTTATAGATAAATAGATATAGATATAGATATAGGTATAGATATAGATATAGATATAGATACAGATATAGATATATGTATATATGTATATATGTATATATATATACCTAAATAACAAATGAATAAATAAATAAGTAAATATATAAATAATTACATATATACATATATATATATATATGTAGATACATAGACGGACATGTACGTACATTCATATTTACACCCAGTTCCATGCATACCGCTGTCCGAGTCTCAGAGTGATATGCAGCTGCACAGTGGCTCCGGTCAATCAACCATTAGCAAACATTTTGACCAACCCATATTGGTCAACGATATTGATCAAGCACTAACCAGCCATAAACATCCATATTATCTCTGACTTTGCATTTTGACGACTCAGGAAACAGGTATTCTTCTCAGCATTGCAGCTAGTGACAAACTATTTACGTAAAGGATGATGCAATCCACGACATCGGAATGTCACTATCAACCTGTTGAAAAGAAGTCTATGAATTCAACCCGTTACTGTAAATTCCAGGTTCTCAAGTCAGCCATGGCCGTGGTTCATTGGTGGTTAGATAATGGTTTACACAAATTAATCTAATCATTATTGGCATTTTCTGATACCTATCATCAGCCGTCACGAACCGTTTTTGATCATCATCACTATCAACCTCATCCACCATCACTTCCTATCCACCATCACTTCCTATTCCCAGCGATACTTCACCGTCATTTAGCATCATCGACCATGAAAACCCATGTTATCAACTTTTTTTGCAGGTTTTGTTGAAAGTAAACATCACCGTTTGTTTATCGTCATCAATTTCATGGTTCATAGTAAACACCACCATCATCACCATCATCAACCAGAAGCCTTTTCATAGATGTTCGATGTGCCCCGTCGCCCCACGCTTGGACGGCGGTTTTCATGACGACCGAGAGCAGGCCGATCCTGGGCGAGTCATGATGGATGACGATGATGTGGTGAGAATTAGCCAGCAAGAATACGATAGAATAGTTATAGAGCCAATATAGCCTTTTAAAGGGCGTTTAAAGGGGGAGCGATTTGGACCAGGAGTGTCCAAAAAGGTAGTAGAGTCAATATACACCAAGAAGAACGATGATGAAACTGGTGATGGTTGGCAGCCATCGCAGCCAGGGGGCCACATGGTACCCCCAGTAGTCCTTCAAGAGTCCTTGGAGTTCCCCGTGGTCACGGTGGCTGGTTTCGAATGCTGTTCGTGGTGAACAAAGATGCTTGTGGCTATGATTTTACATGCTTCCATATATCGCTTAATGAGATGCACTCAATCGGTTATTTTGGTAAGATCAACTCAAAGTTATGCAATGTTCTGTACACATATGTAAGTTTCAATGATAGATCGACCGATCGACGATATCTATAAAGGTAGATAGATAGATCGATAGATAGATAGATAGGTAGATCTATAGACAGGTAGACACATATGCATATTTGTGTTGTCATACCTATTCGCACATTCCATGGTTGCTGATGCAAAAACCAGAAAGAGTACACTCTCCAAGTCTTCCTTCGGCACAGGTGTGAGGCTGATCCAGAGGCAAGGCTCAGGGATGGTGACTGATGGGGTGCATGTGGTTGACCATGGGAACATTTGACCACCAGGAATTCTCACTCCCTATTTAAGGGACCATCATCAATGTTTCATCTGCTAGATAATGATCATTATCATGTTTGTTATCTGTCATTTGATATAAATTGTGTTCATTAATGATTATTGACACTGTTGATGGCACCAGCTGGCAACGCCAGAGGTCCCTCACGACCCCGGGTTCTCCGCCAGATCGATGCAAATGGATCGCCGCGGTCACCACGGTCGCCGGTCTCCCCCACTTCTCCCAATGAGAAGGGGGCCTTCAAGGCCGTGACGACGGGCGTTCCTGGTAGCCAAGCGACATGAGGGGTGTGAACAGACTGGAACTCCTTCTTTGGTGGTGGTGGTTGGGAGGGAACTACGGAGCCAGGGGTATCCATGTACCTCATTTGAAGGGGAAACTTGGGAACCACCAGGAATGTTCTGACCCAGTGGTCGCACCACAGTTATGTAAGATCACAATACAAAGTGCTTTGCTCATGTTTGGCATGTTCACATTGGATCCCATCGGGAACGCTTCCACATAGCCTGGAAATCGTTGCCTTTGTAGTCTCGATCAGCACGAGATGACCAACTGCCTACAGTACCGGTGTTTTATGCATGGCTAGACTTGGTCAGTCACAAACAATGTTTTCAGGAGATCTATGGTGGACTAGCAGGTTCCATCCCCCATCGTTGTTTGTCAAAACAAGAGTTATGTTAGCTTTGCACTGTGTCAAGTTGGGTGAGTCTCGAATGGATGGTTCACATGTATCCATGGTCCCCTTCAGTTCTCCTTCAATAGCCCAGTCAAAGCAGTGGGAGGAGCTGTTTCGTGGCCCTGGTTCACCCGCTGGTGTTCCACAAGACCAGAGAAAACGGTGAGATTTCTAGGTGACAAACAAAATGAGACCATCTGAGAATGATGACCAGATATTGGGATCACTTACCCATCAACTGGGAAAGGATATTTTCATCAGCATTCACTCACTACTAGATCGCACTGACCCTTGAATTATGAAGGTCATCATCTTTGCTACCCTCTTAGGACTAGTGCTTGCTCGGTTTGCAGGCCTATATAGGAAGCAGGAGCTGGCTGCAAATTGGTTGGCTTCTTGTCTTGGCTTCCTGAAGGCGATTCACGCTTCCCAACCATGGTTTCTGGGACGCAAATGTCAAGCATTGGACACAACGATTGACAGTTGTAAACAATCACGAATCATTCAAAAATCCTTCACCACCAAAACAAAATAGTATTATTAGTGAACGATTTTGTTTAGCTATTAACTAGCTATCAACCAGCAACCACCAGCTGTTAACCAACCCCTAGCTATTTACCAACCACCAACCATCAAGGGACTAGTCACATCCGTGACTTCATGCAGGGAAGTCTACCTGCTGAGTGGCGGGAGCAGAGCCTCTACCGCCGCGAATTCGCTGCCCTGCGATGTATTCAGAGGCGCCGGAGAACCAGTTGTTGCGGTTTCTCAAGCCATAGGGGACCCCCAAAATGGATGGGTTATTGCTATAAATGGTGAATAATGGATGACTTGGGGGTTATCCCTATTTGAGAAACACTTAGTTGGATGTCCATCGCCAGTTTGTCGCTGGTTCCCATAGTGAACGATGGCTTCCAGGCCAGGCCAATAATCAGTAACCTATGCTTATATCAAGTATCATCGCTTGGCATCATTGCTCCGTCAGCATCGCGGCTTTTTACCCACTGTTTAACTGCGCCATGCAGTAGCGTTCGCCAGCTGTCGTTTCTTCTTGTTGTTGTTGTTGTTGTTGTTGTTGTTGTTGTTGTTGTCGTCGTCGTCGTTGTTTGTTGTTTACTTGTTTCTTATTGTTCTTCTTGTTTTGTCGCAATAGGAGCTTATTGCATCCCAAATGGGACCAATTTTGCAGGTGTGATCAACCAGAAAGGGTTTGAACTAGGAGACTCTTGAGAATGAGATCCAATCACAGAACATGGGTTAAAAACACAAGGCCACAAATAGCGGCACACCGCCAACCAATTTGTCTTTTGGGGATTGGAGCATCTCCTGAAGCCATCTATTTGGTTTGGTTCCATTTGGTCAGGATCAAAACGTTCACCAATTTCATTGGTTTGTGGTCACAAAGGCCACTTCAAGACGTCTGCAACAGATCGCCAGTCTCGACTCATTCGACTAATGGAACCCAGTCGAAACTGCGCTGCGAGTCATCTAGAAACTTCGTGACAAATGGATGGAATGGGTAAAGTGCTCTCCTGTAGACCCTTCTCCTACCCTTTTTTGCTAGAAGCAGGTTTCATCCTTATGGGTCCATAGATGACCCGGTCAAGTTTAGTTGCTTCCCTGAGCATCTGGAGGGGAATGGCGGCATTTATGGAATAGCTATGCCTTCAATTGGTCTACAATAGAGATTTGCACCTGTTCTGACTGTTGCATAGCTGAACAAGAAGTCACATTGTTTTTCTTTTCCAGAAAGCACGTCTGTCAGTGGGCTGTAACCAGCAAATACTCGGATAGGTGCCAGTACTGGTTCTTGCTGATACA
Source organism: Symbiodinium kawagutii (assembly GCA_009767595.1). Taxonomy (NCBI): domain Eukaryota; class Dinophyceae; order Suessiales; family Symbiodiniaceae; genus Symbiodinium; species Symbiodinium kawagutii. Next base: position 47,520 of record VSDK01022785.1, read on the forward strand.
TGAACATGCCAACAAAGACTCTACTCATGTGGTTTTAAACATAAATTATCGGAATCTAGTTCTTGGTTGCAAACATTTCTTATTTTCCCTAGTATTTAGGATGGGTGATTGATTAAAACTGACGTACTACCCCACAGAAAGTGGCGAGCATGCTGCAGAGAGACGTTTCTGCCAGGAGAGTGATCAACTAATGTTTTTGGAATGGCGAAGCTAACCACCGACCAGATATGCTTATTTTTTGGACGTCTTTTGAGTCAATCTTTGGGTAAAACATAGAGGTAACCGCAAAACATAGAGGTAACGGCAAGAATCCATTCTTGCATGATTGCTGTGTGGGGACACCAAGGGTAATTGAGGGTACCCAACTAACATATTGAGACTGTGATACGCCAAAAATGATAGACTTGACCCACAAAACATAGAGTATTTTCAACTAGCAACAGATGCGTGTTCAACCTGATTCATTGTGCAACTGTATCAAAAGTTTCTTGACGATTCGATTGATACGGGTATACCCAACGAACATGAACATTCATAATCATCATGAATCACAATCAGTGGATCATGAGCAACCATTATTTCTAGAAAAATAAACAACCTGGGGTTCTCAGCATTGCTATGTGGAGGAGCATTCCCAGAAGGCCCATGCAACTCGACGAAGGATGACGGACGATGACCAGCAGGGTTTTGTTTGTTGTTTTTTGTGTTGATTTGATGGTTTCTTAAAATGGGGGTACCCCCAAATCATCAAGTTTATTAAGAATTCAAAGTAATCAACCATCGATTCTTGGGGTCCCAATCTTAAGAAACACCTATTTTGAATTGGAGAATGTGGTGAGAGATAAGGGTATCCCCTGTTTACAATCCCCCCATGTTATACTTCTGAGAATTCATAAATCATGGTGAACCACGGTGACAATGGTGAAGAAGGGTAAGTATCCACCAAATCAAGATTCCACAGTTTTTTCACCCCTGCTGGCGACCGGCCATGAAGCAGGAATCAGGGGTTGCGTGACACGAGATACCTCCAAACTTGGAACACAAGCATACTTAAATCTACATATTTGATTTGTGTATATGTACATTCATATTGTTGGTATATGGTATGTATTTACATTTAAGCAATATTATTTGTATATATATATATATATATACATACATACTTGTATTAAGACATATATACATTGCCTGTATCAAACTAAAATTCAAAACAATGACACAGGTGCTGGCAAATTGCCCAAAATCATGGGATCCTGATAGCAAGAACTGTTGCACTTGTGTGAGCCTAAGCTGGGGTTCCAGGGACGATAGGCCTAGTGATCAATGGCATTGAACCCCGCAATCCGTTGTAGATTCCTCAGTGGTTCATGATAATTAAGAGTACTTAATAGTAGTTAATAGTTGTCAATAATTGGCTAATCATGATTAATAGTGGATAAGGGTAGATCCGTTGGTAGCATCTCAATGGTTGAATCGTTTGCGGCGGAAGTTGCACCAAGTCTTGGGATGCCAGATGGCAGCAGACCTATGTTGAACTTCATGTTTGCTGGTTGCTGTTGAAGGACTCTTCTACATTCGTTGAGATGGCAGATAGACACCTAGTGTAGTACAGTAGCAGCTGAGTGATGGTTGAATGTATCCCCAATATTTATACTTGTATGCCGCGGTTGCTTGTACAGGAAGGCCAACATCCACTGGGGGTTTCCACAAGACAGGCAGGCGAATTGACCATAGCTCATTCGGGGTAGTCAAGGCTATGAGAGTCACTATCCTGACGATGAGCTTGCATCGAACTGCAACACCAAGAGTGGATTTTTCAAAAAATAGAGTGTGATTGGAGATGATAGGCGCATTTTACTGCACATGTATGTACCTATATAAACAGATACATTCAGAAAAACCACAATCAAAGCTTACCTTAGCCTTGTCTTTCCTTGTATTTTTTTGCCGTGGTGGATGACAGTGTTTGTGCAGATGTTGCACAGAGAACTTCGGGAACCGGAAGGCTATGATAATCCATCGCGGGAAGCGAACCACTTCTCTTCACATAGTTCACTAAAAAGATGCCGCGGAGATCAAGCACTAGCCATCAAACATGGCTTAAATTTAGTATCTATTTCTGTAGCGTCGCGAATTTTATTGTTACCAATTGATTATCATTGTTGGAATGATAGTTATCAGCTGCGTTTTCATCCCCACTTACCTTCTCGGTTGCGGATTATCAGATGCTTACTGTCCCTAGGTGTTATTTTTGAGTCAGACGTATTCTACGCACGACTGGACCTGAAATGACCTGAAGCTACCTGCCGGTGTATTTCCAGGTGGGTAAGACGGTAAGATGACCCCTAGACATAACCAGAAAGTGCAACCTCGGAGCTCATCTGGACCGCGATCGTTCATATGGCCATGGCTTCCGAGAATTGACACTGTCCATGGCAAAATTAAAAAAGACTTCTTTTGAATGGGTTACAAGCTAAGACATGCGCGAGAAATCATAAGCTGTATGTGTATAGATTTTTGTTGTACCAAAGTAAAGACAAGCAACTATTTTTGTATACATATATATATATATATGTATATACACTGTATATGCAGATATTTTTTACAGGCACACACACACACACATATATATATATATGTATATATATATATATATGTATATATATGCACGCAGATACGCAGGTCCGAGTGCCCACTTCCAAGTACTCCAACCCTCTTTTCAATGAACCTCGGGGTTACGCGTGGACCCAGGTTGCCAGTGGCTTTATTCATTCACCACTTCGCTTCGGAGGTCGGTTGACGACCGCTTGGTCAACGGGGATCATGTAGTGGATTTGCTGTATAGCTTGAGGACAGCGGTTGCATTTGGACACCATGGGTTGCTGGTTGACCGTGCTTGTCTGCCTTGGATGAAGCATTTAGTTTGCAATGACGGACATTTTACGAAAATCCATTACAAGGACCTATTATTGCTGTGAGATCAACTACTACAGTGGGCCTTCAGTGTAAGAACGCCATCATTGTTTTTTTCCCAGTCGGGAATCTAGGATTTATCCAGATGAGGGCCATTCCCATGTTTTGGTTCCCTTGTCAAACTAGGTACTGCAGCTCGGGGGCTGTAGTTCTTCATACTAGTGTGTTTTGCTGACGGACGGCTTAGATTGGGCATTGGAGATTTCACGAAGCTTTCCGTGGACAAGGCATGACCAAAACCACGGGACAAATTTATGGGACTGACCGATTCGGATGTCACTGGTGTTCCCAGTGAATTCTCAACCAAGTGTCACTACCAAGATACACCAGTGGAAATAGATTGCTATGAAGGCCTTATAAATGATCGATGGTGGTGATGGTGGTGGCAGGGTAATGATGAGACGACGCAGCTCTGCGTTTGGGGCAGGTGATGGTAAAGTGAAGCAACCAGGTAGCGGTATGAACAGGTCATCATATTTAGCGTGGTGTTAATGCAGATCTATTACTGGTGATAAATGAATGTTATTAAGCGGCCACCATCAGGTATCCACCAAATAGACGGTGATTTACCCTACTCAAATATGGGGTTTATGAATAAGAGCAACACTCTTGTCTTGTTATGGGCTTGGAGTGCTTGCTCTTGGACCGCCTATTGGGTCATGGGCTCACCAACATTTGCCCGGACAACACCTTTGCTTTGAATTGGACTTGGTCGGATTTTGAGGGGACCATGAATTTTGAGCTACAGCTTGTACATACACATGTATCAATGCATTTTCTAGATAGAGCATTTGCATGTATCGATCAAACAGTATATTGGATACGTTGGTTCTGTCCCCCTGTTGGGCGACCAACAACTTGGAGGGAAAATCACACCAGCCCAATTCAACGCCAGGCAATCTTGATTCCCTTCGTCGGCGTGCTTCTAAGCAGCATTTTGAGGAGAACCCATTTGCCAGTCCCATTTTTCAGGATACATGTCAGCTGATCATTTTGTCCATTTTCAGGGTACATCTTCAGTCCTGGCTGAAGATCCCAGATGCAGCAGAAATCGACCGTGGAAAGATCAGAACTAGCCACGCCCCGGCAATCAAACGCGCGGGCCAGCCAAGAACCCGAGATGGGGCCAGTATCAAGCTCGCCACCTCCACGATGAATCACCAGTTCATCACAGGTAGCTCAACCACCAACCAGAATTCTATGGTCATATACCAACCAGACCATTACCATCCATAGGTAGCTCAACCATCAACCAACAATCTATGATCATATACCATGGTTACCATAGGTAGTTCAACCACCAACCAATTTCCATGGCAATGAGTCAATCCTCGTGCCATCAACCAACCATATACCATAGGGTAGCTAGTGATCATATCCCAACCACTGTGGGTCCTCAGGGCCCAGGTCCTCAGCTGGTTGGCTGGGCCCCAAGGTTCAGCTGGGTGGTCTCAACGCCGGCAGCGGGGTCCACCTGCTGCTGCATGTGTTTCTGCGTGCCTTGGCAACTGAAGAGTCGGGGAAATCTCGGGATCCACCATAGAAACCCATAGAAATCCATAGAAATCCATGGAAATATCATAGAAATCCATAGGAATACCGTAGAAATATCATAGAAATCCATAGAAATCCATGGAAATATCATAGAAATACCATAGAAATGGATGGATTCCGATGGAATTTCTATGGATTCTATGGTGGATTACCTGTGAGTGATGGGGATTTTGAACTTCCGGGGGTTCGTTCACTGGAGTTGCGCGCATAGACTTGGTTCCCGTGCCAGTTGTGGGTTTTAAAATTTTTAAAGCCAACTGGAAGGCCAGTTGTGCCCAATGACTACCAGGTGGTAAGCTGATGAGTCTCGTGACGCCGACAAAACTTTTGGCTGGAGCACAGTTTTTGCAATTTAATGGGAAGGAGAAGGGAGCATAGCCGGCTCAGACCCTTGGACATGATATGCTAGAAATGACTCCACAAAACTGTTGGATGATTTTCAGATTCGCAGCAAACAGAAGCACGCGTGGGGTTTAGATTCTTGTTCTGAAATGTGAATTCAATTGCTTGAGACCTTGCTATTTCGGAGTGTACATCAACATGCGTACGCACACACACCACACACATTGTGTATACGCAATATATATGCGATATATACGCGCAATTGCATGTGGTACTTCCCATCAATTGAACTCGTGAAAACATCCGCTACACGCAGTGATTTGGAATTTGCAGATTTTAGGGTTTAGGGCTTGTGGTGGGAGGGCATAGAGCCGTGTATTTTTTCCTTGGGTGGGCGTGTTCTGCTTGCTTACACCCACCCGCCCGTTGATCCTATGCCATTTGGGATATTCTACTTTCCTCTTGTTGCCCCTTTTCCGTGTTGCTTTTTCACCTGTTTGCTTTTCCTTCTGTAATGGTTTTTGGTTTCTTTGTTGCATGTATTTTTCTCGTTGGTTGTTTTGGAATATTTAATGCCAGATCTTTGTGCTCCTTGCTGTTGGATGCCGAAGCATGTGCGAGGTAATCACTAAGATCCAAAAATGACAAGGAAAGGAAACAGCGAACAACTTGAAACCTGAAGAGGTTTAAAGAACTCCACAGTAAATACATGTGTACTGTTACAAGCTAGTTGCAACTCATGTTTTCGGCACAGATGCACACTACTGTGGAATGCTACCCGAATAACCACAGATTTGACGAAACATGAGCTTCAAAGAAGAAGTATATAGAGAATATAAAAATGTCGAACATTTTTTCCAAAAAAGCCATGGACAATATTCAGCATCAGAAGAGGCAGCCTTGAAAGACATAGTATCAAGGTGAGCAAAATCAGTTGCCAGGAACGATGTTGTAGCTATCAGACTTCAATATTCAGGGTCATTTCAACCTACATCTTTGCGGGAAGGGCGCCCCAAAGAGCCCCATGTACCTGCAGGAGACTCCGGGAAGAACCCCCTCACGGGTGAAACAAAAACCCCGGAGCCCATGAATGGAGGTACACTTGACCGGTGGGAGGGGGACCCAGAAAGGTCGCCGGGCAAAATGTCGCTTTTGCTGTTGTTTCCTCGGTTCGGGGCTTTAAGAAGCAAATACGGGAATAAAACAAATACGGGAATACAACTGTGTACTAAGAGTAACATACCCATTGGGATGACATTCATAAGTACACTCATACCTTTACTTGTGCCCTGGACCCCCAAAATGTCTAGGGTTGTTCAATCTTGAATATATGTTTCGGGAATGGCAGATGGACGGGCGCCGAGGTATCATTGAATTTTGCACTGAAGCAACTCGGCATGAGCCATTTTTTGGCGGGTCAGCTGTTGGGTGAATTTATGGCCGTGGCACATCGATACCATTTCCGAAAACACCCCAGACAAGTCTAACGCAGCACCGGCTTAAACCAACAACTCAAAGGATAAATAGCTACCTCCTGAGTGGCCGTTTGTTAACTTGGTTGTATGTAGCATACCCAGTCCGTATTTAAATGTGGTGCAGGGGCTGGAACTTCAGGCTCTATCCAAGAGCTTGGCATGTCGGAATTAATGAGGAGGGAAGGTGGCTTGAATCTGCATAGCATCCATAGTCATGGGTGAGATTGGTAGGAAAGGTTAGAAATTGTCGGAAAGGGTTGATGATGGCTAATGATGGTTACCAACTTGTTTATAGTTGTTCATGGTTGATCACGCTACATGATTGATGATGGCTGCCGTCCTGCAGCAATCTTTTCCATGGCCAGCGGGCAGTATTGCAGGGGTGATGATTGCGGTGGAAATCATCATTATCCAGGGGATGTTTGACGGCAGGAAGGTATGTATTCCACGAATTCATGCCGATCACCATGGGATTCGTACCTAAGAGGGTTTGATTGCGCATGCCCCAAAATGTGGTAGAGGTGTTTGTTTTGCTGGCTTCCGCACTTGTCCTCCGGAACCTTGCGTTGATTTTTCAACCAAACACATGACTATCAGTGCTCATGATTGTAGACAAACATCATGGCCCTTGTGAGACCTTGGAACAGGAACATAGGTTGGGCCACATGCTCTTTCAGTCATATTCCAAGGATATGTATTTATCAGTATTGTAGTAGGGTGGCCATCAGTACATATGTTTATCAGTATTGTAGTAGGGTGATTTTGTTCAATGAATCGTCATGTACATGTGCATTCACATTCACACCATCATTACTTCCTCGGCTGTGTGAACCCAACTCCTAGGCAACTTCTGTGATTCTCAGGTGGCTTTGGCAAAGGCCAAGACCCTTATGGCTGGACATGGGCATTGTCTCGGACGTATGGATACTTGGCTGCCATGTGATGCCCTGGGATTGGGTGGCCATTCAGTGTTCGGATGGACGGAATCCCAAGAGCAGACCCATTGGCCATTGACCGTTGTAATATCGTCGTTCACGGTGTTTCAGACGCAGATGTTGGTGGCTTGGGTAGCATCCTTTACCTTAGGATCCGTGGGTGCAATCTTTGAGATTTTGCCGCATACATGAGAGATGGGCTGTGAACAGGGACGATTAATATGATTAATGAGTGATGTTTGTTTTGCTTTTAGGGAACTTCCCAGAAGATCCCTTGCCGGAGAGACTTAGGCATACCAAGCTCCGTTGCAACTCGCAAATGCCTTGTCCGTAGTCGGCCAGTGGTTCATCCCTAAAATTCCAGACCGTGCATGTGCAGTTTGCATATGGCAGTGGGTCAAAACCCCGTACCCCTGGTTCCCCATCATTAACCACTATTTTGCCTTATCATTGTTGGTTATTAACCCCAATTATTGGTCGGTTAATATTGACCCATTGCCATATGGGAACTAACCATGGTTGTAGGCGAGCTAAGCCCAACCTCACCATGGCAACCACTGAGTAACTGGGCACATCCATGGCGAAGTCCAGGACTTCCAGGGACCCTGGGCGCTGCATGGCGCTGCCAGGAACATCGGCGCTGTTTGGGAAGCTGCGGGGAACTCAGGGGGGAAGCATGGGTGAAAACGGAAAATCATGGGGAACATAAATGGTTATAAACCATGATCATTGGTGAAGATTATTATTGGTGATCAATCAAATTGTCACTTAACCCCTGAACATCCATCATTGATGCTTTGGTTGGGGTACAATTTCAGTCAATCATGGTTAATGAATGAAATTTCAACTATATAAACGTTTAAACCTCATGGTTTGATAGCAGGGACATGGGATATTCATGGCACTCCTCATCCCTCGAGCAGTTGGGTTGATCACAGTAGATGCCTGTACCAGCTGGCGCCGCTTGGGGATGATTCCATGGAGTAACCACTAATCAACCAGGATGGAAGCAATCAGTACCAGGTGATGATTGTTGATCATTGTTGACTAGCCAAAATTTAGCCCTCATCGTGACCAATGTTTAGTATTGTTGGATGTCATGCCATTCACTATTGGCCACTGCAAATGTTTATGTATTGTTGGTTGCCCCAGTACCCAATTCTCAATCACTCTGAGTGATTATTCATCAACAATATCTTTTTTTTCTCTTACACTGCCAGTCTGTTTCAAAGGTGACCACTGCCAAAACAGCGTCAATCTGATTTAGGTGTTGGTTGTTGCTCACAGGTCACCAGACTCGTGTGTGTTTTTCTGCAAGTGGTTGTATGGTACTACTCGGAAAACCAACCAACAACGATCGTTTTGAAGGGAAGTAAACCATCTTTTCTGGTTTAATTCCATTTATTGCTCTGTCGTCACCCGCAGGAGTAGCCATGATATGATTGTCCAAACAAACAGGCTACTACCCTGTCCCGCCTCAGCCAGACAGGTATGGCTCAAGACTCCAGACCAGCCAAACTAGTTGGTGCTTTTGAACATTTTTTCTCCAATTAATAGCGCTGGTTGGTTGATGAACTCATATTGTTTTCACGGGGTTGGTTCAACCACCACGGAGTAAAAATTATCTTTTCAGTGGTCAGCTGGTACGCCATATGTAGGTCAAAACCAAATACCCCAACTCCCATGAACGACCTGACCAGTGACTAGTCCTCATTGGAATGTTCACTTTCTGTTATAACCCGGTTCGCCAGACGTAGTGGTCCCCTGCTATTGCAGGCTATTCTACCCAGCCACGAGCCAACTTTATGAACCATGACCATTAACCATGACCATGCTGAGAAACCATGGGTTAATGATAGGCAATTATAGCACCTAGTAGCTGGTATGACCAATAACTAATTACATATCATTAACCCATTTGTTATATCAGCTATCATTTCCAAAGGTGGTTGTAGGTATCATGCTTCAACCATGGGTTCATGATAGTTAATTATAGCACCTAGTAGGTGTTACCCTCTGATAAACTAACATAGCAATGGAAAAACCAAGCATTTTTCAACGGAAAACCCTGGGAATCCATCCATTTAAGATGGATTTTCCATTGCCATCTTAGTTGACCAAGAGGGTCACTAACCCGCTATAAACCCACCAGCTACAACTCCACTCATTTCCACCCAACTGTCGCAGCTCGAGGATTATTCTTTTCCGAGTGGCCATGCACAGGTGCTCTCAGGTGCGTTTTGGGGGGGGAGCCAAGATAGAGCCGGGCTTGGGCTGGAAGTTATGGTTGGTTAATTACTGTAAATGATCAATCAACTGAAAGTTCTGGTTGGTTTATTACTGGTTATTGTACTTATGGTTGGTTTATGATTTGGGGGTGGCCCCTATTTTGAGAAACTCCTAGGTTGGGACATATACAAACATTATATCAGCTAGTAAAGTTTCCAAGACGGAACTCTAGTTCCCTCTCTTTGGCCACAGGGTGCGCAGGGCTTGCGACCTTTTATTGTTGGACCACCGCACCTTCTAATTTGTTCCATGCTTATTGTTTTAGTGGGATACCAATGATGTTTGGTGAAGCAGCTGAACACTGCGTCCCAGTTTTACTACAGAGGTGAGAAAAATTGCTTGCTGGCGTCAAAGTTTCTCTACAGCTTGGTCTGCGCCCATATGCCAGGAAGACCTACCCGAATGGTCAGTGATAGGCCGGTCAATATCCTCAAGCAGACTACAAGCTCCTCAAACTTCCAGACATCACGGATGAAGCACTGTTGGGCCGCGTGAGGTGTTCTTTTGTGCGCTCACTTTACTTTCCAACTCCCCATGCACTGGCTGCCAGTGATGCTCTTGAACCTTGGTCCCGAGGGGGCCGGGGGGGCTAGCCGCTGGGTTCCGTCCCACACCGGGGGGGCTAGCCGCTGGTCTCCGTCCAAACCATCAGTTCTTGGGGAGCTACGCAGATATTTGGGGGTGATCAGTTTTTCTTCCTAAATGGGGTGCCTTTTTTACACCTCAATGCCACGGTGCCATGGTCCATGTGATGGTTGAGATTTCCGCAACCGCACAGGCCCGTGAGGCGCTTCAAGAGTCAGGTCACGACCAGCACCATGAATTTGATAGCAAATGTCATGATTGTAAGGCACACAAGTTCGACTGGTCTCCTTTTCCGTTTTTTCGGCCAAAGTCAGGAACGGTTGTATCCCCGGATGAGCGCTGGTCACATCACCATGTAGCAAGATATATGCCAACAGCCAAAGACAAACTACCACATGCCCCATCCCTGTATCACTCATTGTTCCTCATGGCTAGCTGGGTGTCAACACTGAGTAACTAGCTGACCTGTCCAGCTTGGGGCTGATCACTGCCCTCGCAAAGGTACACTCCTGGTAATCGATGGAGTTCAAGAAAGCCCCCCATTAAGGGTCACTGGTTGTCAAGCCTCACCGTTCATCATTTGAGGGTCAACATGGGTCAACTAGCCCAACGATTCAAACCCTTTTCTGGCCATTCACCAGCATGAACCCTACTGATTTCCCCCATATGGTTGTGGGGCTTCATGAAGCCTGTCTCTGCCGGTTATGGTCAGCCCCGGCACCGAGACTGGGGGCTTTCGTGGGGCTGTCGCGGAACTACCTGGGAGTCCACTGGTGTCGGGGCGCTGAGATGTAGCGAAAGGAAACCGGTGGATTGGTCGTGGTTCACAAGCTACAAGAAACTGCAACAGTTGGTTGGCTGGTAGGTCGGCTGGTAACTCTCAGGGATCCCTGACCTACCAACCGACCAACCTATCGTAACTTATCAGCCATAGCTTATCAGGGACACCTCACCTACCAAGCATGATGGCGGCTGGGCAAGTTCCCATGTAGCTGGGTAGCTAATCCCTCAAAGCCTGGCTCTGACGACCAAAGTCTCGGGGTTTGTCCAGCTTACCATGGTGGTAGCTGCTAACCATCCAATGACCCAGGGAAGCCAACCAGCCATGGGGGTACAGAACTGATGGACAAATCCAACTTTTTGTTTTCCCCGAAGTCACCGACTGAGAGTTTGATGATGTTGGGATCGGTGGTTGAGATGATATACCAAACTGATTGGAACATGTCTTCTTGGGGAAGGTCGGAACGGAAGGAGCGAGCTCGAAACCAATCGAGCTGCAACGTTATTGTCAAAATGGATTCCACAGCTCCGCCCCTCCGAAGGTTTCTGGTCTCAGGCAAGTCATGCTGGCTTAGAACACATTGCCTACAACCAGCCATGATCGGGACAGCAGCAAACCATGCAGTACGAAGGGGGGGGTGGTCCATTGAACATGAGAAGTGAAAGTGAAAGCTGTTCCCCGACGAAGGTGTTTTTACTCCAAACGGGTCGATCCGAACAGTTGGGCTCTCAGATGTTGGACGCACAATTCCCGACTAAAAAGATTGATTCATAAATGGGGTAGTCCCCACGTGTTGGTGTTGCACCATTCCCCTACTAAAACGAGGCCCTGGAAGAGCCCACGATTGGCTCGGGGACGTGGCCTATGATGGGATGACCCTCGAGCTGCTCCCAGGCAGCGACACACTGACGGGCTGGTTGCTTGGATCGATGAGCGGCGTCGCCTGGGGTCTGCTGGATCCCTATGCGGCCCTGATGCGCTGGGGGCCCTGGAGCCGGTGGCAAGCAGGGCTCCATGGTGGGTCCCAACCCTGGAGAGAACCAGCCAGCTGGCAAGCGAGCTGGGAGTGCGGGAGGTGTGGATCCCGTTTTTCAACAGGATTGATGACATCCGGCCATTGTCAGTTGTTTACCATGCTCAAATCGATGACACAAAATATCCTGGTCACTTTTGAAGACCCGTTGTCAGCTTGTTCAATCTTTTAACTCCATCAATGCCAGGGATGACCGGTTTCTTGCCATTTATGATATCTTGACTTCATTGTGAATTTACTTGATTTCGCAGCAACTATTTTGCATATTCTAGTTGTGAATTATGATTAACTTTGCAAAGTCAGAACTGCGCTCAACAAGGATCACCAGAAGAGTTCCAGTTGCTAGTGACTCAACCACATCCTACATTTTGTTGCTTTTAGTTACTATGAACATCGCTAACTAACCAAAGTAGCTTTAGATTAGCATATTCTTTGCTATATGGGTTTGTCCACAAATGGTGTACCCCCAAAGCAGGTGGTTTCCCTACGCGACAGACGGACTGGTGCATACCCCCCCCTCAAAAACCCTATAGCCCCCGTACAGAACCCTAAGAAACCCTCATAAAACCTCTATAAAACTTTGATAAAGCCTCACAAAACCACCATAAAACCCTTACAACCCTCCCACAAAACCCATACTGTTCGACAGATGTAGCCCAGGTCACAACCTCCTGGGACTTTTATTAACCTCCCTATAAAACCCGAATAACCCCCTACAGAACCAATCTTATGAAACCACCATAAAACCTTTACAACCCTGCTATAGAACCCCTATGAATTCCTGGTTATAAGCCCCATGGGTTTCTCATCTCCCAGCATCGTTGGCATCGTTCCCCCAGGTCTCGGTGATCCAGTCCTCTGCATGCTGCTGGGCCTGGGCTCGGCCCGGGGGACCCAGTGGAGGGTTGACAGGTCGTTCATGGGGGTCGCATATGCAGTGAATATGTCTCATGTAGATATTTACTACATAATAGAACTATCTATATCTATATCTATGTAAATATTTATATACATATATATATATATGTAGATAGATATATATATATATATATTTATAAACATAAATAGATAAATATAAATATATATATATATACACATATAAAACAATATTTATGTGAAGGAACATGTATATGCATAGCAAATGTATATGATTGTTTATATCTATTTTTGTGGGTAGCACGGGTATGAAGGAACACAAGAAGGAAGGCACTGATACAGGTGCTCACTCGCAAGGTATGGGGGCTTGTTAACCAGCAACTCACTTAGTTGTTGGATAAGTATGTAAAGTAATAGCAGTGCATCATTGTGTATCTGTATTTAGTCATTACCAAGCGCATACTCCTTGGGTAAGCAACGAGAAGTGTCGGTGTCTGACATTGAAAGTGGCCCAGGTGTTAAGTTACCCGACGATACAACTATTGGTTGAGTCTCTGTGAGGATTTCAAACCTCCTACGATCCATGATGCGATACCTCTTCAGCCAATTCACCAGCACTTTGCTGCATAACTTTGATGACTGTTTGCGATGTTGGTCACATGGTTGGCAAACGTTGCTCGTACTGTAGTACCCGACCGTCCTCACGAAAAAAAATGGATCATTCTTCACGATTGTAGTGCACGCGATTTCCACTCTGAAATAGCCCATCATCATGGTTGTGTATTCTTTTTTTTTGATATTTACTCCTATTTACCTGCTTAACTGGGTTATTATTGTTCTTATCACTGCACTTATACTTGGTTCTTGTTAGCAACGTACCTACCGTGCGAATCGCCATCTCCATGGTCTCACCACATCGGAGTTTCGGACATCAACAGCTTGCTGACCTGCAGTGCTTGGTCACGTCGATCCCCAAGTCGTTGTTTGGTACCAGGAATGGCTGCGGCATTCGAAGGGGACGAGTTTGGCATGTTGGGTGATCCGAACATGGGTGTTATTTAACCGAAGGTTTTGAGGCATCATATTTTGGACTTGAACAACCCAAATGGGTGTTTCTCAAGTCATAGTGAACCCCCCAGTTATCATCCAGTTTATCAACCATTGATAGTGATAAGCCATCCAGGTAAGTTGGGGTTTCCAATCACGTCTTCAATCAGATGACGCACCGCCCTGAGGCCCTTGGGATCATACTCTTGGCAGCTGTTTCTGTGATGATGGCGCGCTGGGTGATCCTGTGCACCAGCTGTCGGTGGAAGAGATCAACATAGATCAATCACTCAACTGCTTATTCTTCAGCAATGAGCTCCAGCATCTCCTTCGTGGGAATGGCCTTGCTTGGTTGGTAAGTTGCTTCTTGGTGGGCCGACAAGTGAGCGAGGAAAGAACACATCCTTGGTTCAGTGTATAGAAGGGATTGGACTAATCAGCAGAGGATCAGCATCCGGGATTACAGTAATCCTTAATCCTTATGTTTTGCCTTGGTTGTGCATAAACCGCATCAACTTCTGTCCCCTCTTCACATAACATGCCTAGGTGGACTGCTGTGGAGGGACCACGTAGAAGGCCCACATTGAAGCTCTTCAAGGCTACCACAATAGCCGACTGACAATCCACCCGATCCATTGATCATATTCCTGTGCTCCTTCCACCATTGGTACTGCTACAGTATTGCTTTCTATGACCTAGAACCATGGAAACATTGTCGAAACATGATCGAATATTGTTCAACCACTGATATTGCTGCTATATATATATATATTTCATTATTAATACTATTGTCATCAGGTTCCTATCATTGCTTACAGTATTTTTTGGTGACTCTCATTTCATCATGCTATTTGCAGTCGCAGCCGTCGTCATCATCATCATCATCATCATCATCATCATGATGATGACCATCATCATCATCATCATCATCATCATCATCATCATGATGACCATCATCATCATCATCATCATCATCATCATCATCATCATCATCAT
>VSDK01022785.1:63574-124689 GCA_009767595.1 Symbiodinium kawagutii
CATCACCATCACCATCACCATCACCATCACCATCACCATCACCATCACCATCACCATCACCATCACCATCACCATCACCATCACCATCACCATCACCATCACCATCATCATCATCATCATCATCATCATCATCATCATCATCATCATCATCATTTTCATCATCATCATCATCATCATCATCATCATCATCGTCATCGTCGTCGTCATCGTCGTCATCGTCGTCATCGTCGTCATCATCGTCATCATCATCGTCGTCGTCGTCATCATCGTCATCATCGTCATCAGCACCTTGTCTTAAACAATCTCATCATTCTCATCATTACCATCATTGCCATCTTCTCAGATTGTCATCATTATTCATATGATCACATTCTCATCCTTTCCTTTCTTCCCACATCTTCCCACTGCTGCGCAGACCACCCCCGTGCAGCCCGAGCTCCGAGCCGAATGGCTGGATACAGCGGTGCGCTGGCGCTTGGGAGGGAGCGATGAGGTTCGCCAGGGCTATCCCGTTGTGGCTCTTTAAAGGGGGTGCCAGGAGCTACCAGGAGGGTTCGTTCACAGCATGCCAGTGGTGCGTATAGCAACGCTTGCTTGTGATGAATAATGGCCAATACTGCTTATCACTGGTGAGTCATGGTTAATAAGGTTTATTAGTGGTTCATAATGATAAATAGTGGTGACTCCTGGTTGATGATAGTCAATAATATACATATGTATGACGATACACATCGATGGTTCTTGACGGTGAATGTTTATGCATGGTCAGTCAACTAACAGCTTAGCAACTGCAAGGGGGGCTGCACAAATTTGTTGTTGATGGTTACCTGATGATTAACAACGGGTAAGCCAACGAGTTGCTAGTGGTTGATAACACATATGATAGATGATGATGCTTCAAACCGGACGGAACACTTGTTTCTAAGACACCAAGAACGGTTAAACATGCTCAAATCCAATGATGACCAAGAATGACAACCAGAAAATCAATGAAACCATCACGACTGTTGGCTCAGAATGGTTCCGAGAGTGGCTATAATAGTTGCAACAGGTGTTTGTAGTTACCAATAAGCATCAATGCTGGTCAGTCATGGGATAATCATGGTTGATAATGGTTAAATAACAATGGTTGATGATAGGCATTTTTGGGCTTGTAAAGCATCAGCAACCATAGCCAGTCGATTTATAGCCGGGATGAGCATACGATCATCGTAGAATCATCAGTCCTAGTTGCTTTAATGATCACAACCACCCCGTAAATATTGTGATAATGACAGGATATTCATAATCAATCATAGATATTCAAGGGCTTATTGAGCATCAATTAGCAACCACAAACAACTGGTTAAGAACGGAAGCAATGGTCAAAAACGATCCTTGTTGTTTGTAGTCATTGACCATAGGAGGTCATCATTCAAGTGGTCCATGGAACGATAGGAAGCATATAAAACGAATCACACAGGGGAATCAACGACGCGCATAGCAGTCTAGCACTTTTTGAATTGACCTTGGCTCATGTGGCTGACATTTTCGTGGCCCCTTCGGTCAACTATGTGATTGAACCATACTCATCTGGTTGGTGGTTTCAAATATTTTTTATTTTCACTAGTGATGATTAACAATTGGTTGGTTGATTAATATTTTTCATAGGGGTTGAAACCACCAACCGGTCATGTGATCCGGCTATCGTTGGTATCGACATCTATGGTTGGGAGACCATGGTCACCTCACTGCTGGGAGCTGTTTCAGCAAGGTCCGGCTTCTGGCCATGTTGCGTTGTGGATTTCTTTTGGCCAGTGGTTCATGGGGAGGAGATGAACAAGCCCCGGCTTCCCATGTGAACCCCAATCTGGTTCATCTAGATAAAGAAACCTGCGGAAAGCACCATGGGGAAATCTGCTTCAGCTTGGGGTTCACATGACGTTTCACTGCCTTGCCAGGCCTAAACCGAAAGCCTATTCTTTTTACTGATGTGTGTAGCCAGTATGTTTGCTGCATTCTCAATGTTAAAAAGTTGTTGTTAATGGGGCAAGGCATGGGTGATGTGCGTAATGTTATGTGGATTTTTTTGCAACGTTATTTTTGTCCTTGTTGTTGCTGTTGCCGTGGCCATTGCTGTTGCCGTTTCCGTTGTTTTTGCTACTCATGCCGAATGGCATGTTATTAATGCTTGTCATGTTGGGTTTTGTGCCCAAGAATTTCACTGCTCAAGACATCAACTCCACCCTGGTCATCCAGTGCAAATGTCAGTCGCCAAGCGAAGAAAGACCGAAAATGCTACTGGAGGGATTGACCTGGACGAAAATGAGCTGAACATGTTTCATGTAACTGTAGGTTTGGCGAGTGGGAGAAGTGAGAGCTTTTCTATTACGCAGTCCGCCAAGGTCAGGGATTTGAAGCTCGTGGTCCAAAAGGCATTCAATCAAGACTTGCTCAGGCTAGTCACTGCAGATGCACATGTTCTGCTTGACTCTCAGCAATCTTTGGAGGCGGCAGGGGTTCAGAGTGGAGACCACCTCACTGCTATTCCACAGAGACCAAAACATATCGCAGCAACAAGATTTAACCAATATGATACGGGAGCCTTCGCACTCTGGTGCATGCGCGGCAACAAAGTCATCACATGGGGCCATGAAGGCAATGGTGGTGACAGCTCGGCAGTTCAAGAGCAACTGAAGGCTGTGCGGCACATTCAGGGAACAGCAGGAGCATTTGCTGCGATCCTTGAAGATGAGTCCGTTGTTACTTGGGGCGATCCAGAATGTGGTGGTGACAGCTCTGCAGTCCAAGATCGGCTCAGGCACGTGCAGCAGCTTCAGGCCAATGTTTTGGCATTTGCTGCGATCCTGGAAGATGGGTCCGTTGTTACTTGGGGCGATCCAGAATGTGGTGGTGACAGCTCTGCAGTCCAAGATCGGCTCAGGCACGTGCAGCAGCTTCATGCCACATCAGGAGCATTTGCTGCGGTCTTGGAAGATGGGTCGCTTGGTACTTGGGGTGGCCCAGAATCTGGTGGTGACTGCTCTGCGGTCCAAGATCGTCTTAGGCGCGTGCAGCAGCTTCAGGCCAATGTTTTGGCATTTGCTGCGATTCTGGAAGATGGGTCGGCTGTGACTTGGGGCCATCCAGAATGGGGTGGTGACAGCTCTGCAGTTCAAGAGCAGCTGAAGGCCGTGCGGCACATTCAGGGCACAGCGCAGGCATTTGCTGCCATTTTGGAAGATGGGTCCGCTGTTACTTGGGGCGATCCAGAATGGGGTGGTGACAGCTCTGCAGTCCAAGATCGGCTCAGGCACGTGCAGCAGCTTCAAGCCACAGACAGCGCTTTTGCTGCGGTCCTGGAAGATGGGTCCGTTGTTACTTGGGGCGACCCAGAAGGTGGAGGTGACAGCTCTGCAGTCCAAGATCGGCTTAGGCACGTCAAACAGCTTCAGGCCACAGCTGAGGCATTTGCCGCGATCCTGGAAGATGGGTCCGTTGTTACTTGGGGTATCCCAGAATCTGGTGGTGACTGCTCTGCGGTCCAAGATCGGCTTAGGCACGTGCAGCAGCTTCATGCCGCCATGCATGCATTTGCTGCGATCCTGGAAGATGGGTCGCTTGTCACTTGGGGCGACCCAGAAGGTGGAGGTGACAGCTCTGCAGTCCAAGATCAGCTTGGCGATTTGTAGCAGAGTTGCCACCCACTGGCTTGCCACGCAGCTGTTTTTGAAATAAAAAGTTATTTGGGAACATGGATTGCTTTCTGCATCGGTACCAGTTTACAGTCATCAGTACTCCGATTTCGGGAGTGCAATAATGATGATTCTTAGTGTTTGGTCATTGGAGTTTTTTGGTGCGTTCCAGTCGCTGATTGGATCTGCTTGGTGTGTTTTGGGTGTAACATTATTATTATTATTATTATGGTACCCTGTGGTAGTCACACATTGCAATGGATAATCCATCATTACCAGAGGGTTTTCCTAATGTGAATGGCCACATTCCGTCGCTATGTTCGATTGCGAGCAGGTACTATCTTTCAATGGCAATCCCTTTGAATAAAAGGTAGGACGCGTCCTTGGTAGTTTTTGGCAGCGTCATTGTGGCCACTGATTTTGCTGGGGTGTTTGTTAACCTTGTCCATATTGTTGGTTGTGCTACTGCTGGTGGGGTGATGCCAGTGTTGCTGATGTTCTTGTTTTTCTTATGGTCATCAATGCGGGCTGTTGCTGTTAATGTTGTTGGCGGTCAATAGTTTAAGCAACCTACATACATTGAAAACACCACCATTTAATCATTGTCACTCATCATTAATCGGTCATTTATCAATAATCATCAATAAACATGAAGCACTCATGAAATCTATCCTTCATTTGGCGGTGGGAAATATAGCTATCGAACCCTTATATCCAACCAGGTGTGTGGCAAGAAATTCTTGGCTGAAAAAGGAGGCCGATCTCAGAGCAATCCATCATTTTCACATCAATTATGTGGGGCAAAAACCGGGCAAAAACACATCCCATTTCAGGAACTGAAGCTATGACAGCGCTACGAAAGATAGGTGGCTGTGGGTCTCATTCCATTTCAGAAACTGAAGCTAGCGCTATGAAAGACAGGTGGCTGTGGGTCAGTTCACCCTTAGTCCCCCTGGTTCCCCCATCATGAACCATTGTTTTCCTTGTTGTTGGTGATGATCCCCAATAGTTGACCATTACTGACCAGTCTTATCCACTAGTTGTTGGTTACTAGCCACTATCAGGCTTGTAAGGGTTAGCTCTGGTTAACCATACTGATGGTTAGTGAATCACCCGCTATTGTTGGTGATTAACCACTATTTCCTTACTAAGCATCGTTATAAACCACCATGGTTGATCGACCACGACTAGTCATTACTAACAACCAACTATTACGAACCATTTTGGTTGGTTGGCTATACTCCTGTTGTTGGTTATCAACCATTACAAACCATCACAAACCTGTTGGCAATTGGCAGTAACGGTTAGGAATTGTTGGCAATGGTTAGTCAATACTATGAACCACTATTACTAACCACTGGCAGTGGGAAAACCATGTTGGTTGATCACTAACCACTAGTTGTTGGTCATGAACCACTATTGTTGGTGATTATCCTTACTAACCATAGTTATAGACCACCATGGTTGATCACTAACCAACTATTACTAACCATTCGCAGTGGGAAAACCATGTTAGTCGATCACTAACCACAGTCATTAACCATAGTTATTAACCAACCATTTCTAACCTTACTAAGCATTACTAACCACTAGTTGTTGGCTAATTGGTTGTTGCTTATCAACCACTACTAACCATAGTTACTAACCACTAGTTGTTGGTCACCACTATTGAGACTATTGCTGATTATCCTTACTAACCATAGTTACCAACTATTACTAACCACCACCAACCAATACTAACCACCACTATTAACCACTACTAACTTCACTACTAACCTAACCCCTAAGCACTACCAGGTTTTCCCAGTGCCCGCCAGGTGCGTGGCTTGAAGATGG
This sequence comes from Symbiodinium kawagutii, assembly GCA_009767595.1. Taxonomy (NCBI): domain Eukaryota; class Dinophyceae; order Suessiales; family Symbiodiniaceae; genus Symbiodinium; species Symbiodinium kawagutii. The sequence goes on from VSDK01022785.1 coordinate 69,085, forward strand.
CGTCCATGGACCGCGTGACGCCGGACGACGAGGCGTGCGGCCGGGGTCATGGGGCCATGGGGTCCACCTGGTGGCGTCCCGGATGGGTGACATCCAGGGATGGATGGATGGGTGGATGGATGGATGGATGGGTGGGTGGATGGATGGATGGTGATTCGGAATGGTTCGGAATGGTTAGTTTGGTAGTGCCGGTTGATAGTTGTGGTTGCGTTGGGGCATCATCAACCACTACGGTGCTTTCAAATCACGTGCTAATGGTGGCTCCGAACTGACGAGCATATTCTGGGATGGGGCAATGAACCACTGGATTCTGTAATGTTTAGCAAATGTCAACAATAGTCGATGGTGATCTTGTAGGATCACCATGGCTGGTAAGTGTTGGTAGTAGGTAATGATAGTGGTTAATCATGTTAGTAAAGGCCAGAAATGGTGTTTAATTTGAGGATACGTGCAGTAGTTATTGATGATACTTACCCTCTGGTAATCAGCATAGCTGCATGGAAATTTGTCATTTCCAATAGGTGAACTAAGTAGAAGTAACGGATTATCCAGCCAGCTATCTTAGATTGGCAGAGGCTAATCAAGAAGTGAAATTGATCTTTGAGAGTATTTAGCATGATTAACCATTATATAGTTATCAGTGGTTGTTATGGAGTAGACATCAAGCAATCAATGTATATATATATATATATAGGAGAAATATGTATAATAATTGTGCATTTTACTTTGATATTGAGAATGACAACCGCTAGCACGGAATGATTCATGGGATTTACTTTGTGATTCAGCTGTCAAGAGGTGATGTTTTAAATACGGTCGTAAACCTTCGATACCAGCTGTCAATATCCGCTGAGCATCAATAAGATGTAATGTCTGTTTTGTATGTAGTCTGGTGTAGTGCGCTGGAATGAAATGCAAGGTCATAGAATCTAGTTTATGACGTCATCGGTTCTGCACGGATATGACACCGTATGACTCGTAGCTACAGCTGGGCTATGGTTGCCCTTGAGCTTCATCGTAGCACGAGTCACTTCATCTCCCCGCGACGCAGATGGAGACCGGAAAGCGCGGGAGGTTCGGGTAGCTGAAAGCGATGCATAGCTGGTCGGTGGTTGGTTTTCCAAGACAGGGCTCAGGAGCAATGGTTGATTATATCATTTTTTCAGGCTGGTTGATAACTGATGATGGTTGATAATGGTTGTTAGCACTGGTGAACAATGGCTAGCAACGGTGTGTAGTAAACAAATATACTATATAAACAACAAGTAACCAAGTAGTCCGACACTGGTGTTTTTTGCTAACGAATGGTTGATAACTGATCATGGTTAGTGATGGTGGTTAGCACTGGTTGCTGATAGGTCTTGGTTAATGATGGTTCAGTATAAGTGATAATAGCCAGCAAATCACCAACGATCCATGATATGCTTAGAGAGGTGCTTAGATGACGAGGTAACTCAATCATTTCTTTCTGCTTTGGCATGAGGCACTTTCGAGGGCTCGCTTCGATTCCCATGAACGGACGTTGGGGGATACCTGCAGCCACAGTTGTTGTTCCCAGCCGGATTGTCATCATCTTGGCGGATGAACACGTGTGCACACCCAGGCCTTATCATCGACCATAGCTGCTCCAAGATTCAGTATAACTAAGAAGGGTTGGGGTGACCAGAAAGATTTTCTTTTGGACCAACCCGCATCAAGTGCGCCCTATTCCAAAGCAGGCCGAAGAGTGTTTGGTTGTATTCCTACCTTTTGGGATCTTTTTGCGGTCCTTGTCTTGATTCTTCACGTGTACTGTAAGAGGTGCTAAACACGTGGATTTTAGCATGTGTCACGAGTACACATGAATCATACAAATGGGAGGTATAAAAAGGCCCCGCTGAATATTCTTTGCAAGAGATTATGCCTAACCCTGGTATATAACAATGGTAAATAGCGAAAGATGGGGTGGTTAACGATGGTCAATGGTCAATGATGGTTACTGATGATAAACAGTTGCACCAGTTTTGGTTGAGACAGTCAGGGTTTCTGACATCTCAGAACCCACGCGAGGGGTGTCGACCACAAGAGCTTCGTAGTTGATATAGAAACTGCTTATGAATTCTCAAGAAGCTATGAGCCTCGTGGGCGCAGAATTTTCGGCCTGGAGATTCGCCAGGTGTTGCGCTTCCACGTCTTCCAAGCACCTGCGCCCACGGCACTTGGTCTATGCGGCAGGTGAGCGGCGGCAGCACAGGGGACCTCGGTGGGTGCCAAAGCTGCTGATGGGACCCCATGGTGACGAGTGCTGCAACTCCACCGGCAACGCATAGGGTTCATTCTTGAGGGCTCAGTCTTGCAGATCCCCTTCATGTTTGGGGTGTGTGGTTCACTTCCAAGGGTTCTGTTGGGTGTACCCTATCATGATGGGTGTGCCATGAGCTATGAGCAGTCGTAAGTTTGTAGCTCGTTGTGTGCTCCCGGGCACCAGTTGTTGGAGTGACTGCCATGGAGAATGCTCAACGGGTGGAGCCTTTGCAACAAATCTTTCGAGTGGCTGGAGTTACCACAATCCCAGCTAGAAATGATGATGAATCAGCAATGGTGAGTCATCAATGATGAAACGTCCATGGTGAATTACTTGTAGTGAACAATCAGTCGATTCGAAAGACTAGAGCCCTTTATGACGAATCCGGAGCGAACCTCTCTCAACCATGGTGAATCACCAGTGACAACCATCCATGAACCGAGCCAACCGGACTTGACAAACAACCAGATGGAGACAGTCGTTGGCCGTGAAACGGGCCCAGAAACATTGGAAATTTCATGGCACTGCGTACATACGCACAAGATCACGCATTTGCAGAACATACATTTCAGAAATGCATCTACATACCTGGATTCTTAAAATACGTCACCTGCAAAGCATCCTTGATATCCATCATTTCCAGTAAAATGCACATCCATGGCTTCGGGGTTCCCAATTTTGAACCATGGTTCTCCATTTTGAGAAATCCCCAGCTAGTAGCTGGTTAACCACTATTGTTGGTGACAATCGCCTTTTATTTCCCATGGTCAATCATCATAAAGCATCATCAAAGACTATTAATTAACCATCATTAATCACTAGTAACCACTATATTAACCACTAACCATTAACCAATCATTGACCAACCATTAATCAACATGAATGAACCATCACTGCGGGTTAATAATCAACATTATTGACCAACCATTAATCCACATTTATCAACATCATTGACCAACCATTAATGATCGATATATATATATATATTGACCCATAGCCACATATAGCTGGTATATCCCCTATAGTTGCTAGTTGTTGTCTCCTATTATTAACCAGCCAAACCAGCTAGTTAACCACTGGTTGGTTGGTTGGTTGGTTAATGTTGACCATATATAAGCCATTCATCGATCATTCATCAACCATCACTGAACTCGCTCCTTCACTCGTTCGCCAGGTCCCGCGCTCAGCGGAGGCTTGTGCTTGGCCTTGCAGGGGAGCCCAGGGAGGGATGCCCAGGCCACCCGACAGGGGACCCATGGTGGTTTCAACCAACCCAGCCATAGGGGACCCCAAAGTTACGGTAGTGGCTTGTTAATGAAGAATGATTATATTAGGGATGATGATTGGGGGGTACCCCCCTATGGCTTGAGCAACTCCCAAATTGTCAATTTGCCATGATTATCATAGATGATGATCATTATCTCTGTAGATTCTCGTGGCTATTTCGATCGTGTGATGATCTACATAGATCGTTCAAAGCGCCATCCTATTGTTGACCTGTGGCTGATATGGACCTGTGGCTGATATGTTTCTTCCGGATCCATACTCCGCTAATTTTACAGCTTGGATTGGTTGATCCTATCCCCATTACTTTCAGTCCAAACCAAGCGTCCAACATAACGCACAACCCATTGTCCTCCTATTGAAGCTTGTTCGAAGCCACGGATTCTTGTCCTGTCGTCGCTATCGGTTTAGAATACTCTTCATAGCAACCTCCAATGAAATTGTCGTGCGCTCGTTGATTCTTCTCGCGGAGCATCAAGCTTTTCTCCTTGGTTGATCCTCGGGTTGTAGGTTCATCCCCCTCTCGGGCTACAAAGCCACAGGAAAGCCTGGTTGCAGCTGGGTACCCCCGGAGGGCTGGCCGTGTGGGTCGCGTCCAGGACCGGTGCCTATGCCGATCTGCCTGAGCCTGCGCAGGGTGGCCCAAATCCACGGCTTGGAAAGGCTCACAGCAGCCCCCAATTTTGCTGATTGACTCTGCTTGATGGTTTTTTCATGATTAGACAACTCTGTTTGTTGTTAGGGCCTGTGCGGCTTTGGGCCAGTCACGCTCCGTGATCAACAATTAGAGATTTGGTAGCAATGATTGTTGCTATCAACTAGCTGTTGCTAGATCGACGTAGCTGGCGAATGACTCTTAGTCTTGGATTCAGCCAGACTTGTATCAACATGGTCATGAACCGTCATTGATCACTGACAACACTTAAGACTTGTCCAAACCGGGTCTCATGAACTACTAGGACTGCTAATGACAGCGATGGGAGGTAACATGGCTCGTTGATCCACCATCAACCCTGGAGAAAGCAGGTGCAACGGCTTGTGAAACTGCAGCAAGAATTTCCATGGTTTCCTTGTGGCTTCGGAGTGACTTCAGGCTTGGTCTGCTAAGGCTGGTACACAAATGCATACTTTGGTTGCCATGTATGGGTAGACATATCGGTTACGCACATATACGGCCATACATGCTTCCCTACGTACTTCACTGCATGCCTAACCTAACCTAAGTTTCCTACCTAAACCTATCTATCTACCTATCTATCTACCTATCTAACCACCCTACCTACCCTACCTACCCTATCTACCCTACCTACCCTACCTACCCTACCTACCCTACCTACCCTACCTACCCTACCGACCCTACCGACCCTACCTACCCTACCTACCCTACCGACCTTACCTACCCTACCCACCCTACCTACCCTACCTACCCTACCTACGTGGCTATGTACCTACCTACCAGCCAACCTACCTACCTACCTAATTACCTACACACCTTCACTCACTCACTCACTCACTCACTCATTCATTAATTCGTTGGTTCGTTCGTTCGTTTGTTCGTTCATCCATCAAGTTCAGATGGCAAATTATGAGGAGATTGTGCAACCACGCAGTTGATTTGGAGGTGCGTTACCTATTTGTACCTGAAATATGTCCCGCACGGGTACAGTCGGCCATGAATTACAGATACCAATGGACCAGTCACTATACATATATACAGGTAGATCATGTTTGCGATCGCAAGAAACCATCATGAACCATCATCAACCATCATTCTTGTTGGTTGGTTATCCCCTATCGTTGGATGCCACGCCACCATCCCCTGCCAAAGCGCTCCCTGGGTCTGCTGGATTTGAGCACAGGCTGCATTGCCTGAAGATGCAACCGTCACCTGGCGTGACTGGTGACTGGGGGATAGTTAGTCAATGCTTATATAGTTGGTTGTTAGGTGATGGTTAGTTTATGAGTACTCGGGACGGTTTGTTGATACTTAGTTACTTGTTAGTTTATGATTAGTTCATGGTTGGTTTATGGATAGTCAATGTGTAGTTTACGCTTGATTAGTCTATGGTCAATGAATGGTTGAAAATTCATGGCGATTGGTCTTGGCTAACCAAGGGTTGTTAATCATGGTCGATGATGGTTAATGATTGTCCATCAATGGTGATTGTGAATGGTTAGTTGGTGTATATGGTTGACGACCACTGATGATGGCTAACCATGTAATGGTTGTGAATAATGGTTGATGACAGTCACTGGACAATTTTGCTTGGCTAATGTTTCCAACTGGTTATTCGTGATTCATTGATGGTAAGCCAGTGCTGAATAACAGCTAATTGGAATGAGTAAATACTGATTTCATGATTTCATGGTTGCTGATTGGCACACAATGGAAACGGTCCAATCATGTCGGTTTATTTGAAATGATGGTTGATACCAAAGGGTAACCAAGAGCGATGGCCGACAAGGGCCGAGAATTGGCCAACAAGAATGATTCATGATGGTTAAGAAGGGATGACCAAGGTCAATACTATGGTAAATTTTCTATGCAATCAGCTTAGCTTACCGGAGTGTGATGCTGGTTGAGAATGGTACACGTTTGATGCTCTGGTTGAGCATCAGGGGATGGTCAAACAAAACTTGACCCAGGCAGCCACGAGGGAGCGGAAGATTCGATCATTCTGCGGGTGGGAGGACCGTTGTTTTGGAGGGTCCATGAGTAATTCCTGCATCATGTATACATATACATAGAAAAAAACACACATATATCGATATATACACTATATAAATAAATGTAGGAGTAAAAATACGAATATAAATAAAAGATGACTATATGTATATGTATACAAATGTGTAAATTTCTTTTGCTTTGTGTCCAAATTGCTCCGAGGTACGATGGTTGAGGGCTTTTGAAGCTTGTTGGGCTGGATGATTCTGCAGTGCCAGATTCTCATCTATAAGATTGTTATATATACATATACATATGGTGATTGGATTGATATCCACACATGATGATGATAATGTCGTTTCTGAGTACCAGGAGACTTTTCCTTTTCATACCCTGGGTGATGTTCGGAATAGTTCTATAGTTCCCCCTGGACATGGGAATAGCTAGAAACATCTACCAAAAGGTCGAGCTAGACGAAGGCATGGCTGAAGTACTGACAGGTTCTGAGTCAGGTCTATGCAAACCATCAATCTTGCTTTTCAGCAGGGAACAGGCAGGTTTACTCAATATCGAATGCCATAATTTGTTACCAACTTTTACTATTGGTTGCTGGTTAAGCATCAGCAACCATCATTGTTCAGGGTAAACAGACGGCTTATGATGATCAACCATTCTCATGGTTGGTAATGGTGAATCGTGGATGCCTCCGCAACAATGTTGGGTCCCCCACACAGCAGCTAGTGATCTTCACAGGGCTGCCAGGGTCCAGCCGGGAGCAATTCTGAGGCAGTGGTTGCATCATTTTAGGATCTCAGCCATGCATTGCTAGTTGTCCCTCAGAGCTGTGACAAGTGGAATCCTTCGAACTTAATCATTTTTTTCATTCCAAAACTCGCAGGACAATCCCAACTCGAATTGTCATTTTGATGTTCTGCAATTCCTCGGAAAGCATCTCATGGGATTGTTAGTAGCATCAATTCCATAAATGTCCCATCTCATGATTCATGACCTGTCCTATCTCATGATTCATGACCTGTCCTATCTCATGACCTATGGCAACTATAGGCTTCACAATGCGACTCAGCTGGGAGCAGTGATCCTGTGGCTGAGGCCCGCGCACATTGCGCTGCTGCGTGTCTTCATTGGTCTGCTAGGCTTGCGGTGCTGAGCCATGGCGCCACGGGCTGCCCCAAACGGATGTGCAGATGGCCATGTCCAAAGAGATGAACATGTAAAAATATATGGATTGATGTAATATGAAGATGCTTGTGTATGTATATATATATATAGTAGTGTATAGATGCACATTTAGATGTTTTTTCATATATCTCTGCATGCATGCATATAGATATAGGTATACATTCAGATGTATCACTATTCGCAACAATGACAAGATGGCGGCGATGACGATACCGGCGAGTGCGACGATAGCGATGACGAGGATGACAGCGATGATGACCATGATGATGACGACACTGATGATGAGGATGATAACTATGACGATGGCAACATCGTATGTGCTGTAACTGCCCGAAAACATTTTGGATGTGGGATGTCACTGCTGGCATATGCATTTACACATGCCATTGTTCTACACGATGTGTATAGCAAAGACTAAATAGACTGCGGTTGGCCCAGCACCACATTTCCTCAAGAACAGGTACTTTAACATTCCAAACTGTTTCACGAGTCCGCTAAATATTTTGGTGAGTTCAGCTTGGGGTCGGATCAACTTTTTGCTTTTGAAAATCACAGGTTTTTTTGAAGGTTTGTCAATGGAACAGCTTAAGATGTCACTTTGGCAGGGACTGACAGCAACTTAGCTCACAGCCTGTGCCCTAAGTTTCATTCCCAGGCGTCGCCGCGATCTTGGGTTTGCTGGCTTGGCCTTTGCATGTGGCAGGGATGCCTGGCAGAGTCAGTTTGCCGGGTGAGATTGTTGCTGTGCCGTAGACAAGGGCAGCATCTATAGGTCTTACAACATGTTAGAATTATTGAGAGAATGTCTGAAGATATGTCAAAACATGTTGGATTATGTCAGAAGAAGAGGAATGTCAAACTATATGGCAGAGAAAATGACAAATAAGTCAAAGAGCACATTAGATGTATGCCGAAAGACATGCCTGAATAGAATAAATATATGTCAAAATATATTCCAGGAACGTCTCAACAATTAGGCAACGTTCTATCAGAACTCCTGTCAAGATGGATGTCAGAATATCACATGAACCAACATGCTAAAAGTCATCTCAGCCGTGACGATTGGGATTGTTTAATGCAAACTACTACAAATGGTTTTGCTTGTTTGCTCCTCCGCAACTTTGCTGAAAAGAAAACTAAAACCATTTGGCTATGGGTCAAAACCCCCTTAGTCCCCCTGGTTCCCCATCAGAAACCAGGCTGTTTTCCTACTATTATTGTTGGTGAAGTTATCCCCAAATTATTAACAAATGGTAGGCTATTGTTAGTAGGCAATAAACAATTAATACCGTGGCACAAACAAATAGCTATTGCCTGTCTCTTCCTGGGCGACTCTGAGTGCAACTGGGGCCATCCCTGGTTGGAGCTGTAGCCACCTGGCGGCCAGATCTGGCGCTGCTTGGTACCTGTACTCCCAGTTTCTACGTTAAAATCACTACACATCGTGTAGAATAATCGCCTCGAAGCCAGAAAAACACATATTGCTGATTACTGTCTGTGAACGTCATGGCCAACCGTTGTCAAGCAGAAACTGATCATGACCAACCCTTTATCCTGTCAGCGATTTTCGTTCTCAAAAAAAGTGCACCAAACTGGACCGAAACCTCTCTCAATGTCGGAGCAGGCATAAGTCGACTACCCAGTTGATTCCCTGATTTTGGCGGACGACTCAACCAAGCTTAGCGGTTACAAGATGTTATTAGGAACGTTTGCAAAGCAGTGAGGGTAAATGCCATGATCAGCAATCAAGAATGTTTGTGGCTTAGTTTTTGACCCTGCAATCAACCAGGGTACATGGCTTACTAAGTCCCTATTTTGCAACAATTTAATCATGTTCCAATCATTGCTTTACCATTTCCCTCACTGCAAAGCTCACCACGGCCATGGTGAAATCCCATCCCTTGCCGAGGTGAAAGACGTTCGCCTAGAAGATGCGGGAAGAAAACCTGCCATGAAGGTGTCCCCTGTTGGAGTTTTGGATCAGACCACTGCCGGTGTGCAGGGCGGTTGATGTTGCTGTCGTCGGATATGGGAGCAACAGTGACAAAGAAGAAACTGAGTTGGGGTATGGTGCAGCAGCGGTTTCTTTCTTGTTTGAAAACCCGACTGTTTCTATGCTTGGTTGATCGATCTTGAACCAGGGCTGACGAAGCGACTTTCTGCATGATGGGGGTGACCCTGAAAGAACGTTGATTTCCGGGATTTGTGTGTTCTACAACATAAATTTGGGTATCCCCCATAAAATGATTGGAACTCTCTTCATCACGAGTGAATCACTGTTGCGTATTTTCTCCAGTGCCAGGCTGGGACCACCTACCACAAGCTATTTCAGGTAACTCGGGGCGGTTTATCTAGATGGATCTACAGTTAATCAAGTTCATCAGTTGTCATGATTGATTACGAGTTAAATCTTGTATGGATCCCCAAGTGCAACTGTCATCAGAAAATCAGGATTGATGAGGTTTCAACTGCGCTGCTTGGTGGTTTCAAACATTTGTTGTTTTCCCAAGATATTATTGACCAATGGTTGGTTGACAAGTATAATTTTCATAGGGGTGGTTCAACCACCAACCAGGTAACCACGATGTTTTCAGCTGTTTCAAGTGGTCACTACCGTTGTGGTGAGATGCACTCAGCCGGGTTGAACTCTGGAGAAGCGCTCTTGAGGCGCAATCAAGGGTGAAGGACTAGTGGTTAATAAGCTAATGATTCTGCAACCATTCATCATCTGGTCGGTGGTTTCAATTTTGCTTGATTTTCCCTAGTGATTGTTAACAACTGGTTGGTTGACTCATATTTTTCATAGGGGTTGAAACCACCAACCAGTCGTGGTTGATAACAGGGATAATAGAAGTTAGACAATGGTAGAACAATTACTAGTTACTAGTTAATGGTTAATAAGCTAGTTAATGGTTGGTAAAGCTGGAGATCCGACTAGACTAGGGGACCAGCTATATGGCCATGGGTCCATATGAATCCTAAACATGGGTTGGTGAACATCCGAACCGCTAGTCATGGGATGTGAACAGCTGGGGTACCAGGGTATTGAACCATGGCCATGCATGATTGCCAATAATCAAAATTTGCGAATGCGAAATCAACGGGCAAAATTTAATATGACGACAAGTTGCTGGTTGATCATATGCTGGCAAAGACCACCAGCACATGAGGTTCGGATATCTCGTCGGGCAATTTCATGGAGATAGCGATGCAGGTTGACCATGGTTGATCAAGATTGATGATGGCGAACATGATGATTCTTCCTCGGCAATGATGATCGGCGTTCATCAACACAGAATGGGAGTGTATATGTGAAACATATCGTCAACAATATGAACGTTGTGTGATCGCGTTATCAGTGTCGCTGATCATGCAAATTTCTTGAAGACAACAATACGATTGATATGATGCTCGGCGACAAAACCCATCGAATTGATTGCCAGAAGCTAATGGAAGCATTTGCGAGCGGAAACTTTTTTTTACTTGCAGCGACTTTCCCGTGCATTTTCCTATCAGCAATTTTGAACCTTCTGACGAACCATGGTAATTAACCACAAAGTGACCACTCACCAATACTTACCACTGACTAGGCACCAAGTAACCACGCATCCGCCCCAAACTAATTGTGAAATAACCATAATCAACCCACACTTTAAACCATCAGTAATCAACGATTACCCATCCATTAACCATCAAGTAACCATCACTAGACCATCAAGTAACCATCACTAAACCATCAAGTAACCATCACTTAGCCATCAAGTAACCATCACTTAGCCATCAATCAACCATCACTTCATCATGAATTCACCACTCACCACAACCATTCGTTGCTGCCAGGTCGCCTTATTGCTGTTGCTGTGCTGTTTGGCACCTCTTTGGGTGGCTTGGAAGGGAGCGATTGGGACGGAGCTACCAGGAGTGGTGTAACCAGATGGTTGAAAATGGCTCTGGAAAAACTGCCATCAGCCCATCATCCACCATAAATAACCAGTGGTGTAACCAGATTGGGTAATGATGGCTATTTAGGGCGGATGATGGGTTGATGAATGGTGGTTTGATGATGGCTATTTATGGCGGATGATGGGTTGATGAATGGTCGATGAAGTGTTGTTTAATGATTACTGATGGTTATCCAATGGTTAACAGCGGTGACTTCATGGTTAATGATCATAAACTAATGGTCAACCCATGCTTAATGACCGTGCCTTCCAGTCAATGATGGTTGATGCTTGGCACTGATTAGTTGTCATGATAATGGTTAATGACAGATATTCATGATTAAACCACATTAAACCACAACAAAGAAATGTAAATGATTGTAAGAAATGCTTGAATAGATCAAAATTGTCAATAGCCCAACCACAATCGTGATCAAGAATGGTTCATAGTGGTTCATAGTGGTTGATGTGTAATGGTTGAAAGCCGCAGAAAGGGAAGCAACCAGCACTACTGGTTGAACGTACATAGAGGGAAATCAAAGGTTCATACTTCTTTCAGCCATATGCATTGGTCAGCAGAGCATCATGATGATGCTCTTACAGTAGTGACGAGCAACCAGCCAGCATCTTGGGATGCTATGGAGGGGACTAGAGATACACCTATCCACACCATGTAGGAAACAACAACTATATTCTCAACACATAGAAGTATATCAACCCAAAGACCAAACTTCACTTCAAACACGTGGCACTGGATAAACCATCACCATCCATCACCATCCAGCACCATCCATCACCGTCCATCACCATCCATCACCATCCATCACCATCCATCACCATCCAACACCATCCATCACCAATGCCACGCAAGTCGTCCCTCAATGCTAAGCCTTTGACGCTGGACCTTCGGCACGCTGAGGTCTTTCTGCTGTCTCAGCTGCTGCTGGAGGATCTGGCATTGGGGGACATGTGAGGATAGACCAACGAGCGCTAAGGGTATTCAGAGTAGTTAAACGAACACAAGAGGTAGAATACCATAGCTTGATTCTAGCATAGTACTAGTTAAACTAGTTTAACACTAGTGTTCTACCAACTAGTACTGTAGATGGAGGGAGAAAATTGAGATGTATGGAGATAGAATAAAATCCTACCACATCGTACTTGTTATCTTGGAATACGGGTGGCAAATATGAGGATATACGAACTACAGAAAGTTTATTTGAGCAATATGAGACCTTTGCCACACGAACGAAACCAGCGATATTTGGAGGTAAAATGCCAGCTATTTCCGCAAAAATGGAGTCGCTTCACTATGGTGCTCTAAGAAAGGTCATCATTGTTGGCCAACCTTTACCCTGGCAATCACGGGTGAAACCTTGCGGACATCAACAATTCATTTGGCGCGCCAACTCGGTAGAGAATGGTCTGGCTATGATCATGGCAAATGATGTTTCGCAACCCCAAGACATAACAGCCGAGTTGCTGAAACAGTTACGCATGGCCACCAGGGCTGGATTAACAATGGATTGCTATTGTATGGCCTCCTGAACTCTTGCTTAGTGTCAAGAATGGGACTGAGCACGAAACAAGGACGCACATCCCTCCATTCATAAGCAACATCTCTTCTAACATGAGACTGTCACCAACTAAAAGATCAGCCCATGTTGGTTCTGGTTTTGTTTGCCCTCGTTTTGCGCCATACTCAGGGAAAGCCCATCTTTCAAGAGAAGTCAGCGATAGGACAAATGTTGCAGGCCCCAATGCCAACTGTTGCACCTAAATGGTTGTGTGTCAACACCCCAATATCCCTAGTGAACATCCCGTACAAGTCGAAATGTTGTCAGGTTCACGAACCCATTTGTTGGTTAATATCTACCCAGCTCGCCATAGATAGTTGGTAGATCCCTGTGATTGCTGATTATTGTCCCCTGTTAACCATTCACCGGCTCATGAACCAGCCATGGCCGGCCATGGCCCGCTGGCCTGGCCTTCCAGGAGATGGGTTTGGGCTGCAATGTGTTGCACCACGACAGGCCCCACGGGCCACGGCCACGGTTTCTCGGCGCGGCCGTTGATTCGGTGTGTTTCGTGCCGCATGCCAGCTGGGGCTACAGCCTTGGATGTAGATGGGATGACCATGGATAGCCCAGGTTGGATCTGCTTAGTTGAGGTGCCTGTGAAAAATTGCACTTGAGAGTTCATCGTTTGTAGATGGCCAGGTCAGCACGGGGATTGTCAATTGTTATGTTGGATTACCTGAGTACAAAATTGGATTTAGCTCACCAAGAAGTAGGACGAACCATCAAAGTGACTTGTGAATCTATGACTAGCAAATCGTTTCAATAATCATGGGTTAACAATAAGCAACCAATCCGAGGGGAGCTTGTTCGTAGATAGATGGAAACATACCTTGATCGGCTTTGGTTCTTGGGTCGGTCTGCTCCAGTTGGAATCTCACTCCTCATCTTCGGCCAATGGAATAACGCCATCATCGTTGCAAAGCCTCCAAAGATGGTGGTTTGTCAGTTGCCTGCTAAGAAGTGAACTCATGGCTTGACCACGGAGGGTCGCTTGTGTGGTTGGCTTAGCTTTAGCCACTTAAGTACTTAAGTTTTGATTCACCACCCGGGGGAGCCATGTCGTCCCAGGACCCCAAAGGTGGGTGATGGTTTCCTGAGTTGTCGAACTCGCACTTTCATCGGTCAGCGGGAGATCCATAGTAGTCTGCCCACCATCGCATGCCATATTTGAGTGGTAAATCACCAACCATTTATGAGAAAACTTGTGGCAGTTTGTTCTAATATGGACCCATAAATCATGAATTCGATTCAATTCGTCAACATATAGATCTTCACCCATATAATTCATATGTCCTATCATTCATGAATTCGATTCATATGGCCAACAGAACTTCACGGGACACCCTTTGAGATTGCTAATCTGGTCAACCCAAGCGAGTCGCCGCTGGCAGCGGCTCGCCAAGGTAGCGCACTGAGGAGAAGCGATTCCGTGTCTCCAGGGGGATCCGTGTCGGTGGTTCCAGCAGTGCCGTGCTGTGTGGTTCCATGGTGAGTCGATATACTGCTGGGAGCTACAGGTTGGACCTTTGAAGATGAACTGTTCTCTTGGGCCACAGCGGTGAAGTTTTTGAGCCACAAAGAAACTTTTTTTTGGTGTTCAAGTCTTGGGATTGCAACATCTCAAGTCTAGATCAAAGACTTGAACTAAATGCTTCGACCAAGTTGCGGTTCACAGAAAAAAGGCATATCCGCAAATCAGAGTCACTGCCAGTGGGAGTTCCTTTATGGCAGCACCAGTGATTGTTTCTTTGCACATATGTTGATACCAGGTAGCCATATATTTTTAAGCTGAACTACGTCAATTCACCACAGGTTTGTACATGATACTCGGACTCCGTGGTTTGGTAAGAATCAACAGGAATCAACATGTCTTTTTGAAGACCATCATCAACATGTTGCAGATTCTTGCGACCCTCATGGAATTTTTGGGAATTTTCACCAATAGGTGGTAAACATGTGCATCATATGGAGGAGTCACAAGACATCGGAAGCTATGAGGGTTAAGGCTGCTGGGACAAAGATTTCATGCGGTTGCCCAGCAAGTTTTGGATTGTAATTGCGATCTTCATTGATATACATGCACACTCACAAACAAATATGTGTGTACATACAAATATTTATACACACATACCCATCATACCTGCTCTCCGTACTCCCAGATTGCATTTCGAATCCCCCCAAAAATCTTCGCTTACTGTTGACATTTTGAAGATCGGGGGACAACACAGCTAGTGTATATGCTTCTGTACAAGCGCAGATGGACAAGCACACGGGCACAAAAAAGAGAAGAAACGTATATATGCATATATAAATAGAAATTGACACATGGCAAACATAGATATATCCACATGCAAATGGCAAATGTTGTGTAAGCCTCTCAATCTATACACATAATGATGGTGCCACAGCAAACAAAAACCACCAGACAGCTGAAGCCCCTCGACCTTGAGCAGACAACGGCCGTGCGCCGTTGTACCAGTGCTGGGTACAGCTGTGTTTAAATTGCGGGACAGTAGGGCGGGAATGTCAATCATGATTGAATATTCTTAATTTTTTGAAATATCTATATACCAGGTATTACCAGGTGCCGATGTCACTGGCCCCCAGTATAACATGTTATAACAAAACTTGGTCAGCTATCATCGAAGCGTGGCCGCACAAGACTCGGTTTAAACACCAGAATTGCCCGGCTGCAGCTGCATGCTGTGCAGTTGCTGGTGCTGGGACGCTCCGAGTGGACAGAAAGGTGACGTCTTGGATGCTTCGGATACTCGTTACTGATCGGGGATTGCTGAATCGCATCAACCACGACCCATCTCCAGGACACGGTGGGCCCCCAACCACTTATGAGTTGGCTCATAACTAAGTTAACTAGGTTTAACTACCGCTTATAGGGGTTTAAAACCCAACTTACAACTGCTGGGGGCTCACCTTGTACATATTTTCTGATGTTTGTTCAGGATTGAATCATTGGAATCCTCCACAGGTCTGCGAACCATCGACTTTGTCACTGCCAACAGATTAGGTGAATGTACGATACTTCATCGGCAAAAAAGTTGCCGCGAAGCAGATTCGTAGGAGGTGTCAACATTGCGACAGATATGTGGACAGTTTACCAACATCAAATGATAACCAGCGGTTTAGTGATCCTCCACACAAGGGCCTGGCTGTTTTGCCCAGCACCAGCCAGCATCAACTCCGCCAAAGGTGGATGTATTGTTCGCTTTTTGCGTGCCAGTCAACCACTTGGACTTGGGGCATTGGTGATTCTCAAGTCACTATCAACACCATTATTGTTATGATAACAAAAATAATGATCATCATCCTCATCCTCATCCTCATCCTCATCCTCATCCTCATCATCATCATCATCATCATCATCATCATCATCATCATCGTCATCATCATCATCATCATCATCATCATCATCATCATCATCATCATCATCATCATCATCATCATCATCATCATCATCATCATCATCATCATCATCATCATCATCATCATCATCCTTATCCTCCTCCTCCTCATCATCATCATCATCATCATCACCATCACCATCATCATCGTCATCGTCATCGTCATCATCATCATCATCATCATCATCATCATCGTCATCGTCATCATCATCGTCATCATCATCGTCATCATCGTCGTCGTCATCGTCGTCATCGTCGTCATCGTCATCGTCATCGTCATCGTCATCTTCATCGTCATCGTCATCGTCATCGTCGTCATCATCGTCATCGTCATCATCGTCATCATCGTCATCATCGTCATCATCGTCATCATCGTCATCATCATCATCGTCATCATCATCATCATCATCATCATCATCATCATCGTCATCGTCATCGTCATCGTCATCACGGTCACTGTCACCATCATCACCATCATCACCATCATCATCATAATCACCAGAACTGTCATTATCGTCATCACAGTCACCATCACCGTCATTGTCATTGTCATTACCATGATCTCATCATCGTCGCAAGTTGCCATTTTTGAGAACAGCTTACATTGTTAGCTTGTCATTATTTCTTGACGTATTTTTTTCATCACACGATTAAGAGGCGCTGACTGATAGCAGGAACGCCTTTCTTGAAGCCGAGAGACACATTGCTTGGACATTTTGGTTGGGCCATTCACAATGGTCAAGCAAAGGCTATGCCTGGCAAATGGTAGTGGTTATTAGTCAAGCCTAATTGTGGTTGAACTCCGTTTTCAATGTTTTGAAGCAGGCGGCTTCGCCGCCGTTTTCTTCGCTTGGATCGTTGCTGCCTTAGCTGGCGGCTTCACCAGCTGAATGCTGAGTGAGCTGGGATCGCCATCAGAGTGGTAGCAAGAGGAGTAACATCACAAGGAAAGGCCTTAAAATCTGCATGATTGACATGGCT
This sequence comes from Symbiodinium kawagutii, assembly GCA_009767595.1. Lineage (NCBI taxonomy): Eukaryota > Dinophyceae > Suessiales > Symbiodiniaceae > Symbiodinium > Symbiodinium kawagutii. Next base: position 86,439 of record VSDK01022785.1, read on the forward strand.
TCCCGCTAAGATCTGAATGATTTCATTGCAGGAAAATGCCCTTCAAGGGAGATTCACACTAATCAACAGCCAGATTTTGTGGCTAAATCACCCGCGAATTATGGCAACGATGGAAGTGGCTTATCAACGGCTGGATCTGCAACTCACCATCACTAACTGCAATACTCCCTCATATGTAGTGTTGGTTGCCAGCCCCTATCAATAACCATCACATTCCGTTGGCTCAGATTCTTTCCTGGTGGGAGGCGGTGCCTAAGCTACGCACAAGGGAACATTTGAACCGACACCTTCTGGGGTTCATGAGGCAAACCAACGGTTTTCCTCGAAGGCCACCCACAAATTTACCATGTTCATAGATTATCAACCAGTACTAACCACAAGCTTTCGGATGGCTTTCCCATGTCAACCCTTTGACGACTTCCCTTGACAAACGCTTTTGATGCTGCTCAGGCGATAATGGTACGCCCTAAATTAAGCAAAGATTGAGACAGAAGGACATCAATGCCCAAAACTGCAAGTGTTCAGCTGGCCTACCCATTTGAGATTCGACATGTTCATGAATAATTAGATACCCTGGGACACCCATCTCTCAATAGAAGTTGATTCGAGGCCACTCTCCGATTGCAGGATACCAATTGTCTTTCAAGAGCCATGGCCTTTTTAGGGGCGTCATGCGGCCCTCGCAAAGACTGCAGTGGATAGCACGATGCTTCGAAAGACAAGATGGCGAAAGCCGCTGCAAAAGATTACTCGTGCCCAAACTTTTCCGAAACGCGTAAGAACACCAGCGATTCCGTTGAGTGAAAGCCAGTGACCTGCCTCTGAAGAACATTGCACACCACTCACATACATAAGGGGATTTCTCCAAAAAGGGGACCCCCAAAATGGTTGATTTATGATGACTACCAATTATTGATATGGGATGATTTGGGGGTACCCCTGTTTTGAGAAAACACCATATTATTTATGTATAGATGGTTCCATTACTGGATTAACGCCGCTCAACTGCGCTTGAAACAGCTCTCTTTGGCGATCCCGGTGGGTTTCTCCTGCGGCAGCTCGTCCGCAGGGCGACCAGACATGGCGAGAGCGCCAAGCGAAAGGATGCGGTGCTTCTCCATTGACTTGGCTGTGGGTCACCCGGCGGCCCGTCCCCCTGGTTCCCCTATCATTAACCAGCTCGTTTTCCTTCTAGAATTGTTGGTGAACTCATCCTCCATGAAATTGCTTACTTAATAGTGATCCATAGCCATACATAGCTGGTATATCCACTACTATTGTTGGTTGCTTTATATTGACAGCCATGTGGTTGACCGCTCATGGGGACTTCTGCAGTGAGCGGAGATTTGAGCTGGGCCGCTGCCAGACTTGCTCCAATTCACATCTTCACAGGCCCTATTGATTCGAGAATATGCAAGGTATGCTTGTCATGGGCAGGTCAGATGCAACATTCACCTTGGTCCTTGCGTCCCTTGGCCCCACCAGCACAGCACCCTAAAAAGCCAACATGAAATTTCGTTTGGTGGTTATGGCCAAAGTTGGGGACCCCCAAGAAATGGTTGGTTCATGATTCGAAAAAAACATATGAATAGATGATCACAGGGGGCACCCTATGGCTTGAGAAACCATCATTTTGTTACTGGATTCTACGCGAGTTCCTCAAAAAGTAGGACCAGTCCTCAGCTCCGAAGCTGTTTATGTCATGAGCCATGTGCGATGGCCATGGATGGAACAGGCGCCGGTGGCTCATCACCACTGAGTCCGCCATTGCCAGAGGAGTTGGATGGATTTGGGTTGCGCAATGAGGGGAAAGCATCCTCAGTTTTAGCTGGTTACTAAAGTGGTTATCTGAGTTGCTGGGATAATAGCCACGGTTATCGTGGAGATTCTGTGGCTTGTGTGTTTTTCGCCGGTGTTTCGGGCGCAAGAATTCCCGGACATAAACATCTACTTATTACCCAAACTTATCGCTTTGACGGGAGAAGATGAAGAGATACGAGTGCAGCTACCCTCAGTTGGACCACCCAAAATCTGTTGCATCTCAGCAGTTGGATTGGTAACCAGAAGGGCTTTGAATCTGACAAATTGGAGGATGTGAGCCACCACTGGTCTTACCATGACGATATCGCGGGGTTCAGCGCAGAGCAGCGGATAGTGGGTATGGTGCGGTGCAAGACCTACATGGTGCAGCTGAGAGTACCATCACTGGATTCCAGGTAATGGGAGCAACCATTATCATCATTATATATACATATATGTATATATATATACATATATTACATATATGTATATATATATTACATATATATATATATTACATATATATATATAATGTATATCTATAAATACACATTTAGATATCTAATACTGGTTTATGTAATCATCATATTTATGGATCATTGATTGGCATTTTGCTCATAATGATGATGTAATCAATATTCATCAGCATTCGTCATTATTCATAATGGTTGATGATGACCATTATTTGTAGCATTAAAACACCTTTACCCAATGGACATTGTTTGTCAAATAACATTGGGTAAGCCTACCAAGGGTATGCATATCAACCAAAAACGGCTTCGCATAGCCAACCAATAGTATGATCAACTATACAAAAAATTATAGATAAGATATATCAGCCAATTTGTATAGGTAAAATCACCAGTATGATCAACCACCAGTGCACTTGACGGCGCCGGCCCATTGTTTGCCGCGAAGGTCGACCGGTTGAAGCAACATCAGGAGGTGCGCCACATGGTAGTTCCAAATGATGCCACTCCAAAGTCTGTTTAGTTGGGCTGTACCCACATGACTATTGATATCACTTTATTTAAGTATATAGATACGGGTGCATGCGTACATCTACACACACTGTATTTTTTTGCATATTTATATACTTACAAAAACCAAAATATATAAATGAATGAATAAATAAATAAATGAATATATATATATATATATGTATATATATATATATATATATTGATATAACTACGTGCCACCCCCCCTGACACGTCCACTGTTTTCTGTCTGTGAGCAAGCTTGACATGGCATTTCTGTATGACAGGTCTCGTGGACCAGACAGAAACATTGAAGCAATGACGTTGCGCATCATTGGGGAACTAGAAAGGGATGGAAGGCACATTGAAGCAATGACGTTGCGCATCATTGGGGAGCTGGAAAGGGATGGACGGCACATTGAGGCAATGACGTTGTGAATCATTGTGAGCTGGACATGGATGGAAAATACATTGAAGCATTGTCGTAGCGCATCATTGGGGAACTGGAAAAAATGGAAGCACATTGAGGCAATGATATTGCGAATCATTGGGGACCTGGGACAGGGTGGCAGGCATGGAGATTGCAATGGCGCGAGAGGAAAGAATCTGGACTGGACAAGGAATGTCAGGCAAGATGCTAGGCGGTAAAAGAATGCTGTGCGTGACTAGCGAAGCAAAATCCGCGCTGGCAACTGTGCAACATTTTTCCTGCTTGGGCCACACACTTCACGGCGCAATAGCTATGTCAGAATGCAGCAATTCCCCCGTGCACACCCACATGTCTTCACCGCGGCGCCAATACTCATATTGAGCAGCACGGATTTTGAGGCGCAAGGTGTGGGAACCGGCCCTACCACGTTCCGCACTTGACTGAGATTGCCTTGCTGCTGGGAAGCTTGTGTGTCTTCATCTTCACGAAGCTGGGATTAGTCCACTGCCATTTGCCGTTCTTCTTGGCCCGCTTCTTGTGGTGGACGGCAGAGGCATGTAGGACGCCTGGTAGTCTCAATTTGTAAGCCTTGGCTGAATCTATCTGGAAAATCACCTTGCGGTTGGCGAGCGCCTTTTTTTCCAACAGGGGGTCCAGTCATGCGTGGTGATTGGTCCAGGACCGGGTGCCCGAGCAACAGTCAAGGAAGGGTTCAAATGGTTCAGCACAAGGCTTTGCGGCTTGCCACGCTGAACCAAGCCGGACCGTTGTTCCCACAAGAGAGAACCGCTATCTTGCACTTCTTTGGCCCATGTTGGGTCTGCAGAGATATCTCTTTTGTCAAAGGTTGCTTCATCACCTTCAACGTCCGCCCATTTCATAATAGCACCAAAGACGATGGTCTTTTCCTTTTGCAAAGCATGGCTTGTGCAGATCTGCTCCAAATGTTCCTGCAAATTCTCCATGACTTTGTGGTTGACGCCGAGAATCAAGTGGATGGAAGCCAATGACACACGCGCAAGCACAAACAGTAGGATGGCCGTTTGGTATTGGAGAGGCAACGCCTCTGGATGCCGAGGCTTGGAAAAGGGGATGCACGTACTGAGGGTGCACCCTTTGATGACAGTCTTTGCGGCCCCAGCGATACTTTGGCCTGCTCTCGTTTGAATGCACCTTCAAAGATGAGAGCGTGCCTTTGTTGCACTTCGGGCAAGTTTTGCCTGACCAATTTGGCAGCATCTTGTCCCCAATCAACCTTCTCACGATCTTGGTGCCGACGCTCCCAAAAGTTCCGGCACCGTTCTCCGTTCTTCGCCAATGAGCCTGTTCTTTTCGGGCACCTCGTGCAGGGATGTCGCGACCTCCTCTGACATAAGGCGTATTGTTCCAGGAAGTTATCTTCATGGCCGCTGGCCGCTTGATGGCCGCGCGGCCTTTGCCTTTCTTAGAACTGGGGAAATTGAAGAACTTGCGCGCCATGTTAGGATGTGGTATTGAACGCGAGACAAAATTTGAAGCTGAAAACGGGCTGGAATTAGGGGCATGATGCTAGGGAAGAGCAGGCAATGACCCAGAGAAGGATCTAGATACCCAGTGTAGCGGACCAACATCTTTGGGATACCCATGACCTTGCTAGCGCAAACGTTTGCAAATCTCAATGACTGAGCGACAATTTGGAACGATTGCAAACAGTTTTGACACAAGAAACTGTGGCACAGACGCGCCGCTGGAGGAAAGGAAATGGAGAATGCTTAGGTTTGCAAATTGTCTTTTGGAAGTTGCGCATGACATTGGATTGGGAACAGTAACGAACGTTCAAGCTTTCCTGACGCAATAAATACACAGCAAACTTGCTTGGATAATACAAAGAGAAGGCTAACTGCATCACATTTTTTGTCTTCGCAGCGGTATTGCATCCAATCAGCTACATAGAATTCGGGGCCATGGATGATTGGCTTAATTGTCTAAATGTTTGGCAGCCTCTTCATCTGCTTCAAAGTTGCCCTCCTGCTGTTCCAGGTCTGGGGCCGCCGCGCGCCTGGGTTCTTCCTGCGACGTCTTGCGCCTGGCTCTTTTGGCCGGCGGATGCTTGAATGGTCCCATTCTTGTTGCAACAGTGCCTGGAAGCGGATCTCGATAAACAGGAACAACATTCGGAGGACTCACAGACTCAGGCGATGATGGCAGCCACGCTCGTTGAGGAACTGGAGTATCCTGAAGGAGCAAGTCTTCAAGTTCCCCATTCACTTGGCAGACATAGTCCTGAACTGTGTCGAACTGCTCGTACCTGTTCATGCTTTCTTGGATCATGGCCTGTTCCTTCTCCACATCGGCTTCAAAGTCATTAGGTTTGTCCAGGGCACCACCCTTGTACTTTCAATAGTAGAACTTGTGATGGTCAGCCAAGATGTTTTGCGCAAGTCTTGAACTTGGATGCAATGTATGGGCGCATCATCTCTTTGACTTGGTAGCCGTAGGTAAAGAGCAAAGGAGCCGAAGAGGAACACCGCACTTCTTTTTTGAGGATGGCGCGGATGTCAGCTGGCTTGTCGCCAGGGAATGCCCGACGCAACAGAGTGAGGAATTCCTCCATCGTGATGCTGCGCCGCTGGTCATTTGGAGGTTCATCTTCTTGCTGCGCGTCATTGGTGGCATTTGCCCGGCCACGCTTCTTGGCCAACTTGACATCATTGTATCGACCGTGGCATGTTTGATTCTCTTCAGCAGTGCAGTCGATTTTCTCGCGGCTAGGGTCATCGGAAAAGACGCTTCATGAACCAGTCCCACACGAAGATGGAAATTGTCCAGTGACTTTGCCCTACGCCAACCAGGTGAACTCTGCAGGCCGAGGCGAGAAGCATGGCAGCGGCCCATCGCTAACATCATCGCCAGGAACATGAAAGCAAAGTTCAGGAACAGCGAGTGCAGCAGGCGGAGCAGTTTCTCACCCATGAATGGCTTGAGGGAAAATGCGTGAAGCGGAAAGGTGGTCTCCAACTGTGCCCCTGCCACTTTGGCTTTATTTTGCGCCATCAGACGAACTTTGGCTTCAGGCCAGCCGGAGATAGGCGCCCCTGCATTCTTTTTGATGTTGCGCAGCGCCCAGTAGTACTGTTGATTTTGAGATTTGCACTCCGGGGCGTGCTCGTTGATGTATTGGATTCCAGAGAATTCTTCATAGCAGGAGCCCGCTGGGAAGGTTGCGATCTCCGCACAGGCTTGCCATTGACATTACCAAAAGCAAACCAAGAAACGTGGAAGCCAGGCAACCGGTGAAGCAAGGAAACCAAACTTTCTTCGCTCCACGGGCCAGGGCGAGAGATGAGGCCATACGGAGTGCCAGCGCAGTGACGCAAAGCATCCTTTGGGTTGATCTTGTCCTGGAAGTGAAGAGCTTTGATCACATGCGCGTGCCATCTTCCATGTTGCGCATGACTGTGCCCATACGACATCCGTCAGGTAACGCGGGTGGAGGACGAATGCTCTCTGGCATGGACTGTGTATCGCTTTTGCCGATGCAGTCCCCCAGCCAAGTCAAAGGAGCAAACTCAGGCGCAGACATATGAACGTCGAAGAGGATTGTGGCCAAAGTCACGCCAGCAACCTTCCGACAGGCGCCGGCAATGAAAGTGGACAAAGATAACGGTTCTTCGATCATGCCCTTGCCCTTGAAGGTGCAGGCCGGAGATTCCAAAGCACGCAGGGCCCAGGACCTTCCACTATGTCTCGCCATAGCTGCATCCAAAAGTTGCACCGTGACAGCCGCAGACAGGAAAGCAAATTGAGGCAGAAAACTTTGCAAAAGAATGCAGATGGTATGCGCTAAGTATTGCCACAATGCCAATTTTGAAGCAGATGGGAAAATTTGAGGACAAAACCCAGCAACTGAATGCAAGTGGTATGCGCTAAGTATTGCCACAATACTTGTTTGAAGCATTTTGAAGCAGATGGGAAAGTTTGGGGACGCAACCCGGCAACTGAATGAAAGTGGTATGCGATAAGTCTTGCCAAAAGAACATTTTTCAAACATGAACTCCTAGAGAGACAAGAGCGCTGAAACATGGAGAATGCTGCTGCTTGAAGGCCTGGCGAGCGCAGACAGAAAAGGCAAACTCTTTTTTGACGATGCGCTGCAACAAGCGTGAGAACAAATGCAGGCAATCTGTTGCTGCCCGTCAAAAAACTTCAACAGCAGCTATTGGAGCCTACTGCTCAGAAGTCGGAGCCAGATCCCATCAACTCAGAAGACGAGGCGCCGTCGGAGGCCATAGGTGTCATAGATGCATCGCCGTTGCCATCAGTGCCTCGACGTTGACGACGCAAAGTGGCATTCTCTTCCCTCAGCATGGCAATGGTCTCCTTTCTCCTCCAGTCCCCCTTCGCTTTGTCAAGCTCCGCACTTGTGTGGACGAGGGCGGAAAAGATGCCTTCAAAGTCATCTTTCAACCTTTTGGCTTCTGAGGCCTGCTCCTGGAGCTGAGCTTTGGCAATCTTCAGGTCCGCAGCCCGGCTGTCAGCCGATGAGGAAGACGAATCTGAATCTGAAGACGAAGAATGTTCCTTTGAATCTTCAATGGCCATTGCCTTGCCCTGGTCCTTGGAGTCTTCAATTGCCAAAGGCTGGCCCTTGCCCTTGGAATCTTCAAGTGCCAATGCCTGGCCCTTGTCCTTGGAATCCTCGGTGGCCAAGGTCTTGGGTTTGTTTGCGTGTGGCCTGGCCAAGAGTTTTTCCAAGCGGTATTGGCATTCTGGAGTCCACACTCCACCCGCGCCAGCTTGGAGCAGAAGCTGGCGCTGGTTGGTATTCATCGTGTTGCTGATGACGTTCTTAAACAGCGGCAGCCTGGAAGGATGAACTTGCAGATCGCCGTTGTCCACGCGCTCCAGGATGCTGGTGGTGGTTGTCCGTGACATGGACACATTGTCGTCCTTCGCATTGTCCCGGCCAAGGGTGATGAGTGCCTTGGCATTTTTGACGCAGACGGTGCCATTGACTGCAAAGGATGGAGATGCCATGGCCAATCTGCAGTGAACAGCTGAAAACCAGATTTGATGCTTTAGAAAGCTTGACAGAAGACCAAACGATGTGCGCAAATTTTTGGTGGTTGCAACGTTTGTGACGCACATGTCACTGCATGTGCGTGTATGTACGCGTACAACCCCCAAACCAAGAAACCAAAACCAAGATTGCGTCCAACTCTCGTCATGAATCTTGGCTTCGGGCAACATGCACTTCTACAACCCAACACTCATCCATTACAAATTTGATCGCGTCGTTCCCAGGGGACATGCCGCAAACCAAGATGTATTTTCATATCTCCCTGCAATCTTGGTTTTTGGTTTCTTGGTTTGGGGGTTGTACGCGTACATAAGCGTACTTAACCTAAGAATCAATAATGAAGTGTGTCAATGCCTCACTTTGTGTGTGTGTGTGCATGTATGGGTGTGTGTGTGTGTGTGTGTTTGTGTGCATGTGTGTATATATATCTATCGTACCCCCATTTCAAATCCATCCTGTTAATCCCTCATGTTGGTGGCCCCCAAATATGTATTCATCTTTATACACATACACGTATGTAGACATGTACCAATGTAAATATGGAACTGTAATAGGTGCAAGTGTGCCTTATTTCATGTTGGCTGTAGGCTGTTCTGTAGTCGCGCGCGCCCTACATTCAACGGGGAGAGTGGGCTGATTTGCTAGGTCCAAGACTCTTTCCGCCCAATCTATGTAGTTGGGGATATGGTCTATAACCCATTGGTCAATATTGATCAGTAGTACTAAAATGCAACAACCTCGCGTAGTGTGTATACATGAAAATATACGCATATATGGATATATGTACGCACACGCACACCTGAATATACTGATTGTATACCCGTACATGTGTACACCGGCGTGTGTATTTTAACGGCATACATTTATATTTGGCGTGTGGAACTGTACATGAATATATACATACACGTATGTGTTTACACAAGTGCATCTCTTTGCGTGTATTTGTATTTATGGACATGCAATCTGAACATGTGACAAAACAGAACAACTCCCCCATGTAAATATGCGAAGATCACGTTGCGGATATTCTCACTGCCCTTATTCTATAGTACGAGGTCGTACAGCAGAGTGTTTGCTGTAACCTTGTTCTTGATTGTTGTTTTTTTCCTTTCTTAATTATACATAGGACGGTTGCATTCAGCATACATTTGCCGCATTGGTTGGCTATACACGACGGATACCCAAGTTTCAGCACTTTTACTGAAGTGGTGATACAACCAAATGTGATACACCTACTGGATGCAGTACAGAAGACTCACGATTGCGGATATGGATTTGTCCACAGATGGTGGTACCCACTCACCATCCAAGTTCATAGTCATCATTTATGGGGAAATCACCAGTTTTGGCAGGACACGGTACATCATTTGTGGACACACCCACATTGTACAACTATCCAGTCGAGATTTGATAGTGGATGCATCACAATGCTACCGTTGACATGAGAGAAAAAATCTTTATCATCAGACACCTACGGAAGCAGGTGATTTTCAATGGCAGTGTGTTGTACAAACGGCTAAATCGAGAGGATGCTTGTCAGGGAATATTAAGCAGGAGAAACAATGTACAACCTTCTTGGAAATCCCAGGAATGACTAGCTTCTGTAATAGGGTTTCCCAAGGGGGGTGCACGGCAAAGTTGTGTGCCACTTGCTTTGGAGTGGGTTGTTTCAGTGAGGCTCAAATAACCATGACCTTTGGCCCGACTGCAATGGAGATGATTTACTCCTGTGGAATGTTTGCCTGTTCGCTCAGCTATGTTATATGGAAAAGAAATTCCATCAGTCAAACCACACAGTAGCTGGCGGATTGATTGGGGTGTACCACCATGGCGCCATGGGGATATCATTAGTGATTGTGGCCTACTATTAGCCATTGTAAATCCTTTTTTTTTGCCTGACAAGTGATGGTTAACAATGGCCGATGGTACGAATAAATAGAATCATCAGTGCTTGCTGAGACCATTTAGTCATTGTTGACCATGCGCAAAAGAGTGCTACCACCAACATGACTCTGGATCCATTTTACCAACCACCTGGGATACAAGGGTTTATCTTTGTCCACACCCCTTAAAGAATTCCTACTAAGCAACCATTCCAATCCCAATAACATCTAGTGACTTTTGACACTCATCATTTGTGAATTGTTGTTGGTTGTTGTTGTTGGTTATTTCAGCCTTCGTACCAGCCATTCTGAGCCAGTATTATGGCGGTCATTACTTGTAAGAAAGGCCTATACCACCGTGGCGACCAGTCTTTGTCATATCATCGCCACTATTGAGCCTTAAAAAGTGTTGACGAGCCATTCAATCACCAGTATCACCCGTGATAAGCCAACAATCCATAGATTGACCATCACCTAAGCAACTAAACACGAATTAAACATCAACTAACCACGAATTAGACATCAACTACGCATCAACTCACCACGCATTCAGTGACAGGGTGACCCGTCTGAAGCACCCAGCTGCCAGGCTCAGATGCCTCAGGCGGGTGAAGCGCGCGTGTTGCCGTGGTCAAGACGTGTTTGGTAACGAATGGTTCAATGGTGGAGCTGTGATGGTGGAGTTGAGTAAGGAATGTTTCAATGGTGGAAAGCTGTGGTTTGGCCAATTTAACTGGATGTTGATCAGTGATTGAGTGATTGATCATGCCAAGTTAACTGGATGTTTGACCAATAGCTATGGCTAATTGTTTGAGAAGGATTTGCAATGGTTGATAGTGGGTTTGTTTCATGATGAAAGGAAAGGTGCTAGCACATGGTTCACAATGGTTGCTAATGGTCAACCTTGGTTTCGAATACTTAACGTTGGTAGCAATGTCACATGATGATTCGGAATGGTTAATGAAAAGGTAAATAGTGGATAGTTCTCGTTCACAATGGCGGTTCTTGATCAATGATGGTTGGACGGTTGTAGTAGCACTGTCTTCACCATGGTTGACAATGGTCAATCACGGACTCTTTGATGGGTCACACTTAACCATGACTCATGACCTATTGATTATGAGTGGTTAATGCTTAACTATGGGTCATTTAACAAACCATTTGAACATTTATGTCAAGTTTAACCATTTAACCATTTAATGCTCACATTTAACCATCATTTAACCATCACATTCAAGCATTACCTATAGCTGCTTGACCACTGGTTACTGATTCGCACTGCTTGGCCTCGGTCAATCCAGTACGTTTGGCTACCCTCACAGCTTGTACGGCATGAAATCGACCCTCATTGTTTCAAGAAATGGGAACCATGGTTAACAATGGTTGGTTTATTACTAAAATGGTTGGTTTATAGTAGCTAAAGGATGGCTTATTACTAGGAATGGTTGGCTTGTTCATGGTTCACCATGGTTAACAATGGTTGGTTTATTACCAAAATGGTTGGTTTATAGTGGCTAAAGGATGGCTTAGTACTATGAATGGTTGGCTTGTTCATGGTTCACCATGGTTAACAATGGTTATCGAGAAGGGAAAAATATGCAAACATAGGGGATACACTGAGCATGATATGCTTGGTTCATTACTATAAATGATTTTGAGAAGCACCCAAATGTGCTGGCACACACCCTTGGTAAATCGAACTGCAGCAAAAGCAAGCTTTCACAAAGTTGAGTGGTAGTGTAAACAACTTTAGTGGCTGTAGAAAAATGGTTTTGTATTTTGGCAACAGAGAAGTTAATACCCCAGAATCATGGGTGCCCTGTCCGCAAAAATAGTACAGTCATAACGGAGCTGGACACTGCTCATTACAAATGGGCAGGCAAAAACACAGAATTTGACCACAGCGAACCTGCAACAATAGCAACAACCACCGCAGCAACTAGAACCGCAACGGCAACCACAACCACCACCGATCTTCGAAGCATGGAGCAGCTGACGGGTGCTACTGTTGACATGTGCCACCGGCAAGTCCTGGCAAAACCGCGCATGTGTGGCTTGACAAAACGCTGCCCTATTGGCGCGGGTTCGTCTACATACAAGTCGATTGTTATTGTGATATTGGGTACCAACCCATCATCGTCAAATGGTGGGAATCCCTTTGGTACATTGGTATGTTTGCATGTGCCTAGATATGTGTACGCGTATGCTCAGAGGTTATGAGATGGGCGTAGATTTGGGGAAGCTGCACAGGCCCAGAGAAAGGCCGAGGAGGTCAACTTATGGTTAGATTTTGCCAACTACTAACCAGTCAACCAACGGCCCAACGAACCAACGAACCAACGAACCAACCAACCAACCAACCAACCAACGAACCAACAGACCAACTGACCAAGCAATCAACCTCAGAAATCAACCACCATCATGAAGCAGTACTCATCAAAACCATTTCTGCAGCTGCCCCAGAGATGGGACCAGCGCACCACTGGGCACAGGCGTAGCCGAATTGATCGACTTGGTACAGCCGAATGCCTCAGAGGCATCGCTCTGCGTGTTGGTATCACGGGTTGAGCACTGGGACCCTGGTTGAGCAGTGGGACCATGCTTCTTCATTATCAAAGGTTGTGCTGGTTTTCAAGGGTTTACTGTATTTTCAGTAGGATCTAGATATGGCATGTGACTATGGCATAGGGTTCATCCTGCGGTTTTTCAGTAGGAAGAAACAATATACCAACTACTGCAAAGGGATTGAGCCAGTGTGTTTGACATTGCTCAATTGTACCGTAGGTAGGTTCATATCCCATGACAATCACCAACCAACCACTGTAAAACCAGAGTATACAGCAACCCGATTAGAAAACTTGAGACGATGATTCGTTTTTTCATGATATTGTTATTGTTGTCAAAGGACCGTGGGAATGGCGGTCACATGGAGCAAATCCTTGGGAGAGATATGAATTGACAGCTTAGGATTGAAAGGTTCTCAAAACGCAATTTCTTATGTGTGTGCTACTGTGTCGTTGATGTTGGGTAATTCCAGACCTGTATATTTCTCAACGTAAGGCGACGGGGTTGAAAAGATTTTCCCACGATTGAACCCCGGTATGTGGTTTGCAAGATGTGGAAAGGTTCTACACACCTGGACTGCGGACGGGAAGACAAGATGCCACAAAGCAAGATGAACCGAGACGCTCGAAGAAAAAGGTTCCCGAATCGGAGCCTCCAACACAGAAACGTTTCCCGAAAGTGACACTTGCAGACGTGCCATTTTTGTCACATCATGACTCCCTCAACAATTGCAGGTCCATGAAGGAAACATGCAAGGTTCTTCTGGGTTGATTCCCCCAAAAAACGAAATGACTCAAGACAAAACATTCTCACGTAGCGATTTTTGAGCAAGGCTGTCATACTATGTAATGGTTTGAGGATCTTGTACCTGATCATAGGTTTTGGTACAATAGTCTCCCTACTTGTCTCCGTGCTGGGGGGGTCCTGGGACAGTAGAAATTGATCAGTGACCTTTTATTCGGCCATGACTCTGAAGTTGCCAGGCCCTTTATCCCTTCCTTGAATACTAGGAATCTCGATTTTTTGGCCACCTTAGTAATACTATAGGATTTTTGGCAACACGTGATGGCTTTGTGGCGTTGTCGACGTCGGCAACTTAGTAGCCCTGTGGGGCACCCGTGGATCTACGTGGGGCGCTGCCAGGATGATCCGCAGCAGCTCTGGGACCATGTCATGTATCATGTCCTGCTCCCCAGGAACTGTGGATGGCTATGAGTTGAAGCAACGGTTGACCACAGCTGTTGCTAAGGTCATTGACCTAGGGGATAGTAGGGGACAATAGAGCTGGTGTATGAGTTGGGTTCATGGACCGGTTCGCTGGTGTATGAGTTGGGTCTATTCACTGGGGATAGTTATGAGCTAACCACAGAAGATGAGCTTGAGACAGTTTTTTGTGGCTGAAGCGCATTGCTGCCAAGTGTTGACCTTTGAAGCAAGTGGACTGAAATCGACTGAAGTAGCTAAGTGAACCGAAGTATATTGAAGTGAAACAAATTGAAGTCAACGTAGGATTCACAGCGATATGAGAAAGCTATGTGAATTGCGGCAAAGTTGTTTCTGGTATTCTATCATTCTTGGGTTTTTGCAAAATCAGCGATACCTAGGCAACCAACAGTATTACGTCAGTTTGTTGCGAGCACTCCAGAATTTTGGCTGAAACAGCAAACAAGCATGTGTTTGATTTGAACCACATTTTCCGACCGAAAAACATGTTGGTGTAAGTGTAGATTTTTGTCTATATATAATATGCATATACTTATGATTTGATGATTAAACAGTTGCGCATCACAAAACCCTGGGTTTCAGTCAAGACCTGGCACAGAGCGAGGAGTCATCCGCCGGTCACATTGAAAGCGCTGGCAAAGTTTCAACGCTTGCCGCAAGCCGAATGGAAGTACTGCAGCAGTATGATGGTTTGTAACCATTGTTGACGATTTTTGACAAACAATTGTCCATTAGATACTATATAATGCCTAGCCATTATTAGCCAACAATTATAAATGGATTATCAACCATGATTAGCCAACCAACAATTAACCCTAGAATCATCAGACGATAATCATCAACTAATAGTTTACCATTGGTTGCCAACTATAATGATCAACCCATATCATCAACCCATATTGTCATTATCAACCCATGATCAACTTAGCCAACCATAATCATCAACCCTTATTAATTAACCATAATGAACCCACATTAACCATAACTCCTATGGCATATGGCCACAATAAGCGCTATGATTCCATGATTAACCATAATGAAACCAATAATAAACCCATTATGAACCATAATTAAACCCATATGAATACTGGTCATGAACCCTTATCAACCCATAATTCACCCATAATGAATCCATATTAACCATACTTCAACCCTTATTAACCCTTATTAACCCTGATCAACTCTTATCAACCCATAAGTCACCCATAATCAACCCTTAGTTCACCCATATCAACCCTTTTGAACCACAGTTCAACCATCAACGGCCATGGCCCAACCAGTCACCCCTCACCCATCACCGAGTCCTCAACGCTGCCCTGGCTGGAGCCGGCCACCCTGGAGAAAGCCTTGGAAGCTGCGCATGCGGGGCACTGGAGGTGCCGGGCTTGGTCCGCGCTCGGAACGGGGCAATTTGGCCGGTGGTGTAGGGGTTATATTGGGGTTATAGAGGTTGGACATAGTGGTTATAACATCTTATAACAGGGTTATACATAGTTATAACCATTAAAACTGGTGAATAAAGAAGACAAAGACTAATCGTATTGGAATAGATGATTGAAGGATGATAACTGGGGGTAATCCATTTTGGGAAACCACCAAATAATTCATACCAGTTAATGATTCTTGTCCAATGGTGAATTCATACTGTTGAAAAACTGGCGGATCATGCTTCACCTCAATGGGAACAGGTGAATGGTTATCTTTGAGAACGGTTCATGGGTTAGGGAATCAGGATCAGTAGAGATAAGGGATAGGCATGGTGGTGAGCACATCTCATGTGTGAGTGAACGATGTACCGGAAACAAGCGGGACGACAAGCGAACGTCACCAATGTTTAAAGCTTTCCTCAGACTTTGTTGGTGCAAAAGTGTGGTGGTTGCGGTGCAGAACCACATGAAAGGCTGGGAATCTCGTGGAAAACTTGCCGATGCCAGCCTTCATGCAAGCACTGCAAGTGAAAGAATCGCAGGAGAAAGAGGAAGAGGGGGACAGAAAGAGCGAGAGAACAGAAGAGAAGAAGATGACAAAGGAAGAAGAGGAGAGGAGAGCAGAGAAGCAGAAGAGAAGAGAAGAGAAGAGAGGAGATATCCAATCAATCAACCAGTGATAACCATCAATCATTCTCAAGGATGTATCACTATATGGCAGTGGGTCAAAACCCCGTACCCCTGGTGCCCCTCTATTAACCATTGTCCTTATTGTTGTTGGTGGAACCCCCAAATTAGTTGGTTGATGTTGGTTGGTTAACTGCTTGACCCAGCTAGCCATATATAACTGGTATATCCTCTATAGTTGCTAGTTGCTATCCCCTATTATTAACCACTAACCAGCTAGTTAAACCATGGGTTGGTATCATTATATTAACCAGTCATAATCATTCAACCAATGATAGCCCTCAATCATTCAGGACGGTACCCTCCATTTCGGGACCCGCTGAACCTGGCCTTGACGTCAGGCTGTGTACGTATCTGGCGGCGCGATGCTTCAAAGACTGGAAGGACGCCGGGACGCGAGGATCCGAAACGATGGGATCGACCACCTATCGGGGTACGGTATAGTTTAGCCACTGAGAAGCCAAGCATCATTATGTACATATATGTATATATATTATACATGATATATATATATATAAATAAATAAATATGAACAGCGACAACAAAAAAATATATAGAATATATGTACAATTGCGTATACATATATATATATATACATGTACAATTACGTATATATATATATATATATCAATACTGTTTGTCATGGCTTATTTTGTTTGCCCAGTTGGTTACCGTAGTGGGCCCAGTTCCGGCTACTTCTGGTGTGCCAGACGCACACGTGTTAGATGCATTTCATTCACAAAAACAATCTCCAACGTGAAGAATGTTTCAACTGTTGATCTGTCAGAGCTGGTTTGTTCTGCCAGGAGAAACTTGTCAGTGATCCGATCTTTCTCTCCCTTTTTCTCCCTCTCTCAATGCATCTATCCCTCTATCGACATGCTGTGGCCTTGCATCTTGTGAATTCGAAGTTGTTGAAGCTGGACACACCACCAGTCTATTCTCAACCACCACAGAAATCCGGACCAAAACTTATCTTTAATCACATATCCAAGATGATCTATATCCAAGTCTATATCCAAGATCTATATCTCAACCTACATCTGCATGACCTCTATATCCCCAGTTTCAAAGAACCTTCCTGAGCACCAGGAACGCTTAGGCAGCGCGAGCGCGGCCGCGGCAAAGCTGGGAGAAGTGGACGAACGATGTCATAGGCCCTGGGGGGGCCCGGTGCTGATGGTGGATTCAGAATGGCGAAAACCAATTTTTTGATGGTGCTTTACACTGGTTCATAGTGCTTAATGCTGCTTCTTACTACTGGTTATAATGGTGATAGTAGGTGATAATCGGTGAGGTGATAATATTTATTGATAGTACCGATTTGTTAGTTAATTAGGTGGTACATGGTTAATGGTAAATAGTTAAGAAGGCAACACGGTGAATAAATGTGAATTGACCATGGTGGATTAGCTGGTTCATGGCTGACATCTACAACTAACGAATGATTTGCTTTCCGTTTTATGGACATTGGATAGTGTTTTGATGCTTCTGATGGATGTGTCCCATTGATGATTATGGTTATGGATGGTTATGGATGGTTATGGATGATTGTGTGTAGGATATTCTTATGGACAAATAACTACCCTTGGATCTGAAATGCTTGGTTCCCTACTAGATCGGTCAGTGGGATAGTGAAAGGAGATATACCTGTTTGGGCTGTCCGTTTTTTTTCCACCAAAGAATAGGGGCACCACCAAGGAATGATCTGTTTGAGGTTGCACACTGAATATGAACAATCCAGAACAATTTCATATCCACATCAGGTTCGTCAGGGAAATCTGTGATTTGGGGGAAAGCAACCGGCGGGGTAACCAGGATCTATTCTTTTTTCTTGCTCCCTTGAAGGTCATAGTTGATCTTGCGAGAAGTTCATTTGTGCCATCAGTATAATGAGTTGTGGCTGGCCCCTGACAAACATCAAGCACTTTTGCAGACTCAAATGGTCCTCTACTTGTAACCCATGATGACTATGATGATGATGATGATGATGACGATGACGATGATGATGATGATGATGATGATGATGATGATGATGATGATGATGGTGAGATGGTTTGCCTATGCCTATGCAGAAGTCTGTGCAATTGTCCAACGATTGGGAGGCTAGCAGAGCGTAAAACCATAATGGCTGGGGGTTGCAATTAGCTAACAGTAACACTCTAAAAGACTCTAAAATCACGGTTCTGCTTGTGGTTTTGGCGGAGCAAGATGTTCTCGAGAAGAGATGAAACTTTTGAGCCCATCGAACCCCCGACGTCAGCGTTTCAATCGTCACTTGGGTCCAAGCAATCGGAACCCTCGGAGCGTTCCATAGTACGCGACTGTGAAGGTTTTGGGTGAGCCAGGCTGCCAGTGGGACATGGCTGACAAGCCCGTCAGCAAGTTCACCGGCTTGAACCAGGGACACAAATGATGGACCTGTAAGTTACACAATCCGTTACGATACGCCACTAGGGATAATTACTCTTGGGACATGGGATGGTTTAGGGGTCTGATCATGACTTGGGATTGCGGCGACAAGGAACCCCTCAGCTATCATAGGTGGCGTCCATAGATGATGGACCTGCACTTCATGTCTACCAAGAATCAGCCTAATTCTTGTACGATTGGGGATACATTTCCACCCTTTATCGACATCCCCAGATTTTCACAAGCCTTTATATGGATCCAGTACTTGAGCAACATGTTTGAACAGTGCTGCATCTTGTTTGAAGGGTGGCGAGACGGTGGCGGCCCTGTGATCTGTCAGATAAGCTTATGGACTGATTGACACAAGCACGTTGATTTGCTGCGCCCAGGACGCTGTGGTTGGCTGTTGCGGATGTGGTGTTGGTCGACATTCCTCCAGGGCAGGCTGGGATGCGAAAGCGATGAGGTAAGCCATCGCGAAGCTGAAGTGTTGCTGGAGGTAGTTGGTGGTGATCAATGATGGCTCATAATGATTTATGGTGGCTTTGCGGCTTTGCGGCTGATTGCGAAGTCTCTCTCGCTATGTGTAGAGTCGGCAATTGCGTACTCCACCCACAACAGCCAAACAACTCAAGTGCCAGACATGAGAATGACAATGAGCGAATGATGACAGCAATGACCTTGAGCGAATGATCAGGCAGTCCTACAATGTTTATAGGTCCACCCTCTAGAGAAGTTACGTTGCGTGCGGCCATGGGTGTGAAAATAATTCCACAAGGCCTCCGATGCACAATCCTGAGACGGTAACACCGGCCTGGAACAGAACCCCACCACTGGAATGCTATAGCCGTACTGGGACAAGCTGCACCCTTTACTCATGGATAGCTCAGCATTGGTTGACTGCAACCACCATTTCAAGACCCGAATCCACGTCTTCGATTGGGTACAAAGATCTAGGTTCTTTACATCAGCTTCCATACTGTCTTTTCTTGCAACATAGAAACTCTGGGATACCCATACTGGCACAAGCATCCGCATAGTAATTGCAAAAGAAAAATAGAGTTCAAGGCAGCTGACATGATCCCCTTGACCCCACCTCAAATCGGATGCCCATCGAGCGAATGCGTTCGAAAATTCAACCCCAAAAGGGCTTCGCCGAATCTGCTCGGGACTCGGAACTGGGAGAGTCACAAATGGTGCAACAACACTCGGAATGCTATATTGCCCCACTTCTTGTTTACTCCCCTCCATCTGTTCACATTGGGTGAAGTAGCTAATATGCAAGTCACACAGGAATGAATGCACATTATTAACCATGGTTTTGGTGGCATTTCTGCGATCAACGATGCGTTGCATGGCCTGCCATAGATCGAAATGGTCACAGCAAACAGCTTTCTTAGCTGACTTATCAGCCATGTCATTGCAGCTTGCTTCGAAACGTTCCACACCCGGTTGCAACATGGATACATCCTGGCGCGCTTTGATCTTGCGAACTTTCACAACCCCATGGTCTCTATTGGAAATGTGCCAAGCTATCACATCCCACACATCACCATGTTGGTCGAACTGAAACATCTTACTCTTCGATTTTTGGTCCATCAGAAGTTCCAGCAGGGTAATCACCGCACTACAATCAGTGACAATTGTAACCGCATACCACTTCTGTAGAACCGCCAGCACAGCAAAACTCTCAGCTCTAAAAGCACTATGGTCATGGGAAGGCAACAGGAAGCGCATCACTTCGGTTGCTCTGTTGCAGTCATAGTCAGCCAGGATGACTGCAGCTCCTGCTAAAGCACAATCCCAATGTTCCCCAAAATAACAAGTGCCATCTGTGAACACCACCACTGATTCCGCATCCCCCGCATCACGAAGAGGCATCTGCTTCGACAGAGGTTGTTGCAATGGTTTCTTCATGTTAAAGGCATCATTGTCATCAGGGACCACCCCAAACATGGCGACTGCTTGGGCATTTGCATCCATCCATCTCATGGTTTCCTTGTGTTTGCACCTAACCGACTGGAGATAAGGACACAGCCGCATTCGATGGTCTTTGGAATCCGCATTTCCACACAGAGAACACTTCCCCTCCGTATGTGGTTTGGAAAAATGCTTCAACCCATCATTGGTCAGGTGTTTCCCACTGGCAACATAGTGTAGCAACCCAGCTTCCCGCTCACTTCTCTTGGATACCAGGTTTCGAAAAATTCTGGGATCAAAACTCGCCACATCCCAGCCAGGTCTGTTGATCATCTCACTTACATACATGCACCACGCCTTGTCAATGCATTGAAAAACAAACTTTGTAGAATCAGTAACCCAGTTGCACTCCAGCCCTGAAGTATGCCGCATGTGCCCTTGGTCCAAACATGTCCAGCCAATTTCCTCAAAGGTTTGCACAAAATGTTTAGCCATGCCGCTTCGTTTGTGCATCCAATTGCTACTGATCCTCAACAGGAACCTTTGTTTCCTCAGTGGAAAGTGATAAATGAATCGCCGAAAAAATTTGAGCTTTCTTCTCAACAACCGCACTTGCGGGTCAACTTGAGTTCCAGTAATGTTGGTAACCATCCACGCATTGGCACCGCCCTTACTATAGCCCATAGCAGCAGCTGTATTGGCGCGAATCTTGTGACAGTCTTCTTTGCTCAACTTCTGCAGTTCAGAACCATACGCCATGATACCAACACCCAGCGTAGACGCCATTCTGGATTTGAAAACACGTGGTATCTTCTTTGGTTTCAATCTCCGAAGGGTTTGTACAGCCTTACAAATACGTTTCTTCATTGTCTGCTTCCGTACCCGAAAAGAATACGACACATCAACCCCGAGGTCTTTCGCAGTCAATTTCATTTCAAGAGGTTTACTGTCCAGCTTGAGTCCACGCAGTGCCCTGCGAATTGAAGTGGACGTACCCCACGACCATGACTTCTCCGTTGAAACTTTCATTCCCAACGCCGTTGTAAGTTCCTCAAAGATACCGATCACCCTCTGAAGTTGCGGCACAGTGTTCACCATAGCAGCCCAGTTGTCAGCAAACATAACCAGATCAGCATTCGGAACCCCCTGTCTCACAGCAGCCGCCGCCAACGCAGTTAGTGCAAGCATGCTAGCAACGGAAAAAGAACATCCTTCCGGAACACCACATGTACTGGGGCATTTGTTGCCAATCTGTCCCGCCAGTTCCACATATCTCACAAGGTCATCCAACATCAATTGATGAGCTCGAATGTACCTGCTTGGTAACCCCAGTTTCCGAAACGTCTCAGCCAACAACCGTCGTGGAATGAGATTGAAGCATTTCTGCAAATCAAGGACTAGTCCGCACTTATGATCATTAGAGACCAAGGCATCCTCAATGACGTCACTCACATATGCCATGATGCAGTCTGAGCTCAACCTCGCAGCAATTCCTGCTACCTGCGGTGGTAACATCGCCCCCAAGTGATCCAGAACTTGTAGGCTCCGAAATCGACTCCAGAGTCGATAGATAACACTCATGATCGTAATAGGCCTCACCGACAGGGGTTTGTGCTGATCCTCCCCTGGTTTCGCCAGCATCACAACACGTGCCGTGGTTAACCGCTCCGGCCAAGATGCCCCATCTTCAATCGCATCGAACATGGAAAACACCCACTGGAGCAGCCACCCAGGGAATCGTTGAAAATCTCCGTTTGAAAAACCACAAGCACCACGGGCACTCTTGGTATTAATACCCCGCAGCATCTGATTCCAACTGTTGATTGCAAAAGGTTGAAAATCACAGCTAGGGCAGTCCTCTAAGCACGTGACAAAACCCTCCCAGTCATCACTGTTAGGGGCATCAGATTGCCACAACGTATTCCAGGCATCACACACGATGTTGTTCATCTTCTTGGGGTCACCCTCATTGATGACCTGTCTCACAATCATTGCACTCCTGTTTGTCAGCTTAATTGGTCTGTCGAAATGCAACATGTTGTTCTCATTGTTAACCAATATAGCCTCTGGTCCTTGAAACTGTACCGGTTGCCCCACATTTAGACCAGCATCTTCAATGTAGGGCACCGTGAACCGACCCTGCTTGGGCCATTTAGCACATTGTACATGCTGAATCTTTTCATATGTAACAAAGGTCAGTGGTGGTGGCATCGGTTGCCGCACTGAGCGATATGCCTTCCTTCCACCTTTCATTCTGTCTTCCGCAGCAGTCTGTTGGAATTTCTTCCATTGTGCTTGCTTCTCCCTACCAGCTTCTCGTTGAACCACATCAGCCAGATCATCAGTAAGTGCATCAATGAAATCATGTTCAGGAAAGTCCTTTGGAAACCACACTCCGAAAGTGGTCATGCACCAAGACGGGAAGCCCCCAGCAAACCCATTCGCATTGCATATGGTTATCCAAAGAGCTGCACAACTGGATCGACATTGCTCCGATCCCGTCCTCTGAAGTGCCTGCAACTGTCGACGCAGACTTTGTAATCTTCGAACCTGCATAGTCCTTCTGCGAAGACTAATGCTACACTGTCCGACCCCAATGTTGAGATCACCAGATCTTGCATGCTTGACCACTGGGGCACTAATATTATGTTTGTTGACCAATTTCTTCCTACATCGTTGAAAGCAAGCCTGTGGTATCTTCGTTGAATGCCCATCTGTTGTCACCGCAGCTGCACTGCAACACTCATCGAAGGCCAAAGCAATATGCCGAACCGCAGCATTCATGTCCCCACTCTGGATGGAATCATGGAAGAATCGTTCGCGGTTGTCACTGATGTGGCTGGGGTCATTCAGGATTTCGGGATCCAACATAACCTCATCCATGCTCTTCGGGAGATTCCAAATGATTCGAGTCAAAGGCATGTTACCGATGTTGAAACTCGCCTCAAGTATTGGGTGTTGTGCAAACACATGATGATCAAC
This sequence comes from Symbiodinium kawagutii, assembly GCA_009767595.1. Taxonomy (NCBI): domain Eukaryota; class Dinophyceae; order Suessiales; family Symbiodiniaceae; genus Symbiodinium; species Symbiodinium kawagutii. Next base: position 109,808 of record VSDK01022785.1, read on the forward strand.
AGTCTGACACATCTGAAAGTATGGAATCATAGCCTCGTTGATGAGGACAAAGCTTCGACGACTGTTTTCCCTGTAAGTCGGCTCCGGGGCATGTCCATGTAACTCCCAAGCTAACTCAGCGCAGTCTTTCCAGCCATGAAGCTTTAGAATTTGCCATTCCTGAATATCACAAAGGTCCCTGTTTAGGTCCCCCGTGATGACAGCTGGGCCTCTGAAGGCCATAGCACGTTGCATGCCCTGTCTGAACACAGCATGGAAAACACGCTCTGCATCATCATAAGTATAGTTAGTGATGGGCGGACCGTACACTGAACACACATAGAGATGCGAACCATTGTGCAAGTTCACCACTGCATCACAAAAACGCGAAGTTTCATTGACAACTGGATCAACCTGCATTGGATACGGATGCATGCTAAAATTGGAGAAGATGCCTGTGCCGGATGCCTTGCCTCGGTACGCTCCTCCATTTTCTGTATGCCTGGGCACTGGTGGGCTCAGGATCGATCGAACCCCATGCTTGTGAAAGCGATGGCAGATCACTGGACTGGCTGCCGCCGTGTGAGCAGTCTCACATGCTGTCCAAATCCCGTCACCCCACTGTGAGATTGTTTCCTCATGTCCCAAGAGTTGGGTGGGATTAAAGGTTCTGATCGCCAAGGGGCCTGGGTTTTTCGCTTCTCCCACTCTTCTCTCTCTGTTCTTCAACACTGCCATTTTAAAAAACTGAGTAATTTTGCAAGCATGCTTATCAATTTGCAAATGCACTAATTTATGTGGAGATTGCAACTCCTGCATAGAATTATGTTCAGCCTCGATGAGCTTGTTATGGTACATTCTCTTGGCATGCTCAGGGCTAGTGGAATCCTCATGTGGATCATGCAATCCGTTGGCGACCCCAAGCATCACAAAGAGCAAAGCAACCATGATTCTGAAAGCGTTGAAAGGGCGTCTGGTTGCACTACCCCCTTTACACTGCGATAGTCACTTCGAAGAAAATGGATCATGCTTAGCACTGTCACCAGCAATATCACCAGTACGTGCTCTCTTCTCTGGGTCACCTGTGACTAGATTAGCCATTTTGGTCTCCATATTGGCAAACATGGCTCCCATTTGCTCAATGATGGCTTTGGAACTGGTAGCCACCGTGGATTCCACCTCTTGCAGCTTGTTCCTGGCATACGCTTGTTCTTCTTTCAACTGTGTCACATCGTTGGCAAGCTCCAACTGAGCTGAGTGTGTCTGTTGAGACTGGTTTTGCATGGTTTGAACCGCATTGGTCAGTTCCTCAATACGTGCGTGAGCATGGGCCATTCGTTGCTCAACCACACAACTAATCTGTTCTTCAACCTGAGCCCTGATTTCAGCAAACCGGGAAGTCGTGGAAATGCTCATGGTTTTCTGGTTGGCATCGACAACCGCATTGACCTTGACCTCGCTGGCAATGACATGGACCTGTGCTGGCTCTTTGGGTTTATGCATTTGCTCAATCATCACAATGTTGTTGTTCAACAGCAAATGTCGACATGACGGCACCTGGTTGGATGCAACAACCCATCGGGACATGCCTTGAGATTTCACTGCAGTTGCCTGCCACCCCATTTTGGCCAATGCATTCGTCAATTCGTCCCTGGACACTTGGGGAACATTGGTGAGAATGAACATCGTCTGGTCAGGGTCCACCACAGCCTGTTCAACAAATGCTCCTTCTGGTGACAAAATCATTCGAAGGTTCGCAGCTGACTCCCGCTTGCAGCGGATACCGAAACCCTCCCCCATCTTCGTCACCCCCAATGCATCGGAACATGCCTCGGCTTTGGTGAAAACTTCACTGAGCGTCTTGTTGGGCACCTGAATGGCAACATATCGTCCATCATGACGACGATCTGCAGATCTGGGATTCATGAAAACTCCTGCTGCGCCAGACCTGGATAGCACTTGGTGTAACAGAGAGTCAGCTATCCTCATGTACCCGTGCCAGTGATCAGCCTGGGAGTAGTGGACGACCTTTCCCTTTGCCCAAGCCCTCACACTCCACGTAGCTAGAAGGTTCGAACCACGTAGGGCAGGGATGTGTACCCCTAAGTAGTGTAGGGGTACTGCCGTGTCGCTCCAGTTACTTATCAAATGCCTATGAAGGCTAAATTCGACAACCGTCGATGCCAAAGGTTCAACCTCAACTGACGGCAGCTTCATGTCAAATTCGATTGGAACATCACCACATTGGTACAACACAGCAGAGACAACAATGGGTGATCCATTGGTCAAGTGCGCAGGCAAGTTGAATGGTTGACCATATTTCTGATTGCCAGGACCAATGATGAGCAAGGCCAGTGGATCACATGATTTGGCCACTGTGCCCAAACATCGTTCAGCCTCCTTGCAATCCACCACAACCAGTCCTGTCTGGTCAGGACCAAATCGACTCACCTCAAGTAATTCGATGTCCTCCCCATCCGCTTTGAAATGGGACATGTCAACCTTGATGCCATTCGCCTCAGGAACAAATGGTTTGGTCTTGGCCTTCTTCTCTTTCTTGTTGTCGCCGGTTGATCCGGCCTTGTTTTTTCTCTGGGCAACTTGGAAAGCTTTCAACTCTGCCGGCGTGATCAATCTGTACTTTGCATCGCTAGCATCATCTTTCAACTTGGTCCAGAAATCATCATCTTTGTTTTCTTTGTATTTCATGATATGGTTGCAAAATCCGGATTATTCAACATCATGATTGCTTTATCCGGTATGTTTAACTGCTCACGCTCATCCCTACTCATGTGCAAATGTGTGACATCGGCAACATCCATGGTTGGTGAACGTGCGACCGAATGAAAGACTTGGTGACAGTACGAGAGTTGATTGGCCATCTGTACATTTGATGCTTCAAGCTGTACACCCTTATGTACAAACGTTCCCAACCACCGTTCACGCTTCAAGGGGATGACTTCCTTGACATCAAAGACTCCGTTGAGCATCAATCGCATGTTCTTCTGATTGACACGACGTAGTAGCTCCTGAAAATCACTGTGCTTGGCAAAACCTTTCACGTTCTCCAGGACAGCCAGTGGAATGCCCATGTCCCCCACCCATTCCAGAGTTGTCGCGAAGGTCATGCCATCATTGGACTGGAGACCTCTTCCTGTCCCAGCCCCTGACCATGGCTGGCAGGGTGGCGATCCGACCACCAGTCCTACATTTGCAAGACCAACCGCCATCCATACATATTTCTCCTCCACATCTGCGCAAATGACTGCCTTTGGAATGACGTTCCCTGCTAAGACTTCATCCACATAGGCTTTGGCAGTGTAACATGGAACTTTGAACCTCTGAGCACAGCAACGTGCCGTCTCATCATCATAGTCCACCATCACACTCACATCCATTCCGGCCTTTTCCACTGGGTATGACCACCCTCCCAGACCAGAGAAGAATTCGGCAGCTGTGACAGCTCCCCTTGCCTTCGTCGGTTTGATGCACACACAAGCACCTTGAGACACTTGCGCCCACACATGAATTTGGTCTTCATACCACGACACCTTGTAGTCCTTGAGCATGATCTCCAACCCAGGTGTCATTTGCTTCGCCCACTCACTGTCGAGATGCAGCGTTCCTTGAGACGACCCCATCGTCACCCCACAGGCAGTCATACCTATGGACGTGATCTTCACATGCAGCACATCTCCGGGACATGCCATGGCTAACAGCAAAGAAAAACACCGCTCGACCTTCTGTCGAAACCTGCCAACGACTGGGACGCGTCGAGCCCGAGGCTATGATTTATGGTGGCTAGTGGTGGTTGACGATGGCTCATCAATGACGGTTTTCAATGGTTCATAATGATGATGAATGATGGCCAACCACTGCCGCTACTAACTACCACCACTGCTGCTGCTGGTGCTGCTGCTGCTGCTGCTGGTACTTCCCGCCGGACGGGGAAGGGGGCCAGCAGGTTTCCATACATGTTTCCATAATGCGGACAAGCAAACAAGCTTCCAAATGTGTCCGCTGTTGTTGGGGTTGTGTCGGCAATGATGGTCTCATATTCTAGATCTTACTGGATTTTGAGCTTGGCGATTCTTGATCCGCGAGTATACATTTTTTCTGGAAGTTTTTTTCATTTGGAGGTACCACCATTTGGTGGTTTCTCAAAATGCGGGTACCCCCAAATCATCCAGTATATTCACCATTTTTAGTAAGAAACCAACCATTTTTAGGGGTACCTCCATTTTGAGAAACCACCATTTATGTACAATGATCCATTATAGTTGGTATATCCCCTATTATTGTTTATGATTCCCTTGTTCATAACCATTGTGAAGCACCAACAAACCAACCATTTAGAGTCATAAACCATTAGTAGTTGTTTAACCATTAGTTCTCATGATTATCCCCTATTATTACCAATTACAATCCCTATAAAACCATAGCATTTGCGGGAAAAGTCATGCGACTTTGTGAGGATACCATGGCTCGTGCGATTCCCTGAGTTGGGGATGCACGATGGTCAACCCCAACAGCCAGTGATTCATGGTGGCGGTTCATGGTGAATCATGCTGAATCCTGGTGAATCCTGGTGAATCCCGGTGAATCCTGGTGAATCCTGGTGAATCACCGGCTGTATGCTACTAGTAGTCTTTATGGATACTACCCAACAATGCTGTGTTTCGTGAATCGTGGTGAGCCCTGGTGAATGATTCATCCGTGGCGTGGCAGGAAAGGCTTCGCATCTTGCTGGACCACGAACAGGAGCCAAGGTGGATCTCCACGGATCAGTGGCGCGGCCCAGATTCGCCGACAGCAGCACTTTGGAGTCAAAGCAGTGATAGACCATTGATAGACAAATTTTCTAGCACTGGTTCATACCAGTTTCAATGTAGTTGAACTATTGTATGCTGATATGTGGTGGACAAATCGCTGTGGTTACTTTGCATTGATTGACCAACCCAGCTCTGAACACGGATTCGATCATAGTCATGAAAACACTTCGAATTCACTCAAGTCCATTGAACACACACATTTTTGTTGAGACATGCATAGCTAATGATACAGTGTCTTTCCTAGACATGATAGGACAATCAACAGGAAACCCCTATAATTCGTGCTCAGAGCAGAGGTTTCCAGGACATTTTCGCACCAACTCAATGAGTCTTTCATGTCTGGGATGATTTGTGGCAGGTGGCCATGATTGCAGGTTAAAAAACAACCCCGGGGGGTGATGTCTTTTGTCAGGACTCTCAGGATGCTGGTGCTTAGTAGAATGGGGGGAAAGACCCATGATGGCCATTAGCATATGGATTCTTAGGACGTCAAAAGACATCTACAACTTGGACCACTCGAAGACCCCTGGCCCATCTCGTTCTGTTGCGTCTGACGTGGCCCATCCGTCGTATCCGTCGTGGCGCCATGGCCCAGGTTGGAATCCGAGATCATCCCCAGCAACGGACGAGTGCCTGGGCGTGTGAGGAAGGTGAACAGAAAAGCCGAGCCAAGGAGGCTGGCTCCAATGACGTATGTTGGACACGGTTGGTATACGGATGGATTTTGGACACTCATGGTAGAATAAAGTCAATTGAATATATGAATTTAACAGATGTAAGGGCCCCAATCACGTATGATCTCACGCTCCAAGGGTGCAAGTATGATCTCGTCATGGGCACGTGATAGAAAGATGTGTGCGCAATGATTGCTGCGATTTGCTATGGCGAAAACATGTGATGATTTATACTCGTTATGGGATGGTCAACCGCAAAAAACACCAATGATTTCTGAATTGCAGATAAATACCAGTTATCATAATCAAGCATTTGGTTTATAGAACCAGATCTGACCAAGCAGAAAGTCACTGTTTGGAGCCCAAAATGGGCTGCCACAACTTGGGTACGATACTTCTCCAATGCAGGTTCCATTCTGTAGGGAAGTCGTTGCCAAATTGATGGTGTCTAAATTTACTATAATAGTATTAAGATTAGTTTCAAGATATATAATGATTTGATATTACTATATCATGCTGATACAATAGTATTAGCATTCTGTTGCTGATACAAAATATCCAAATCTATAGATATTTAAATTTGAGAAAAAAATCGAAACATGAGTTACACAAGTTTTTCACCTCTTAGCATTAGTATTAATCTACATGAGAATGACGCAGGTTTAGGTACAGGATATACATAGATGCATAGAGGGATGGTTGGGTGGATATATGGATAGAGGCTTGCATGGCAAATCAATAGGTAAGCAAGGAGACACAACTCATTTTATGAAGACAGTGGAGGTACGAAGATATCATAGAGAGATAGACATAGATACGCAAATGAGTAGAAATGTGTATGTATAGAAAGACATTTCAATCATTTACATTTGTTTGCACATGCGCAGCAGTTACATAGAAACATTTGTATGAGCACACATCGACGTGCAGACGTTTTGTACCGATGCGTGGGTCTTTTTTCGGTCGCATCAACTGCTTTCTCGGTCGCGTGTTTGGCTCATGGCGAGCGGCGCCTCGCATCACGAGATGCGCATGCCAGCCGCTGCATTGGAAATGACTGTGAAGAAGGATCCAAGGTACGGTGAAATGAAGTAGCCACAGAATCACATTGATAGAAGCAAATTCCTGGACACCATGGTCCACAAGTGATTTTGGACATCATCCAAGTGAGACCAAATTCCAGCAGTCGTCACGGTCTCCTCTCTGAGATCGGTAGTTCCTTGCTGTTCACACCGTGGGACCCCCCGCGCCCGCCTGCCATGGTGGGAATTTCTGAAGATTCCACGGTGGACAGCAAGGCGCCGGTACCCAGACTGAGCCACGATGGTGAGATGATCATCCCATGGTAAGCGGTGAACGTAGCCATGGGGATTGTAACACCCTAAGTGGGCTAGTAAGCATGGTTAGTAAGCATGATTAGCAAGCATGGTTAGTAACCTGGGATTGTAATATGCTGTTTGTGGCTTTTACCACTGATAAACAGGTGAACAATCCCCATGTGATGTTTATTCACATTTTTTGCAGAATTGCCATTGACCATCACCCCACTTGTGGAGACATATAAGACGTATAAATTCGCATAAACGCACCTTTGCTTCTACCGATCCATTGTTGTCAGTCCATATGGTTGTTGGATGACCATACCAGATGTAAGGAGTGTTGACCATGGCACAAACAAAGAGTCTCTCTCTCCCTCTCTCTTTGTACCTATTGATGACTCACTATTTGATACATATGTTTGTCCAACTGATTGTTTAGTCAGAGGTTGATTGTTGCTATCCTGAGGATGGATTCTGATTGTTGATGACATGGTTGTTTCTCAAAATAGTGGACGCTATCATCCACTATTACTCATTTATGATAATAAACCAATAAACCATCCATTCCTGGGGGTCTCTATTTTGAGAAACCCCCACATTGACGACTCACCATTAAAGCTATCCTGGCTGATTCTGATTGGCCTCTTCGTTGCTGGGATCACAGTGTCCTGGCCGGACAAGGTTGCGGGAATGCGTTCGTCGTTCGATCAACCAATCCTCATGCAGCGTTTAATACGGGATATTTGAAGGATTTTGGAGGTTAAGCGACATATCTTATGAATTCTTCTGACCAGATGATCCTCGTAGATGTTTGATCATTGATGGTTGTTCTACCCTGTTGAATCAGTCAGTGTCAACCACCACCGAGCACCACAATGGGATGGAGAGAGACCGGGGAGTTTGATGAGCTCACGATCCTGTTTGGGGGTTGGTTGGTTGGTTGGTTGGTTGGTTGGTCGGCTGGTTGCTTGCAAGGGTCATTTGTTGTTGTTGTTGTTGTTGTTGTTGTTGTTGTTGTTGTTGTTGTTGTTGTTGTTGTTGTTGTTGTGGTCGTCGTCGTCGTCGTCGTCGTCGTCGTCGTCGTCGTCGTCACTCTCTACCACTTTGAGAACGAGACTGATTAAGGTAGAATTTTGGTCGTTTTTCATTACCATCATAATGTCACTAGTTAGTGGTTTTAAGCATTTTGCATTTTCCCCGCTATCAAGAAATGGTGGTTGACTAATCCTTTTCAGATGGGTCAGAACCAACCAATCAGATATTGTTGATGGCGTTACAAGCTATACCAAACCATTATTTTTGGTGATTCTCCCCTCTTTATTAACCATTACTATTTAATCATTTCAAAATCACCAGCTAGCCATCAAAATGGCATAACCATTACCCATCTTCAACCGTGCTGTTTTTCAGCGTGGCGGCCAGGATGACTTGAGCATCGATCTGGAAATGCCAAAGGACAGTTGAAGACAAGGGTGACAGCTATGGTCAGAAAGCAATAAGCAACCAGATGAGTATAACCAACAATGATAGCCACTGGTTATAACTTGTAACCAGTGACAGGGGCTGTATGAGACGGGTATAACGATAAATTTACGCTTATCCCTTCCAAGACAGGGGTACAGCCGACATTAGTCGTCTAGTCGGAATATGGTTGGGGGTACAGCCAACAATATCGATCGGAACAACCGACAATAGGTTCAGAATCAACCAATAGTACATAAGCTATGGTCAACAGTTCTATGGTTGACCCTTAGAAGGGAACTAATTTGTTGATATGAATCACGGTAAGTTATATTATCATTATGATTTATATATGGGTGTTTCTCAAAACAGGAAACCCCCCAAATCATCCCATATTAAGAAGCTATAGCAATAAACCAACCATTTTTTGGGATCCCCTATTTTGAGAAACCCCCGTATATACTCAACGCCTTTGATGATGAGTACATTCACCTGGCAACCAGCAGCTGAATGGGTCACCAGCGAGGCTTCCCTAGTAGGTGATCGACAGGTTACTGCGAACAGGGAGATCCCGAAGGCATACCAGGAATGACCGTGGGGAAGTGGGGCAGCTGCCATTGGAATAGCTATGGTTTATAATAGTTACTCATGGGTAATCATGGTGAACACGTGGTACACTTTAGCCAGATCATCCCATCCATTCGAAGAAACCGGATATGGCTAGGCTGAAGCACCTCTGACTTTGTTGCTGTTGTTGCAAAATCTCCAAGGTTGAAGTACCACATGCAAGTGAGATCAAGTGAGGTTATAGCACAAATACCCAGGCTTCAGTGGCTTCAGTGTCATATTTACAGGGTCATCGTCTACGTGTAATCACGAGGGGCCCACCTTGTAGCAACTACCACCCCTTTCTTCGTTGCCCATGATCAGCCATTGTTCACCCAACGACAAATGATGATCATGTTGCATTGTGGCTTCCAAGATTGCAAGATCGAAAGATATCAATCCTCTCTAGTGTCATATCTCAAGATATCGTTCCTCTCTAGTATCTCTAGTTGGTGTCATGCCATCATTCCTTATCAAGTTGGCCAAACATTCACCATCCACCCACCTGAAGCAGCTGAGGTGGCACCTGTTCCCATGTACCAACCACGGTGGATCGATCCGTCATGGGATCACCGGTGTCGCCGCTGGAGCACCAGGAGCCTGTCGTGCCCATCGGCAAACCGCAGCTGCGTTCCAAACTGCAGAGCTGGACCTTGCTCCCGGAAGGCTGACGACAGACGGAGATGCCACTGCCGTTGGACAAGGGAGGTGGTTGCCACGGGGCCCAGGGGTACCGGACACATGATGACGCATGGATGGGTATATCATGTATGTATATATATATATATATATCTACTAAAAAGATAGATATAAAGAGATAGGTGAATGCATATATTATATATATATATATATATGCACACACACATAGATGTGTAATCATTGACCTGCACTTGTGTCCGTATTTGTACAGGGTGGGTGATTCAAGTTGAAGGCACTTGTGATCTATAGTATTTATGCGCAGTTGGTCGTTGAGTTAAAGTGTATTTGTTTGTAAAGATGTGTGCATATGGGGCGTAGATACATTGTCAATACATAGACACATTTGTGCATGTATGTTTGTACTCATACCTATGCTTCCAATTTTCAATTTTGTAGCTGCAAAAGAATTATTGTTTGGGTAACCAGCACGACACGACAATGAGCCACGAAGAAATGGGATCCCCCAAGTGGATATTCCCGATCAAGCAACAGGTCATTACACAGTACTGATTTCAGCTACGAGCGAAAAAAACTTCCATGGTTTATTGATGGTCCCAGGTTCATTATGGCTTATCCATTGCCAACCATGGCTTAAACCATGTTTTCTTATTCCGCTAATATCAACACTTCTACACCTTTTCAACACATTTTCCCACTGCTATGGTTCCTTGTCCCAAAACAAAATGATTTCAGACTTATTCCTAGTGGTTTCCTATTCCCACATATTGTGGTTTCTCAAGTCATAGAGATCCCCCAAATCATCCAATATTGACCATCTATAGTTATAAACCAACCATTTTTAAGATCCCCATTGCTTGAGACACCACCATATAGTTGGTACATCCCCTATTTTTGTTGACTACTATCCCTCATCATCAACCATGGGTTAACCATGAATCATTGATCACCATTGGTTAACCATTTTAGTTGGTATATCCCCTATTTTTGTTGGACTTCTGTTGGCTAACCATTCATCTTAAAACCATTTGGGGTCTCCCCCTTTTGTTGGTTTTATCAACTATAGGAAAGGTGGTTTTGTTGGTTAACCATTCATATAGTTGGTTTATCCTCTATTTTGTTGAGAAACCCTCCCTGTTGATCTGGGGTCTCCCTGGCAGTCGCTGATCCAGGCCACCGCGGCATCCGAGTGAGCGAGTTGTGGGATTTCTATCGGCCCAAGACCGAGTGGCTGGAGAAGCAGAGGCACCCACCGTGCTGTCTCCTTTGGTGCAGATAGTGGTTTCTCAAAATAGGGAGCCCAAAAAATGGTTGGTTTATTACTATAGATGGTTTAAAATAGATGATTTGGGGGTACCCCTATTTTGAGAAACACCCAGATCTGCGATGCCGGGCTAAAGGGCCAGCGGTTTGGACACCAGGGATGGTTTTTCATGGCATAGAGGAATGTTGTTCTCTGTTGCTATCCCTTGTTGATATTCTTCGGGTGGTTCTAGTTGATAGCCCATGTTCTTTGGTGACAGTTGTAGGGGATGACATTGCACCATTATGATTCACTGCATGGCCGTGCCCCTAAGCTCCACAAGCTGTAGCTGGGATTTCGCCAGCCACACCAACACCGTTTGACTTCCCTGTCATTGGTTCACCATACTTCCCTGCAATGTGGGCCCTGATCATCCGTTGGGTGGTTACGCCGCAGAACTGATAGTTTACAACGCCTAAGTTAGTTGTGAACCACTATTGTGGCTTCTTATCCCCTATCATTAAACAGTAATTATCAATCATGGTTAAAACATGTTAAAACCACCAACCAGCCAGATGTTTAGGGGCCTACATCGCATCCTTTGAGCAGCGGCGACCAGAATCCAATTGATAAAGGTCCAGCAGAGCTGGTGTGTGACCTGTGGCCCTTACCAACTTGGACCATGCCCCATGGCACCAGGTTGACCGTAGCCGATGTTGGCTAGTCATTATTGCCATAGTGACTCACTGTTAGTATCATTATTAGTTTTATTCTTGTTAAGTATCATAGTAGTATCATCAATTAGTCAACACCTCAGACATCATCAATAGTATCCTCAGTATTGTTGACCATGCTTAGTGGTCAATGCAGCAGTAGGGGTTTCATCGTAACTTGGTCCAAGTAGCCAGGTTTTGGGTATCACAGGGCTGCGAGGGTTTGTCACCAGCCAGGGCTGTTGATCTTCATCGACTTCATCGTTTCTCAAGCCAGCTTGGGGACCCCCCAAAATGGTTGGTTACTAAGAATGCTTCAAATATGAATGAATGACTTGGGGGTTCCCATTTTGAACTACTTGATGGAGAGTTGGCCAACTGGCTCGTTGTGGCTCAACGACGCATGTGTTTGGTCAAGCCACTGGTGCTGTTTCATGGCCGCCTGGTACCCATACACAGTTGTTTGAATTGGAGAACAATCGATCGACTTCTGTGGTTGAAATGGAACAATACTGGGATACAATACCCAACAATTGGTAGTTGAATTTAACCATAGATCGACTTCTATGGTTCGAATCCGTCGAATGTCGGTTACAAGAACCACCATTGACCTATCATTAACAGCACTTTACTATGGCTAGAATTCATAGAACAGCCACTATGATTACTACTATGAATCCAGCATTGCCATCAGAATGAGTTCATTTACAATCACTGCTGCGATCACTATTGCCATAGCTACTATTAACCTAGAATCATTTCATTGTAATCATTGACCCATTGTTGAAAGGTTCACTTTTGGCGGTAATGGCGGTTAGCTACTACTAATATTCATGACCACTACTATCATTACACAAAGCAGTGATACTACGATTACTGCAATCATTACACGCTCTATATAATCATTCCTATTATTACTAAATGGAAGTGTTACTAACAGAAGTGAAGTGTAATAGGAATCATTCATTACTATAGCCATTACTGTAGTCATTACCCTAGTCATGAATCACTACTATGGTCACTACTATACTCATTACTACACTCATGACTATAATCATTGCTAGAATCATTCAATACTGCAATCACTACTGTAGTCATTCATGCCCTAATCATCGCAACTTTTTGGAAGTTTTTGTCGATTTCTTGGCGTCGTCGCAGCAGGTGGCGTTGTGACGCTTGCCATCGGTGACTCGACGACGCAAGCTTTCGCCTCGTGCCATTTCCGGGTTGACGCAGAGGAGTGGTGTTTAACTAAAGGATTGGTATTTGATGACAACTTTAGTAACTGAAGGATTGGTATTTGATGATAACTTCAGTGACTAAAGGACTGGTAATTGAAGACTATTGACAGCGAAAGGATTGATATTTAACGACAACTAAAGGATTGGTATTTCAAACGACAACTAAAGGATTGGTATTTCAAACGACAACTAAAGGATTGGTATTTAAAACGACAACTAAAGGATTTGTATTTAAAACAACAACTAAAGGATTGGTATCATAATCCTTTTGTTTGACCAATAGATCTTTAAGAAAAGGATTGGTATTTAATGACAGGAAGTCCTTTAAACATTTTTTAACAATTAATGATTCATGAATTTTTAAGCAAAGGTTTTTGCTGGTGAATGATTTTTGTTTTTTCCAAGCTAAAGAACGTTGATCACTAGTTTAAATTATAATATACAGTTGAAGGGCAGTTAAACCACTTACCATAAACTTGTTGCTTTTTACCAGCAGATGATTTATGGTAGCAACCATTGTAGCAAATTGCTATATTTGATGATGGGTTGTTGCTACTCGTTTATCGGAAAGGATGGTTGTTTCCAGTTTCTCCACCAAGACGTACCAATAACTAGAGCTGGCTCTAACTTCTACAGTGTCTGACTGATGCCTTTGGACCCGAAGTTGTATGCCTGCCAGATGCCCTCATGTTGTGAGAGTCCTTTTGTTGTATCCTTTCTATCAACGGCGGTACATGCCAAGCCATCAAATGTTACTTTCAAAGTACTTAAACGCATCAGAATTGCGGGCACTGCACAGGTAAATATGCAGACTAGCGTACATGCGCGAGTATACTGCACATAAAGAGGTTGCACACATCGTTGCCTACATTCATAGTTGTGTCCAGACATGTTTTGCATTGTGTTATGTTTCATTTCCGATCATTACATTACTTCACATACGTACATACATCATGAGGCATGTCTACATGGATACATGCATGCATACACCCCAAGCTACCTAGGTGCACAACATGCATGCAGTGCATGCACATGTGCAGCAATTGTTCGGCAGAACGTGAAGGTTTGCCAGGTGGTCGTTTCGCGCCCATCCCTGATCCAAAGCTATGCTCAACAAGCAGCTGTTGCTTCGTGGTTGATATATGACTTTACAGCTTAGATGTAGGATTTGTGAAGCAATCTGTTCTGGCCGTGCTAGGCAACACCACGCACCAACCAAAGGGTCAAGAGCAAATACCATCGTTGTTGAGAGCTTTGAGTACGATTTTAATAATTTCGCTTGTCAAAAGCAGCCATGTTCCATGGACAACTGACCCGAGTCAAAGCATCGAAAAGGAGCAAGATCGACCATCGATGGCCAGGACAGTTTGTCATCAATTTTTGGGTGATGATCTATACGACCAAGAGTGAAGCTGAAGATGGACCCCTGCGGAATGTCAAAATCATGGATATGCTGAGGTCTTGATCTTTGGCACCTTACATGAATTTGTAGGGATTCTTGATGTTACTGATGATTAATCCAACATCACCCGCCCTGGTCAGCAGCCCTTTGCTTTGATCGCCAGAGATATGTCAGTTGACGAGGATAGGCAACCTTTGAGCAGGGACGTAGCAACTATGAATGGCTCATTCCTTGGGAAATACTGCTTGCTCATGTTTGTTAGTGCTTACCAATGGTTCACTCATGGCCATAAGTGCCTGCCAATGGTTATTGCTGATGCTTGTTAAATTCGTGGTCATTGATGGCTATGGCCATGGGAGTTGCTATCAATGGTTGCAAACTCCATGTTCAGGGTCACGATGCTTACATAGATCCCGGTGCTTATGCGACCTGATCAAATGGGCTGCTAATTCCGGGAAATCTATAATTTTCGGGAACCTATATGTCTGAACACCATGGTTTTTTGATGTGCTTTTCTTTGCACCGAACCAGCCCTCATCAATCAGCTATCGCCAACCATCATTGAACCCCGTTTCCGCATCATTCAGGCATCATTTCAAAAATCCTGAATCATTTTGCCATGATTTAGCTATATATCATTTATCCATCGTTTCATCTTTATGCAGCCATCATTTAATACATAATTCAACCATCCTTACTCATCATCATCATCATCATCATCATCATCATCATCATCATCATCATCATCATCATCA
>VSDK01022785.1:137850-157278 GCA_009767595.1 Symbiodinium kawagutii
TAGTAGTAGTAGTAGTAGTAGTAGTAGTAGTAGTAGTAGTAGTAGTAGTAGTAGTAGTAGTAGTAGTAGTAGTAGTAGTAGTAGTAGGAGTAGGAGGCATGCAGATTGGTTTGACCAAAAACATCACTTGGGTGCACCGCTGCCCCTGGTAGAGATCAGCCACCCAGCTGTCACAAGACATAAGGGCACCTTTCGCTGCATTCAGTTGGGCACCACATCAAGCAGCAATCCAAGCTTGTCTGATTATATCTATGCTTTTGATGGAGCCGTTGCCGAACGCCTAGGCATGTTTCCATTATTAAATCTGAGAGATTGGCCTTTAAAATGCTTCAACTGCGCAATTGGAGAGTTTTCTTTTGTGATTTTCAGGGATGCATTGGCAGCGCGCAGGGCCTCTGAATTGTCTGCAGCTTCCCAGGAAATATGTTTTGCATTTGTCCAAGCCGGGTGTCGCCCTTGCAGCCCAGGATTATACCAGCTTGCGAGGCCTTGCAAATTTCCTACGTGGAGTTGCTGCGCCGAGGACATGGTTTACATATGGCTTCTGACTTGTGGCTAACGGAGTATTCCTTGCTGAAGGGCAGGCTTGCTCGGAATAGGTTTTCATGCGTTTGGAAATTTGGTGGTTGGTCACGGATGCATGCTCTGGCATCTCTTGCTTGCTGCCTTCCAAATGCGTCTTCGTGCCAGGAGATGGCGATGAAACGGGTTTGGTGGGTGTGAAGCCGGACACGTTCGTGTCGCATTGGTGGGGAGAGGACGGGTGGGATGATTTAGCCTGTCAGGACGACAGTTGGAATCCGGGAGTTGGTGCTTGTATTTGGTAGGATGTGTGAAGTGTGGCGTTCGGAATGCTGAATGCAGTTGAAATAAACTCATTTCTGGGACACGCGGATCAAAAAAGCGTCGCCCGTTTCACCCGGAAAAGTCGCTGGTTCTCCGCCATGTAATCCATCAACATTTCGATCTTCTGTATTGTCTGTTGGTCATGCCATCCAGCTAAAACGATTGAGTTCCTCTCAATGGCAATCGCCGGCTGGTTCATGTGGCTGCTGTTGTTCTTGGTGTATCTGCATTGCTCTGCATCACGCTGCCTTCTTCACCGGCAAATTTTAGCCATTCCCTTGTTGCCGGTGGACGATCCCTTGAAAATTTTTCGGGCAGCCACAAAATTATTAATTTTGGTTGCGGAATTTTGGCACGGATGGACATTTTGTTTTCTGTAGCGTTATTCAGTGCTTCGATTTCAGTGTCATTCTTTCCCTCGGTCAACTCTTGGAATGCTGGCATATGATTGCACATTGATGAAGCAGGATGAAATCTGGTTGCCCTGTCATTTTTAGTTGTTTGTTGATAAATCTACGTCCCATTTCTTCCACGTGGTGTCATGATTGCAGCTACAAACTTGCATCCAGATTTTTTGTTGGTTTTCTTGTCATTTTCTATTCGGGTGATGACATTTCGAAAGGTAAAGTGGTGGTTTTGATGTAGTCGTTGACGGATTGGATTTCGCCAACAAAACCGGTGTGGGGGCTCCCGAATCTGCAGGAATTTCCCAAGTTTATTCGCGCTTTGACGTCCTTCGCCAAGATTCGCTGTGCCCACGTGCCATGGACGGGGGAATGGCTGGGACAGGAGGTTTCGAGGCAGAAACGGTTGAATCTATGGACTCTAAAGGATTCCATGTGGAACAACCAAGTCAACGAAACAGGTCCAATATCAGCGAATTGACATGCGAACATTGCAACTTGGATGATCATCTGTCCGTTTCTGGTGTGTTCATCACAGGGTTTCTCCCGCCAGTGCACCGTTGCAACAATGAGATCTTCCCTATATGAACTGTGAATTGACCATGGTCGACTTGTAGTGGTATATAACTATGGTGCCCCCATGGTGCCCCCATGGTGACCACGTGCCCCCATGGTGCACCGGTACGGCTAGCGCAGGACCATTTGCTTTAAGAAGCGCGACTACGAAACCTGGGCCTTCTGGAGCCTTGCCGCAGCAAGGCGTGAAACACGACTCCTGCAGTTTTTTGGCTATGGGTCAATATGAACCTACCAATAATGGAGGATGATAGCCAACAATTTCATAGGGAAAACAATGGCTAACCCTGGGTGAACCAGGGGGACTAAGGGTTTTGACCCATAGCCTTTTGTCGCCTGAAACCAGGCCACCGAATTAAACAGTACAGCTTGGACTGGGAAAAACAGTATGATACAAGGTGTTTTAAGGCCCATAGGACTCACCATGACTTCAGGTTTTGTATTGCGACAACAAGCTTAGCTACTTAAGTCATCAGCTTTGTGAACAAAATGATTCAGCGTCCTGTGTCTTTGAGGTCCAAATTCATGGGTAAATTCTCATTCCTGATTCCTGATTTGGGGAAAAAAACAAGAACATATCATCATTTTTTCTCCCCCGAGTTGAGCAATGGCTTGGCAACAGAGGACTTTCTGGCCGTCTCAGTGTCTCTTGCCATGCCAGATGCTTGGCGCACCCAGGATTTGCGCCTTTGCCAACAACCAATACGCCATTGAGCACGCCCTGGGAGATTTCAGGTACAGCGAGCAGTGGTGAAAGCTCGGCTGTTGTGAAGTGGTGTCATTCTGGATGATTGAAGTGTACAAGCACGCCATCTGAATCCAAACCTGTGTATTCTTGTAGATGCATAGACTCAGCGCATACTCAGCGCGCATGTATATAATTTGTGTTTATGTTGTGTACTGTATTTCAGGATTGAGCTGCACTGTACTGTACTCAAGTGTACTCCAAACAAAATTATACACTATTACCTAGTACGTACTTGTGTTACATTAATGCATGCAAAAGTATGGGTGGGATTTCGAGATGATGTCATCTAAGGTTCGACTCCGTACTTGGCAAGGCATAGCAGTATGGCACCAGCAGAATGACAACAGCAAGCCTTGTGACAAGCTATTGTGGAACCATTTGTCCAGATCTTGGCTGATCATCTTCTCATTAGGTGGTTGCTATCAATCGGAGATCCGCATCAGTTCAATCCCGATCTTGGATGCTAGATCACCACATCTGTGCTCAAACTGATGGCGGTTTATTTGTGTAGATCTTCGACGGAGAAAGTAAGAAGTAGAAACTGCACACACACATGGAATCCAACATTTGGGACGACAAGGGAGACAAGTAGTCAGATGATTTGACCTTCCCACCACGGGCACGAAAGCTCTGAGAACCCCAAATTAGATCGATGGCACCTGCTTTCCTGAGCTTGGGGCCCAACCAAGGCCCTGCTTCTGGGCCTCGAAACTGTGTCGGTTGCTTGTTGCATTGGAGCAAAACCACCTGATGCCGATAGGAAACCACCATCTGTATCGTCAGGACATCTGTATGAAACAACGCAATATGACCCTTTTAGCACATTTTTCCAGGCATTTTGTCATGCCACCGGCGACATGTGTACCCTGTTGGTCTACCATCACATGCTCTCCACAGATCTCCATAGATGATTTTCCTATGCAGAGCATCTTTTGTGGTTGTAATTCCAGATACCCTCTGGATCCCTCTGGTAAACTAACCTGGCAATAGACAATCACCATATTTAATAGGGGAACCCCAGGAAACCAGGTATAAATGGTGGATTCTCCATTGCCATGTTTACCAGAGGGTCTCCGCCGTGAACTCTGATGGTTCCAGTGGTCCAAGGCGCTGTTCCCCCACCTGATGAGCCATCGTCTCCTCTCTGTTCGCCTCGCTGCCAGTGATGGTCAGTCCCCACGCACCGCTGTGATGACCTCCGCCTTCGCCACTGCGTTGGCGTGGAGACCCAGAGCAGCTGGAGCAACAAGGAGCCCTGGTTGAGGGTGAAAAGCTGATGTGAATAAGCTGACTTGTTGGGATGGCAACATTCATGGCATGGTGGCCAATTAGTCGTTGAAAAATTGTTTATGCACAGCTCAGTGGTTATTTGGGGCTGGTTTGCTACCGAGGGATGGCAACCATAGCTGACAAGCTGGTTTGGTGCAGCAATCCTCAACAGCTGGATGTTGTCGGTATTCCCTGTTATGCACCAAGATTCACCATTGCTGCAGCCCTTGTTCGCCATCCGTTGACCATCACCATCCACGATGATTGGTTTGCTGATCGAATCGTTCCCAGGAAGTTCCACTCACAGTTTAAGATTGCAGTTGCCATGAGTTAGCAACTTGTTTTCAGGACTCCTATGGGTTTCCACTAATGTTCAATGGTAACCCACGTGGCAACCCACGGAAACACGGATTGTCCATCGCTTAGAACCACTTCACCTCTGGGTTTCGGAAGCTGTGCAGAAGTTCGATCACTCGGAGGCATCGGTTTCGGCACCATGACACTGCAACCCCACGGGCCCCCAACATGATTTGGGGCTTTCTCACAAGAGGGGTACCCCAAAAATGGTTGGTTTAGTACTAAAAAATGTGGGTCCCCTAATTTTATTTATATATACATATATATATATAGATATATATATATATATATTTATTGAAAGAACACGCATCAATTTTTGGGGCATGCAACTTGGGGTTGTACATGGTATGGTTTCTGTTCGCGCCGAATAGTCATTGTTTTTGTTCACAAACCTGATTCAAGGGTGGTTCACAGCTCACACCACGGAAGCGAACAGACCAAAATGGGTGATTTCATTTCAGACGATGAAAGAATCAGACCATCACGTGGGACCGCAAGCGGTAAGATAGATCAAGTGTCTGATGGCTGCACCGGGTGATGGTTTATGGCTGGATTTTCCAAGAGCCTTGGGTGGTTTCACTTATATTGGAAATCACATCTGGTGGGCGCCGCAGCTGATTCTCGCAAGGAGGTGCGGGGCAGGGTATGCTTGGTGCTTCCAGTCAGTTGCAACTCATCATGTCTCTATCTATCTATCTATCTATCTATCTATCTATCTATCTATCTTTTTATATATACACTCTCTCTATATCTATAAAACTCTTTACATATGTAGACATATATATATATATATATATATATAAATGTGTGTGTCTATGTAAACATATATTTATATATACTATATATTTATATGTAGTTCTGCGGAATCATCCATCCACAGTGGTGCCCCAATCCTCCGGAAATGTTGGTCTTAGGAGGGGAGTCACCAACTTTGCTGATGCGGCACCCAGGATGCGGTGGACGATGTCGTGGCAGTTTTGGATGATCAGGGCAAAATCTACACCAGGAGGGCTCTGACCAACTCGTTGAGACTGTTGTGGTCTGTGGCTTGCGGTGAAAAATCGATGGTTTCACCACAGCCGCCACGAATGGGGGGGCTACCAGCAACGAGTGTTGCAGGTGAGATATAGCCCATTAGGACGCAGGAGTTTGTTCTTGGTATGAATTTTCATACCAAGCAGCAGAATCAATCGACCAAAGCTTGGCCGGAACTCCATTCATTGCGGTTGAGTTTGTCTATAGAAGGGGAGGTGACTGGCATGTCCTATCCGGTAGCAATACGAGAGAGAGAGAGAGAGAGAGACAGAGAGAGAGAGAGAGAGAGAGAAGAGAGATTGATGGCAATCATGTTTGATTGGCTACATAGCCATCTCTGGTATGAAGAATCTAAAGCTATGGATTACTCACCAGACATCACAGTGTTGGTGGTTTCCTAGGGCTGGGGTTCACATAGTGCTTTCTCAAAACAGGGGTAGCCCCAAATCATCAATCATCAAGCATTTACAGTAATAAACCATCCATAACTTGGGGGTACCCTTATGCCTTGAGAAACCACCATTTAGTTGGTATATCCCCTATTTTTGTTGGTTTTTATCCTTAGTGTTAACCATTCACCACCATTAAACCACCACCACCACCTGAAGGATTTGGTGTTGCTTCGAGCTCTTTTCAGTCGTGCGCCTGCTGCCCGCACGTCGCCACGGCGGAAGTTTGCAGCTCTCGGAGATTGCCGCGACCCTGGGTCAGTGGCAGAACACGGGCAATGCATGGCGATAACCAGGTTTTGCAAACTGGCTTTACAACCAGGCTTTACAACCAGGCTATGTAAGCAGGAATCATTCTAAACATGGTCATCATCCAGTAAACTCCTTTACTACTCACTACCCCTTTATTAGTCAAAACCCAACATTAATCATTCGAAACACGGTTATAGCCATGGATAGCCAATGGTTATGATGGTTGACCAGGCTTAGAAGCCATCCGACAAAACACCGGTGCTGTAGCACGGTCAGCTGTGTGGACCACTTGGATGAGATTCATGGCGTTAAGGACAGAGAATTCAGAAATCTATGGCTGAAAAGAACAACGGATGATGATCATAATGGAAGGTCATCATAGTGGGAATCATGACGACAATGACGATGATGATTTAGGATCATTTGCCACAAGTCTAAACCTGATATGTACAGAAGCAGATGGCGTATAGACTGTAGACTAGTTAGTATGGCGATATAACAGGAAATCATCAGACAATCATTTGGACAGCTTCATTTTAGCCCGGGTTTGGACCACGCCCGCATCACCATGCTTATTGCGATTGGACTTATATATCGCACCGAGTTTCATGAACCTTACTAGAATGTTTTCATATTTGTTTACTGCATACATATAAATACACGCACATACATGATCAGTGCGTTAATTAATATATGCATATATGTCTATACACATACAATTCTGCATGCCTGTATACATACATACACACACGCACATACATACATACATACATACATACATACATACATACATACATACATACATACATACATACATACATACATACATACATACATACATATGTATGTGTATATATTTATATATATATATATAGATAATGAATTTTCGCGTGCTGGTATGGTACTTGCAAAGAATGATGATATGTGTGTGTGTGGAAGATTTGACATACTTACGTTTTTCTGAGGACCATGTACAGAATCAGGGGAATACTTTAAACTTTATTAACCATCCTTAGGCAGGATGAAGCATTCGCATTAAGAATTATTTACTATTGTTCTAAACACAAACCATTCAACAGTGTTCAACATTAGCACCATCAACGGATAATAGATGCTGGATCCGGCCACCCTGAGGTGAAGCAGACTATTCAACCATTAGTGATAGGCATGATATCACTTGGCCAACATATCTCCCACAACTGGTGGCTCAACATATCTCCCAGGTCACCATGGCCGCCATGCGCGGTATAGCCAGGCCGTGGCAAGCACTTGGAGGTCTTCATTGCGGATGAGTCGGGTGTCGGGGGTCCCAGCTGGGTGGGAGCCGGGGTATCCGTATCCCTGGGCAGGGGTTAACACCGCGTCTGCGGTGTTGGAGCTACGAGCTGAGTATGTGGTGATCAACTTGTGATTATTATAAATGACTATGGGTCAATATTAACCATGAATCATAGGGGATACTAACCAACCAATAAGAGGGAAACCAATGGTTAATGATGGGGAACCAGGGGTACAGGGTTTTGACCCACAGCCAAATGACTATGATGATTATGATACCAGTGGTTGATACTAGAGGAATGGTGGTTATGGTAGATGATTGGCCATCATAGAACTCATCATTCATGGGTGAATCACTACTAGCTGCTAATCGATTGATCACAACCGGTGAAATCGCCGGCCCATTGTTTTGCCGATAAGAAGGGTTTGCGATGGATCAGATGGTGGGCAAGTGTCAACCTCCTCTGATGGGAGTTGTCACATTGTGTTTTCTGCTGGTGTGAGGACATTTGTCAATTTGCGACACGCGGGGCTCTGAACACATGACTGGGGTACCAAAACAAATGTTTTGGTGCCCACTGAAAATGGCGAAAGTTTGGGCTGATTTTGGTGTACACTTGGTTTGATGATTAAACACGAGGTGTTTGTGGATTATGAACGAAGGTATTGCCATCCAAGTCCGATGATGAACAGCTTGCAAAATTTCATCCTGGTCAAATGAACGGGGGAGTTCTCAGAAGTTGACTCAGATGCATCGAGAGAGCTCACCCCAGACCCCAGTTCAGGCACGAGTGTTCTCTTGATGACGATTGAACATTCAAGGAACCCATCATGAAGACTTCTCCTTGCATCAGCTTGTGACCAGTCAGATAGGAATGGTTACAGACACGGGAGGCAGCGCAACTTTCACTGAGGTGGTGAGTTCCGGATGCGGCAACGTGAAGATGATGACTCGGCTCATTGATAAGGCACCTGGGATCGCGTGACTGCGTGTCCATGTGCCAGCAAAGGGTCAGTTGGATGGGCAAAACCTTGGGTCATACCAGAGATCTCAAGGGGGCGGATCCGCCGAGCAGCTAGGACCGTAGAGGAAACGCTAATGTAGACAGCTCAGCCGCCCAGCCTGGTTGGGTGGATTCTGGTCATGGAGCTTTGGGGTCACCAACTTGAAGCTGTGACGATGGTTCAGTAGACAAATCGGGGATCTCGTTTCACCCAGTTTAGTCATGTTTAACGCAAACCGCGGATTAATAAACCATAGGTTTATTGATAAATCATGGGTTTATTAATTGGGGGGTTATTAACCTGGGGTTGACATTAGTCGATCATCACGGCCTAGTTCAAAATTCCTGATCACCAGAATTGTTGGTTCTTGCTGACTATCATGCGAGACCAGGCCTGAGCATTGGTAATCAGAGAAACTATGATTCTATCACTGTTACATGGATGTCCCACCCCAGGTACTGAGCGGTGAATCCCATGGTTGAAGCCGGCCTTGTCTTGAAATTGGACCAAGTGTCTAAAGCTTCGGAAGGGCTGTGGGTGGCCCCTGTATGCCTGGCTGTTGACATACCCTTTGTTGGGATGGTTGTCTAGCTTTTTTTGTGGATGGTCGGTCAAGACCGATCCCAAATCAACACTGGATCCATGTGCTGCTTGTATCTGCGTGGGGTCTGTCATTCTCGCTGGCCGGATGCTGGCAACTGGCTTGACCCGCTCAGGGTTTGAACAACCCTTGGATGGTGCTGCTGCCTTAGCCCCGCAGGTGAAGACACGTGAAGCAGAGGCCTCCAATGCTGCCGACAAGGCCAGCCAGGGCTGCCATGGCACATATGGCAAGGGGCGCCGACAAAATGATGGTTACCAGTGGGTCATGATAGTCTAACCATACCGCGTCACACATTCATAATACAATACGTTGCTTAATCATGTTTGCGAACCAGGAAAATACCACCTTTATTAGCAACCAGTACACAATCATCAATCCGGAAAAGATAACACAATTTCTCTTTTCAACACCATTTCTTGAGGTACTCAGACGGGTCCTCAGATTGGCCGAAGAAATCCGTGGGATCCAGCGAAGCCATGACCGATATCGACCTCGTGGAAAACCTAGTTTGTTCAGGTGGGATTCCTCCCACTCTTCCAGGGTATACCGGTATACCCGCCAAGCCAACCCTAGTGGATAAATGGGGTGAAGAGCGACCTGGTCTCTGGCTGGGTTCGTTCTAGAAGGATCAACTGGGAATCCCACGAAATTCACCTTGAACTGAGCTGGGACTACACCTGCTGTGGCCCTGGTTTGCTAGGCAGGGTGGTTCTGCAATTCAGAATCAGGCACTACCCCAATATCTCTGTTTCGAATGCTATTTGGCTGTGGGTCAACGCTCTGTCCCCCTGGTCCCTGGTGAACAACACTAGTGACCAAACTAGTTGGGATGTTCACCCCTTTTTTGGCTAGTTGGTGGCTTGACTCAACCCCAAGAGTTAGGAAAACTCTGAGGCTTTCATCCTAGCTTGGACCTTCGGGCCCACTTCTCGGGTCAGGATCACCTCCCCCGCGCCAGGAACTGATCGAAGCTGCCATGATGGCAGATGGCACCACTCATGAGGAGAGCCCACCGGTAGCCCTTGAAACCAGGCAGCTGGTTGCATAGCTTTTGTGGTACTACACCGCATATGCAGCTACATCTTGACGACCGCCATCAACCATCAACCATCATCAACCATCATCGAGTATCATCAATCATCATCAACCACCATCAATCATCATCAACCATCATCAACCATCAACAATCCATGTGCTTCATCAGCCCGATTCCTTCCAGAAACCATCAGAAACCGCCGAGCTGCCCTGCCCTTGATCGGTGTCGAGCCCTTCTGGGGGGCAGAGTTTCATGTGACCAACATCAAACAGCAAGCGGAATCAACCTGTGTTGACCATCATTATCGATGGTTACTAACCTGAATAAACCACTACAATACCCGAAGCAAGTGCGAAAGCTGCGAAAACCATGGTTACGAACCATCGGCTCACTGACCTAGATTCACCACTACTAACCAAATCCGTGGTTTTGATACACAAACTGAACAAATTGGTGGCCACTGGACACTGCAGGTGACGTTGCCGCACAGTTGGTGTCACTAGCCGGTTCGCGTGAGGTACGCTATGTAGCGATACGCCATTCTGCATGCTCTTGGGTTAAAATTCTGCAGGCCCTAGTGTACACCTGGTTGTCTTTCCAGTGTCCGGATCTTAAAGCATGCAATCATTGTTCATTACGTACTACGATTGTCGGCAACCCAGATTTGTGGCCACAAGTCGCATCTGCTCGAGGACGACCCCGATTATGGAGGTGAAAACCTCCGCTTGACTTGCCGCTGTCTCAGAACTTACCACCTTTCAAAACTTTGTTTCGTGACCTCCAAGGCGACCAGTGCGCATTTCATGCTGGCGACAAACATCGCTTTGGGGGACTGGTCGTGAACTCAGCTTGTTTCAACCGCATTCCATGCTTTGAGATTCAGCTTGTGCCGAGGGACGGCTTCGAGACCTTTGCCTTTCTGGAAACCGCTGCAGCCACAAGTGCCAGGAGCTCAGAGACAACAGGATCTGAACCGACATGTTTGAAACACCAAAGAACTGAAGAAACATGTTAGAATGCGTCGATCGAGGTTCCGGGCGATAAGGCAAGTCTGGCATGCACGCCATCGGTGATTTCGAATGTCAGGAGGCAACATGAAACAAAAGTTGCAATCAAGGTTCCCGATGTGCTGGAGCTCGATGCTACCACGGAGGCGTGGATTGCAACACGTTTTGATGCAGGTGTCTTTCCGTGCTTCGTGATCAGGCTCTGGACTCTCGCGTGGAGCTTCCTGCTCCCTGGGTCTGTCGAGGTCTCAGCCATTGATGCGTCATGTCAGTTTGTTTAGCATCGTACTTTTTTCCGAGGCTACTGCGACCCGTCTTCCTCCCGAATGTGGTGGTGGCATCCCTTAACAGGGGAATGGAATTGGGATGACAACTTTTTTTGAAATAGTTTTGTGTAGTAAACGCTCCACTAGTACATCACATCTAGTGTTGTTTGAACCGTTGTCGTCCCAAGCCCTGCCACCACTACCACGTTTCGCCGAACATCGTTTGCCCTCGTCTAAAAGAGCGCTGTTGGATATGTGCTGCGTTGAGACATCATGTTGTCGTCACCAACTGTGGAAAGCAGTAGTTCAGTCCAATGACAGTAAAGCAAGCAAGCAAATAAGACACAAACAGATGAGGTGCGGTATTGTTGTTTCTTTCAAGAGTGACAGCTTGTAGTATTTTCAAAAAGAAAAAACACTTGGTGAGACGCAGCCTATCAATACATTGTCAAGCGTGTATGTTGCACTGTAGCAACTTGAAGCATCAAGCAGTGTTTTGTCATGCTCTCCACTAAAATACCAGACGCTCAGCCTAAAAAGAAATGCAAATGCAATAGCGTAGAAACAAAATGCGGGCCGCAACTGCAGAGAGTCAGAGTTGAAAGGAACAGCGTATAAGAGTATCAATCATGGCAAGCTGCTTGCTTGCGGGTTGTGTGTTCCAACGTGGTCATGAGGCCGGCATCCCGCAGTCGATCCAGAAGAAGCCTCAGTGTTTAAAAAGCATCGGTTTTGAGTTCTTCTCTAGACGATTGATCTCTGAGGAACGCCTCCTGCAAGATTGAATGACGTGGGTTCCCCAAGCTTCTTTCGTGTTCACCTGCTGTTAGCAAGGAGTGAGCGCTGGTGCATCAACCCATGTTCCCCAGTCCTGAGGACGAGAAGCTCGTGTTTCGTTGCCTCGGCAACAGTTAGCGAGAACTTGCGAGAGGGGATGCGTAGAGCTGCGGCGATAGACGAGGCTTAAGCGCTGAGACAGTAGTTGAGTAGCCGAGCAGCCCAGTTTGTTGAGAAACTTTACTGCAGGCAATTTTGAACTTGCGCCAGTCTTTCTCGGAAGTCCCCGGACTCGAGAAGGTCATGTCCGAGGCAAAGCTAGCTTTGTTAAGTTCGGGCATATGTGCATCTGTTGGACGCCGTTGTCATGGCAGAAGCTCCTATGATTGTGATTTTACACCTTGCGTTGCTCTGTAGGCGAAATGGTGCGCAGAGCGCGACATCCAGGCGGCGAAAAGTTGTGGTCCCAGATGAACAACAAGTTGGTTTTCAATTCTTGCGTGGCTTTGCTGAGGCTCAGCGGCGATGACCTGTCCTGTAGACCAAAATGTTTCACACAGATAGCAGCCGGGCATTGTTCGAGCTGAAAAGAAAAGGACATGGAATGTTGACGGGTCGATTGATCTAGTCCTCTTTCGCTTCCTGGTAATTTATCAATGTGATTGTAAAGCCACATTGACTATACGAACCAAAAGTGACTTCTTGTTTGCTTGCAACACATGTGCTGTTGTTCGCGCTGCGTTCCTTATTCTTGTTACGTGGTCAATTGCCGGAGGTTTTTCTCAGACTTCCTTGAGATTAGCCAAGCATAAAGCCGCGGCCAGCGTTGTCGTTGTCCCTGCGATGATTTGCGTGACGAGTTTCTCTTTGTCGTGGTCCAGCGCGTTATCAGCCATCATTTGGCATGAGCGCTGAATCATGTCAATTACCGCCCCCGTCAGGGCCTATTAGGCAATAGCAAACATGTGAACCATCAGCTCACCATCAAAGAACAATGATTCATGCATATTCATGCCATTAACCATCATCATATGCTCAGCAATATTGACATCAATGGTTCACTGTTACCGCCCATCATTACCCGGTTGTTGATCAATCATTTCTTGTTTCCCACGATTTGGGATGGTTGGTTGATGACTTCTTTTTTTGAGATGGGAAAGAACCATCAACCAGTTAATCACTATCTTCGTCGTCTTCGTCGTCTTCGTTGTCGTCGTCGTCGTCGTCGTCGTCGTCGTCGTCCTCATCATCCTCATCCTCCTGCTCCTCTTCATCATCATCATCATCATCATCATCATCATCATCTTCATCATCGTCGCATCCTCATCATCATCATCATCATCATCATCATCTTCATCATCGTCGCATCCTCATCATCATCATCATCATCATCATCATCTTCATCATCGTCGCATCCTCATCATCATCATCATCATCATCATCATCCATTTTTCTGGGCCGAGTTTGTCAGACCAATGTAAATGCCCGTTCGCTAGCTGCCGTTGCTGCGAAGGACTTGGACAAAGTACTCCAAAAGTTGGCCAGAGGCAGGGCGCCAGGCCGCCAAATGATTTCGTAATTTACGACCGTAACCATGTAACATCCAGCAATATATAATGAGCATTATTAGATAATGGTGAAGTATGGTGCCGCATTTTGAACATAATGAAGCATCTTTCATTAGTATTTACCACTGTTTTTAGCACTTAATTGATTTTCAAATTCTTAATCATAGGCATTAAAACCACAGTATTCACCAGCATTAAATGTCTCATGAGTAGCGATGAAGGTGCAATCTTCATCATGGTTCCACGTGTGGTTAGTATTTAACAACAGTTGCCAGTAATATTATCAAGAATCACTGTTGTGAACTACTGGTTCAGCATTCAAGCAGTAGTTGTTATTTCTGCTTTTTGTGGACCAGTGTCAATGGTTATTACGGTAAGACTCCGTGGTTTGCCGGGGCTGGAATGTACGGCGCCTGACGTCCGACCTATAACGCGTATGTATGCATGTTATGTTATGTTATGTTATGTTATGTTATGTTATTGTTTGTTATGTTATGTTTTGTTTTGTAATGTTTTGTTATGTTCTGATATGTTATTGCTTGTTATGGTAAGTTATATTATTGTTTGTTATGTTATGTTATTGTTTCGTATGTTAAATTTTGTTAGTATGTATGTTAGTATATATGTATGTATGTATGTATGTCTGTCTGTCTGTCTGTCTGTCTGTCTGTCTGTCTGTCTGTCTGTCTGTATGTATGTATGTATGTATGTATGTATGTATGTATGTATGTATGTATGTATGTATGTATGTATGTACGTACAGGTGGCCATATATATATATATATCAGTATGGGCTTAGACAAAGCATGATCATGTTGTAAATATGCACAATCAATTTATTCATGACACATATGGTTTTACGGGGGTGGGACATTTGATTACTTTCATCATCCAGTAGAAGCCGGTCTCCTGGTATTTCCCTTGTCAACTTACTCATGAAACATATGCTTTTACGGTCGTGGGACATTTGATTACCTTCACCATCTCATGAACATATAATTTTACGGGCGTGGGACATTTGATTATATACCTTCATCATCCAATAGAAGCCGGTCTCCTGGTACTTCCCCTGGTGCTCCCCTTACTGAACTATTAAACAAACATCTGCTGGTTGATACACTGCTACAGCCATGGTTTGCCCTTCGGGCAAACCACGGCGTCTGTGCGTACTATTAGTTGTCAGTAACCATTGTTCACCAGTAGTAGCCAGTAATCACCATCATTCACTGAATAGTTGACTATTCATGAATCATCAACTAACCTGCCCTTAAATTCTCCCTGTAATTGACTATCATTACAGTAACCATCATCAACCATCATCGACTATATCATTGACCACCATTAACCACCATTAGCCATCATTGACCATCATTAACCATTGAACCATCATTATCCATCATTATCCATCATTATATAACCATTTACCAACCATTGTTCAGCATGATATCTACTGCCATTGATTGTAGGCGCAGCACAGGCGGTCTGAAGGCCTTCCGCTCTCGTCACTGCTTGGAGCTATACGCAGTGGTGCCGTGGCGGACATGTGACCCGCTGGTGTGGTTGTGGATGTTGTTGTTTTTGTCATTTTGCTTGTTGTTTTTTACTGTTTGCTTGGCGTTGTTTGTTGTTGCTTGTTGTCCCTGGTTGCTGTTGTTGTTACTGTTGTTGTTGTTGTTGTTGGTGGTGGTGGTGGTGGCGGCGGTGGTGGTGGTGGTGGCGGTGGTGGTGGTGGTGGTGTGGTGGTGGTGGTGGTTTTGGTGTTGGTGTTGTTGAGTCATCGTCATTGTTGTTGTCGTCGTTGATGACAATGATTATGATGTAATCGCCCTTGTTGATGACCGTTGTACGGTAGCAGATTACCATCATCCCGGAAGTCTTTATCACCGAACTTACAGTACGCAAGTACAGTGGGATGACCCTAGGTGGATTGGTGTTTCATGGCTATTTGGTTGTGCTTGGGGTGAAACGTTCCTGCGAACATCTAGACTTGTATTGTGGCATGTCTCAAACTAGGACCCTGATTCCTGCCTGATTTCCGACCCCCAAAACTCGTGCTGTCCGGTTCGAAACTGTTTTTTTTGCTGTAGTAACTGGGGCTGCCACCGTTACAAAGCAATATGCAGTGTGAAGAAACAATGGAAACTATGGATCACCAATGTCTTCGATTGTCTTGGAACACCCAACCAACATCAACCAAGCAAGGAACCCAAAAAAAATCACCCAACCAGCCGTTTCCCTTTCAAACATTCGAGCTGTGCCAACGGGGTTCCAGCTTTCGCTCTAAAAACCTGGCGATTACCGGGGGTTCACTTCCCCAGGGACAACCGTGCTTTCCTTCGGTGGTTTCCAACGCTGGAAGTTGGTCCTTCGGTGGTTGCCACATGTTTTTGGTCCGTGCGAACATATGATTGGTTGCCTCACCAATTGCCTGGTTGTCTGATCAATTGGTTCAACTCTGGGATCAAGCACTAGGCAGTACGTATTGGGCCATGGTGGGCTTGCAACGGTACCTTGTCCGATTCATGGGTTAGGATGAGCAATCATGAGCAGTAGCGGCCATTGACCATGATAAATCGTGTACTTTGAACCGGCATTGCTTTTAAACAGTTTTTAGCCACTCATCATTGTGACTGAAACCATTTGACCAGCTTTAACTCCATCATTGTTACTAAATTTTTGACCATTAACTCTTATGAACCAACATTATCAAGGATATCTAGCCCTTGACCACGATCCTTGGGGTCCCAGTTGCCAGTCCCGAGGCCTCGTTGTTTGCAGCTCGCTCTCAGCTCGCGTGTTGGAGAGCGCCGGACGACTGGCGGGTGCGCCAGATGATGGTTGATAATGATGGTTAACTAGCTAGTCATGATAGGGGATAACAAGCAACAATTGATAGTAATGATAGTAATGATAGTTCTGGAAATGGTCAACTGATGGTTGATTGATGGTTAACTAGCTAGTAATGGTTAATAAATGCTAATGATAGGGGATAACAAGCAACAATAGTGGTTCAACAACAACTGGTTACTGTAACGACACTCACGAACTGTTGGTTAACACTTTGCAATTGTTGATGATGGCTGGTAATCATATAAGATGATGGTTGATAATGATGGTTAACACTCAACTGGCTGGTGGTTGAATTCACCATTTTTATTTTCCCTAGTAATGATGAACAAATGGTCGGTTGACTAATATTTTTCAAAAGGGTTGAAACCACTAACCAGTCAAGAATTGATGATTAGTAATTACATAATGGTTAACAATGGCAAAAGACGACAATTGTTGGTTAATGATGGTCGGTGCTTGGTCAATGGTGGTCAAGAAGTTGATCATGTTCATAACAATGGTTAATGAATTGTAAAACACGGATTAAGATTGATGGTTCAGTGCTTAACAATGGTTGCGGCAATGGACCTCAAAAAAAGCGTCCACCTTTGTTAGCAAGTGAGCAGTGCTTGTTTTGATTGTAAGGTCATTCCCGTTGCAAGCCAGCACTCCAATTCTAGCAGGATTTTCTAACAGGGTGGCAACCCTCATCAATCAAATAATCATAATCGAAAACATACGCTAACTCTTACCATTGTATAGAATACATTCCTCTCACGAAACTTAGGAGTCATGACATGCACGAACTCAGCATGTGCTCGGTAGCTTTTAGGCTTCATCCATTTTGCGGGCACCTTCATTTTAAGAAACCACCATATTGTATGACTGTAGAAGTTCGAAACCGTAGCAGGTATGCAAATTTCAACGAACTGGGAACACCAAGCAACCAGTTATCACAGCGACCAGGTACAGCCCAGTGGCTCACGGGAAAATGCCCCACGGAACGTGAAATGTTGAGCCATCAACATCAGGTAGTTTCTTAGAATGGGGGTACCCCCAAACTGGTTGGTTTATCACTATAAATGATTAATAATGGATGATTTAGGGGTACCCCTATTTTGGAAAACCACCATCAAGATCAAGCAAAAACGATCAAGGAAGCAGTGTGACCACAACCACTTGGGAGATCTGACAATGTGGTGTGAAGCACCCAACCATCGCTGGGCAAACAGCGTCCCAGCTGGACGACTCACATTGCCGCTGCGCCGAGTCGGTGGGCATCTTCGCAACGGCGATTTTCATCTTCGCCTTCCATAAGGCACGGGGGAAGTTGTGGAAAGTTGACAGCTGAAGTTTTTCAACACAGTTGGGGCTGGTTGAGTTGATGCTTCAGTCTTGTGTGACCATGGGTCAAGCAGTTCAATGTCATGGTGGATAATAAGCAACAAGTAACAAAACTATAGGGGAAACAATGCTTGATATTTGTGCATTTCTTCATAACCCGATCAGAAAGTCGTTGGTGGTTGAATTTGCAGTTGTTTATTTCCCCTAGGAATTATTAACAAATGGTTGGTTGACCAGTATTTTTCGTAGGGCTTGAAACCACCAACCAGGTAAATATGATGTTGAAAAAATTGTATGATCTCTCTCTAGATCTGCCCTCAGCAAGATCGGGAACATAGATCCTTCAGAGATTTTTCCCATACCAGCGGGGCTGAAACATCTGGCGCTGGGTCATCTGCAAATGGTGTGATTAGTGATACATTAGCAACCGCAACCATGGCTAGGATTGGCTTATCAAAGCCGAGCCGGGATTTTCTATGACCGATACTAGCCAAAGGCTTAATCTACAGTGGTGCGGATTCTGTGTGGAGATAAATCTGTGGTTCGAGAGGATTCAATAGGATTCTTGGGGAAGGTGGTTGCATGTAAATAGATATAGATACGCGCGTTAGATGCATACATAGGTATTCAATTAGATGTACATTAGGTCAATGAACTAATTAATGAATTTATTTAGTTACAAACAAATCTAGAGATCAATTTACACAATACATTTTGCCTAGATGGCTGCCACCCTCCCTTGATGAGAATGCCTCAGAACCAGCTCCGACATAGTCTTTCTTTCGAAATGTTCATCTGCCAATTTTTTGGACAATTGGTCAGGACCAATCCCTTTCACATAGAGAGATTAGCCCACTAGCAGGGGGGGCCCGAGCATCATTTACTCGATGCATCCAGTTCACATGTCTCAGCATGTAAGGTCAATCCCTGCACATTCTGTGGGAAAGAAACTCCCCATGGTGGACGATACACGTACGTGTTTGGCTAGCGATTACGATGGTGATCATGATCAGTACGGTGACAAGCAACAATGATATATGACAATATGGGTGTTTCTCAAAATAGGGGACCCCCTAAATCATCCATTAATCATCATTTTAGTAATAAACCAACCGTTTTGGGGTACCCCTATTTTGAGAAACTACAATATGTGGTAAATGGAGGATGTCCATCCCAATCAACTCAGGTGCAACCCGTGGTTGCACGACTGGTTGCACTTGCGCTACTGAACTCTTCCTCTGGCTTTCTGGATGTGTGGATGTGATGCCTGGTTGTAGATGAGCAAATGAGAACACAGTCTTGCTGGAAGGTTTCTTATTCACCACAGTATGACCGCACATACATTTCTCTCAACAAAATCAGCATCGACTTTCTCAGATCAGCGTTGGAAAACACATATTCCTGTTGAGAAGGCATTTTGAATCTCCTCGTGCTGTTTCTTGCTTGTTATTGGTTCTGCTTCGGCTGGGAATTCGAGTGGTCAATCGATTCTGATTCTTGGTTCGGAGAGTGAACCATCTGCTAACGGAGAGATTTTCCTTGATTTCCTTGGATATTCATGGTTTCAATTTCTGCGTTGGACCACTTGTCGCAGCTTGGGGCCATCCTCGGGGTGCCAGGAACACGTGTTGGATGTTGAGGAGACGGGGAAACAGTGAGCTGAGCTGGGGAATGCTGGTGGGTTGACTGATGGGTCGGTTGTAGTGCTTGCCAAGGGTTGCCGCTGTTGTTGTTGTTGTTGTTGTTGTTGTTGTTGTTGTTGTTGTTGTTGTTGTTGT
>VSDK01022785.1:157317-198004 GCA_009767595.1 Symbiodinium kawagutii
TTGGTTGTTGTTGGTGGTGGTGGTGGTGGTGGTTGGTGGTGTTGTGGGTGGTGGTGGTGGTGGTGGTGGTGGTGGTTGGTGGTGTTGCTACTTGGCTGTGGGTCAAGGGCCCCTCAAAAAGTTCCCTCCTGCCCGGCACGTTGGAGACTTCCAACTGTGCATCAGAAAAGTGCTGCCTCCAATTGGTGTTTCTCAAGTCATAAGGGTCCCCCAAATCATCAAATATTACAGTATTCATTTTATTAACAAGCCAACCACAACTGGAGGGTTCCCCTATTTTGAGAAACCACCACTAGCCGCGAGAAAAGATCATCCCAGATTTTTTGGGGGTCTTCAAGCTCTTTGCTTACTGACAATCGTCAGAATTGATACTTTCAATCATCAAACTCTTCATACTTTCCTGAAGGACTCATTGATATTCACAACCGGAAAGGGACTCAATGGTAGCATGAAAGTATACTCAACCATTATCAACCATTCTCAACCACTAAACCTAGATACCTATATGATACCAGATTATATATACTCAATGGACTCGCAACCACCGCATTTTCAAAGTCGTTGCCTCTTCCATTGTTCTCTGCTTGGGGACGCCTTCGCTGCCGCAGAACGCATCGGCAACCACGATCATCCGACACCACCGTGTTTCTCGGTGTAACCACGAATCAGAAGTGGAAAGGCCTGGCTGGCGCTTTCCAGCCGTGCTTTAGCATTGTTAATTGCTACCGAAGCAAACAAGGCTTCTTAAGCATCTGGGTCAAACCTGAGCTTCCGACATGAAGGGGATGACGTGATCTGAACAGGGGTCCCCCCACATGCCATCAACGCCCGCGATGAGGTAAAGAGTGTGTTCTTGGAGAGCAAGGACATCATGGGGCGGCGGCAAGTGGGTCCAACGGTGAGCAGCATGGTAGCGATCGCCATGTAGGTACCCCTTTGCGCGCATGGCCACGTTGGGCCTCAGGGAGCCTACCCGTTGGGCATGGCCACGAGCAGCAAAGCGGGGGTACCCAACCTGGTCTCAACGGGATCCCATATCTCCATGGGGTGATATATGGGCAACTTGTTCGGGATGAACCCATGGGAATCACTCTCCTTGGATTGGCGGCGCTGGGCGCGACACCCGTCCCAAAGTGAGGATCATTGTTGATAGGAACCCACCAATTTAAGGATCTAAAGCTGACAAATGTTTGTGTGTTATGCATGTATGAAATGTAATGTAGTGCAATGCCAAGCACTGCAATGGAATGCAATGCCATGCAATGCTGACTAGATATATTTACATCCATAGATGCCACATATCACTAGTGTACAGCCAGAATACTCATGCGATTATTGTTCTAAGATATCATTTACAACAGTACCTGTGTTTCCATAGCCAACCCTGCAAAGCTGCCAAAGCATGGCGGCAACCTTTACAATTCAGACACTCTATTAAATCACCATCAACAGCATCATCATCATCATCATCATCATCATCATCATCATCATCATCATCATCATCATCATCATCATCATCATCATCATCATCATCATCATCACCATCATCATCATCATCATCATCATCACCATCATCATCAGCATCACCATGAGCATCACCATCATCATCCGCATCACCATCAGAATCACCTCATCATCATCACCATCATCATCAGCATCACCATGAGCATCACCATCATCATCCGCATCACCATCAGAATCACCTCATCATCATCACCATCATCATCAGCATCACCATGAGCATCACCATCATCATCCGCATCACCATCAGAATCACCATCATCATCATCATCATCATCATCATCATCATCATCATCATCATCATCATCATCATCATCATCATCATCATCCTAACCATTTCTGGGCTCCAGCGGGCTACAGCTGACCATCAACACTTACTCATGGTTTAACATCCGTTAATCTTATCAACCAGTCTCATCCGGTCCCCAACCAGGACCACGTTTCCAGGTTGCTGGTTGTCGTTTTTTGGGGCCCTGGAGTCAGCAAAGTTAGAACCAGAGAAACTACCAAGCTAATTTAATGGTATATACAACTGGCTTGTCAAATGACTGAGTATAAGTCAAATCATAGCTGGCAGGTCCTATCTTGTAGTAAGCATCTTTCAGCCCTCATTGTATCCATCATTTAGCCATCAAATCACCATGATCTTTCGGCCAAGCACTGTCTCCTGCTTCAAGGACATTTGGATTTTCTGGTACTCAGTGATTTTGGGCTTGGCAGTCGGATGGTTCTTGTGCGGTGACCCAGCGATTGGTTGAATGGTTGAAACATGTTTGGAGAACGGATGGAGAATGGTTGGATGATCGATGGATGATGCTTGGATCAATGATGGACAATGCTTGACTGATGGCTGGATAATGGATAGATCATGGACGGACAATGGATGGATAGTGGTTTGCTAATGGATGGATACTGTTTTGGATAAAGGTTGGATACTGGCCTCATAATGTTTGGATAGTGGATGGATGGATAATTATTGCATAATCGCGGGAAGATAGTTGGATACTGGATAGATCATAATTAGATACAGTAATTGATGGATAGTTGATCAATAACGGATGGATCCAGGTTGAATAATGGTTTGACAATGGTTGGGTAGCGGTTTGACAATATAGTTGTACAACAGTAGTTGACAGACAATGATGTTCGATTGCGATCAATGATGGTCAATGATGGTTGATAAACCGGGATAGCAACTGACAACCAACAAGAATGCTTAAACATGGTGGACAGTGGCTAGTAATGGCAACAATACTGTACTGCAGTGGCACAATCATGGTCGGTTGATTATCCCGGTGGCTTGTAATAACCTAGTTTAGAGCTCCTTTTTTCCGCTTCCAGAGCTTGTTCAAAGAAGCTTATTAGTCTGGTGATACCTGGTTATTACAAGCCAACAAGAGACCTATCAACCTCCCTTAGTGGCTTGAGAGGACTTTTTTTAACCGGCCAAGAAGGGAACGAAGAATTGGGTAGTTTCCGGGCCACGCCTAGATGAGTATTGCGGGGAAACCATTCAATTCACCAACTTTTAGAACTAATGCTCATGCCAGGGTTCGGAAGTTGTTTTGTCACATGATATATTTTGAAAGATATGTTACATAAATCGATACACACACATATATATATATATACACATATATATATATACACATATATATATATATATATACACATATATATATACACATATATATATATATATATATACAGTGTACAGAGATAGCATATGGATTGCAAACCTGAAGATTATTTATAATTGAAGAATATTGCAGATCCTCATGTATCACTATTCCCCAAACAAAAAACAGTGATTCCCAGCCGTACAGTCATGAATTTACGATTCTACTTGGATAGTGATTCCCTGCTGATTCCCTAGTTTTTTGGAGATTGCTATGCTATACCTGGCTACTTGTTTGGGCCTTCATTAGTTCGCATACATCCTGCCTGCACTGCCATGAGATAATTGGTGGTTGAACCCACAAAAACAGGCTGGCCTCAACCAACCTGGGTTCACCAGCCAATTCTCCAGCCAACTAGCTGTTCTCAACCATGTCCAACCATTATCTCCGATTCTTAAGCATTCTTAGCCATGATTGACGAATACCACCATGAGCAATTCTTAGCCACGACAAGTAGCCAGTCTTGACCGTCTTTAGCAACCATGAGTAACTACTGTTAACCAGTCTAAGCCATCATTAACCATTTCTCACCGTTTGTTGGGTTTTGACATTGGTTCAGTGTATTATCACTGTTCTTTGTTTTGGGTTGCCTTGTCATTGGTTTTGGACATTCTCTTCAGAGGTAGTTTCATGCAGCAGACCATGAACTGTCCGCCTCTGCACACGGGGGATGGGCGACCGATTTGTGGGAACCATTGTTGCTGTAATTGTCATTGACTCCTCCAGCGCCACAGTCAGTTGGCTACACATATACTGGCCATGATTGGTAGGCACACATGAACGAAAGAGGAACGAAAAGGTAGACCCAAGGCGACCGGAAAACGGGTCAACACATGTAGCTATGGTATGAGGCCATGCTTTCTGACAACGTGTCCCAGGTTTGGATAGCACTTGTAGTGTTCGTCATGTGGGCAGACAACACGTGGACCTTCGAAAGAAATTAGGAACTGAAAGGCCCTCAGGCTTAACCAATGTAGCCAAAACTCCAAAGTGAACATCCTGACGAAGGATACGTTTAGGTACACATATGTAGCATATGTATACAACGTATAGAATAGGATAGAGCCGGCTAGTCAACTTGGTACAATATGTGGGGCATAATCAATACGGCCAAGTGGACAACTTTGGCTCACTGTTGGGGTCATAGGCAAAATATGAGGAACTAGAGCCAAGTTTTCAGAAAGCTGCAGAATTGAAAAGTCCCAAACTACTCTGTGAGTTGATGATTGCAGTATGTAGTATATGGTGTATCATGTAGTTGTATGTAACTATGGTAACTCAACTACTTACCATCAGAAAATCAACTCAAACTACGCCATTGATGTTGGTGTATCGAGGATCATCATCAGCAGTCCCAATCCTCTCAGCTCACTGTCGAGCTCAGGCTCCGGGCGCTTTGGTTCAAGTGGAAAGATGGTGGTAGCCCAAAAAACAACCGTGGCTTGCGGGTGCCTGGGCGGCAGGATGTGTTTGTTTGCGCCTGCTGGGAGTCAGTGGAATTTTAGGGGAACCGAATTCAACAGGATCTGTCCAAGGAAAAGCTGCTCGGACCTCAACGGACCACAACGGTTGCCTCAAAGTGTCTCAGCCCGAAAGAAAACCAAGTGGTGAAGTCCCAATGAGAGCGGGGGATGTACGCCAAGTAGGAATGAACAATAACAATCTTTGGCTGGTGCTTGGGAGGAAGCGATTCGGAGCCAGCGGTATCCATATATCCCGGCGGAACGAAGGAAGCTACCAGGAGTTTTGTGATGAACGTCAAAGGGGATCCACCAACACTGACCACTTTGTTGCTTTAGAGGCGAATTCCCAGTCAGTGCAGCCTTATGACAAACTCAAGCAATGAGCAGCGATCTTCCAACCACTGGCGCTCGCTGTCTGAACATGTTCGCGGGGTAGCAGGCAATAAACCACCGTTGAAGGCAAACGACTATGGTTGGATATAGCTTCTATCCCTTTACTCAAGCACTGTCAGCAAAAAACGCTTCCCAAGCAGTGTTGCCCGATAGTATCAACATTAATGAACTATCAATTGCCCAATATTACCATATATGACCCGCTACCATCAAACCAAGACATTAATCAACATAAGCCATCGCTGACCGAAACCATCAAATACCATGACCAAATACCATTAAACTGATCATCACAGATCACACCCGCTCAGCATGAAACCAACCATCATCAAATTAACTCCCAATATCACCCACTAAAACTCACACTAAAGAAAATATGAACTCAATACTAGTAACCACCAATCATCATCCAGTTTACTAGCCAGCAAATTACCAACGGTGGATGCCATCCACTGCCAGCGTTGTTCACGACCCCCCGCCAGTTGAATCTGCGCATCGCCTTGACGACCTTCTTCATCGGCCGGGATGCCTGGTGAGAAAGGGTTCGAGACGCGCCAAAAAACGGTGGATCCCTGGCTCCCGGACCCGGGAGCCTTGCCGCCGTGAATAGTGGGCAAGCAATGGTTGATAGTGGTTCATGATGTTTGACAATGGTCACATTATATAATGGTTGATGTTGGTCATGGTGGGGTCAACAAGCTTGCTTCTTCATAGTTGCTTCAAGGAAGTTGATCAATCCATTGGTGCTGGTTAACGAGAAGTTGTAATGGTTAATACCACTTGGTTGTCTCTAACCATAGAAGTTGGTTGGCTAGCACCAAATGGTTAGGAACTTTGATGCTTTGATATGGGTTTGTCCATAAACTGTGGTACCTGCTAACCAACGAATAATTATTAGTAGGGAAACTGCCAGTTTTGGGGGTAAACCATTCATGGACAAAGCCATATTATTTGAGATGTTTTGTTACAGAGAGCGAGAGCAGTTTTAAGCGCCTTGGGAACATGAAGACACCGCGACATGTATTCATATTGTGGAGTCAATCAAACTCAGTCGGAAATGGTCTGACTACTACGAGCCATGATCAACCAGCATTAACCATCATTAACGATCATTAACCATCATTAACGATCATTAACCATCATGGACAAGCCATGATCAACCATCATTAACAAGCCATGATCAACCACCATTCACAAGCCATGATCAACCATCATTAACAAGCCATTCTCAAACATGATCAACCAATTCGCATCCACCTGCGGATGAACCTCGGTGCCCGTCTCAAGAGCAGTCATGGTGCAGCGACGGCAAGCAATATGCGCCATATCTCAGTGATTGCACCCCAAGATTTTTGCCAAGTTTCATGGTTATTGAATCAACTTGTATTTCAGCAAATGTGTAACGGTGGGATTATACGAATACGACATGTTACCATTGGACTCTTCATGAGCAGGAAGGAGGTCCTCGGTGATGCTGTGCTAATGCAACAAGCCCCCCGCAATGGCTGTTGTTTCAGAGTTCAGACCTCACGTCCTCATCTTCCTCCATACACGTATCTCTTTATGATCAACTGTCATGGATTGCCGAGTGCATACAGTTATCCACACACATGTATATGTACATGAATCCAAATTGATGTACAACGCTGCTTAAAATAGGGGACCCGCCAAAGCATCTCGTATCAACCACTGCCAAAAACAAACGCACCATTTCGGGGTTCCCCCGTTTTGAAAACCCCCATATGCCATATGTAGATTTCAAGGTGCATTTCTAAGCTCGCTGTTTTCGCGTCTGAGGCTTCAAGTGCGGCTGTGTATTGATGTTGACCCGAGCTCTTCAGACAGCCATGGGATGTGGCTCGGACATGTTGGCGGGACGAGGAGCTACCAACGCAACACTTTCACGGCGTTATACACGACGTAGATGGTACACCGATGTAGTACATGGATATACGTGATATTATCCACGGGATGATATACGTTTATGTATATATATATATATTTAAAAATAAGACATAGCATAATACATGGTTGAATAATGGTTTGAAGTTGATCATCGTTAGCAACAGGCATAGCGATTCGGTTGTCGGCTTACGCTGGCTGTTGGACCCCCCGATTTTTCGCTCGTGGCTAGTGATCAGCTGCTGGTGGTTGAGCCCTGAGTGGTGGGAGATTGGCGGCCGAGGAAACTGATCTTTGGCATATCAGAAAGCCAAAAAAGCCATGAACGTCTACAGTATGATGATCCATCAAGATCCATGATGATCCATGATGATCCATGATGATCCATGATGTTCAATGATGATCCATGATGTTCCGTGATGATCCATGAAGATCCATGAACCCTTGGTTGGCCATGTTGATTAAGTGGCTTTAGCCGCTGGTCAATTTATTTGGTTGCTGGTTTTCGTCGATGATTTGGCTGATTTTCAATTGTACCAACTGGGATGATGACTTGTAATTGACGTGCATCGTTTTCGGATGCGACAACAAACCACCGACCAGTTCAAGTCACGCACACCTACTGGAGATAAAGACTTATGAATTCAATGAATTACACCTGAATGTTGGAATCCCAGACGAGATCAGTTTTCAAAGATCGTCAGCGATGCTAGAATCTTCAGAGCCCCCCCAAGCCCTGCTGACAAGAATCCAACGTTACTGGTACAACCAAGCAGCTGTTGTGGTGGTGTTGCTGTTCAGCATTCTTACCTCTCAAAACTTGTGGTGTTTTTCTAAATTCAAGCTACGGTACCACATTAGAAACGACTCCAGATATTTTGCTCATTGATATGATTGCTTTGACAGACGTACTTCCTTTTGCATAGCTGGTAGAACGTATGGAGCTTCCTGGTGGTACCCA
Organism: Symbiodinium kawagutii; assembly: GCA_009767595.1. Taxonomy (NCBI): domain Eukaryota; class Dinophyceae; order Suessiales; family Symbiodiniaceae; genus Symbiodinium; species Symbiodinium kawagutii. Next base: position 165,237 of record VSDK01022785.1, read on the forward strand.
AAACAACGTAAGATGGACGGACGCTTGTACCAATTGGTACAAGTGATGGTCATCATTACATGCTTCGTAGCATCAATCTATTTTAGAATCAGTACGGGCTGAGAAGACCGTCGGAGGTACATCTGATCACCTTCGTCAACCTGGCTTTCTCAAAAAAAACTATATGCCCAGTTGTCACACAGCTTTACCTTTTACACCATCTAAATCAGCACTACGAACTGTTCTTGAGGTTGTTAGGGTTCATTACCACCTGTAGTTCAACACCATGATCCCTCAAAAAGGCACCATCAACCACCATCAACCAACGTCCAGAAACAATGGGTCCGCAGGTTGGGCCTTCTTGCTGGCAGTTCTCTACTGCTTCTTCTTCACTGTGCCTTGCTGGCGCTGGTTCTGGTGCGCTTGCCATTCCGCGTCAATCAAAAAGAATCCCTGCCAGCTATCGGAGTGTTGCGATGTGTTTACACGTGATGCGCACAGTTGAGTGCATTTTCTCGTGTTTTTGTTCACCCGCCTTGGGTTTTATCCCATGATACCTTGGGTTTATCGCCCTTTATGTTGAATGCTTATCCGTTCTTTTAAACTTGGTTTATCCAAGTTTATCCCATCTATTTTTGAGAAAATACATAACTGGCTTAATCCATGTTAATCCCATATAATGGCTTATGATCAAATACTCATGGGTTTGTATCATACTTATACCATCTTATACCGCTGGTTAATCATGGTTAATCATGGTTAATCATGGTTATACCATCTTATAGCCCTGGTTCACCAGGTCCCCATGGTTCATCACGTTTTTCCCCGGGGATTCACCGAGGTGTTGACCTGTTGTGGCCTCAGCCCCCTTCGACGCTTCCTGGACCCTGCCACTTGGTAGCGCTGCCGGTGCGGTTCGTGGTGATGCTTGAGATATGGCTGAGGTGGTTAGCACTGGTTAGTTGATGGCATGGCTAGTGGTAGTTGGTGATACAAGTGGTTAGTCAATGAGGGTTAGTGTTATGAATGTCGAATGAATCATGGTTGGCTGGTGCGGAATTTTGTTGCGAAGCATGCTTAGTAAATGTTGTGAATTGCTGATTAAGTTTCACGTTCTTTAGTACTTGCTCATGATAAGGGAGAACAACCAACAATGACGAAGGTGGAGCATCCAGGATTCTTGCAATTTTTCCCATCGTTCCCTTGTGTGATTCACCTACGAAGCAATAAATACTTGTAGAATTATATAATGTAATCCCGAAAAGGCTTCAACTTATCTGATATGCCATTTGATAATTCGTCGAACATTCATTCAACATCAATTTAGTTCACATAACCATTGCCAACCATTATTATCAACCAACATTACCAACGATTAGTATCAACCATCATAAACCATGTTCCTCAACCAGAATTAACCATCAATCAACCATCAACCAAGTAACCAGTTGTTGTTGAACCACTATTGTTGCTTATTATCCCCTATTATCAACATTTAGTAACCATTACTAGCTAGTTAACCATCAATCAACCATCAGTTGACCATTTCCAGAAGCTTTCCTCGGGGCTGCGGGCAGCGACCAGCTCCAGGAATCCCCCGAGGTCAGATCGGGCCCCGGTCCATCCCAAGGAGGAACAGTGAGGACATTATGGGGGTTGATTCTCCTTGTAGAAATATTGTTGGATATATATATATATAATATGATATAATTATGAATTATATAGTAATGAATGATATGATTCTCCTGATACTGGTGGTTGATGATGCTCTTTTCATGTTGTGGGGTGAATGATGATGGCAGTGACAACACAACACTCCGACTTGGACGCCACGGGCTGGGACATTGCTCGTGCCGTGGTTGAACAGGGACCCCGTGACTCACGAAAAATGCCTCAGCTACGTCCTGTGCCACTGCGCCCAGGTCTTTTTGTAGCGAAGAGCCGGGGGATTCGATGCCTAGGTGCGGTGCTGGGGAGGCTGCGCAGTCAGCGGTCAGGGACGGTTGGACCACGTAGCAGTTGCTGCGTGTTGATGCGTGGTCCTGGTTGTTGTTCTGCAGCAACTGCTGAAGGCAGCGGAATGTTCAATGGATTTCATGGTTATAAAATTAGTGATGGTCAATGATGATGGTTGATGATGATGGTTGATGATGATGGTGAATGATGATGGTTAGTGAGGATGGTGAATGATGATGGTTAGTGAGGATGGTTGATGATGGTTGATGATGGTTGATGATGGTTGATGATGGTTGATGATGATGGTGAGTCATGATGATGAATGATGATGGTTACCCATTTATTTGGTGACACGAATCGTGGATGTCTTATGGTCCGACGCTGATGGATGCCGTGATCGTCTTGCGTTTCGGGCTCCATCCTGAGCTCCACCCCATTTTTCAATGGAAAAAAGGTCACTGGAAATGTTGCGCTGTGCAGCGGCTGGGGTACACTCTGGGAATCACTAACATAGCTGGCTGGAGAATCACCATATTTTGCAGTGAAACCCTGGGAAACCCATTGAAAATTGATGGACTTTCCATTGCTATGTTAGATTTCCATAGGGTAGATTTGTGATGAGCTCTACTAGCATCGATTTTCAACAGTTCGCAGGTCGTGGCCGCGTCCCAACTCGTCACATCTAAGCTGTAGCTGGCCATATCCCTAGCCAGGCGATAGAGTCCTGGTATGTCCTAGTTGTGGTTGGCGAGGCCTTCCAGAGTAGTGCCTCTGGTTCGAAGTTGGTTAATAAACACCTCTATTAATTGACTATAACCCATTAATAGAGGTTTATAACCCATTAAGTACACCTCTATTGACTTTAAACCTGCCATCTTAGTTAGATATCCACCATAGGACTTGCCGTTGGCTGTGGTTTGTGAAAGATACATTCTGCCGACTTTCTCCTTTTGGTTTCTGTTGTTGGGTACAGTGTGCCCTAACAATTGTTGTATGAACCTAAACGTCGGTTCTACCAATACTCTTAATGGTTGTGCACAGTGTAACTGTTCTAATATACCTTATGATTGTTAGTGGCTGTAAAGTCATAGTTATACCCAAAGACCTAAAGTTGTATATTTGCTGTATCCAGTACCCTCTGGTAATCTAACATAGCAATAGAAAATCCACCATTTATGGCTGATTTCCCAGAGTTTCCCTAGAACAATGCCGATTTTCCATTGCTATGTTAGATTGCCAGAGGGTAACTGTTGTTTATATGGTTTAAACTGGTGTTCTTGATCATACCACACCCAGTCACCTGGTCTCCGCTCTTTCACGGAGCAATCGTTTGACTTGGGCCTGGCAAGGATTGATGTGTACTGACTGATGACTAATGATGATTGATGGTTTCTTGAGCCATAGGGGACCCCCAGAAAGGTTGGTTTATTACCATGAATGGTAATAAACTGGATGATTTTTGGGGAAAGGGGTTCGCTTAGTCGGGTCGCGAGGATTTTTGGGGCACCCCTGGTTTGAGAAACACCCCCCCATGATACTGTTAACTATTGATGAACGGTCAGCGATGATTACCATAGGAACAACAGGATGGGTATTGCGTGGCTCAGACCAGTGGCTGTTGCCACAAGGAATAAGTAATGGTTGCATCTGGTGGTGGTGGCTGTTTGTTTACCGCTGGGTGAAGTTCAATGGTGATGCCTCTGTTGACTTGATGGCCTCTCCAGATGTGGCCAAATATGTGCAATTTTAGATGTCACTTATATATATATATATTTATTTATCTATTTATTTATTTATTTATTTATGTATTTATTCATTTATGTGAATATAAAATTACATATATATATATATATATACATACGTGCCTGGACCTTCGAAATGTCACAAATTAATGCTCGTTTCAAGAATTTATGCTTCGTGGGCGTACTTTCTCCCAGTGTGCGTAATTCCGTCGTTCTTGGCATTTTTTCAGTTTTCCAGTTTTGACTGCACAATTATGAGGGTATTTTCCCGGGAAATGCACGTAAATTTCCGGGAAAACAAGCGGAAATATCCGGCCCTCAGCTCACAAATGAGTGTTTTCAGTTCAAGCGAGCATAAATTTTCAATTTGAGCGTAAATACAACCAAAAAGCGCTATGAGCAAAAAAAGTGCTTAGCCAAGGTGCAGGTATGTATGTGCAGTAGTGTAGAAAATCGGATTTCAAGCCAATATGCGGAATTATGATTGTACATTTGTGAATATGCATGCAGTGGCAAGTAGGCAGGTTGGTTGGCATTGGGCAAAGCGCTACTTGCTTCACTGGGATTTTGATTATATAATTGCCAGTGGTTCCCAGCATAGAGCAGATGTATGAAACATCCAAAGTGGCCACAGATGGCTATGGGTCAAAACTCTGTACCCTGTTTCCCCCGTCATGAATCTTTGCTTTCCCTATGAAATTGTTGGTTATTATCCCCCATTAGTTGGTTGGTTGATATTGACTCATCATTGGTTGGTTGGTTAATATTGACCCATAGCCAGATGACTGTATCTCTTTGGTTCAGCGAAGCAGTTCCATTGCTCGCTATGAAGATCCGTTGATAGTTGATCTCCCTGGGGATTCTGCTTCCTTTAGCAACGAGAATGCCTTTTGTCACTGTTACTAATCATTTACCATTGCATGGCCATTATGAAGCAGTAACCACTCAGCGGAATGGGTTTTTCCATGGTTGCTTGGATCAGACCCGTCGCAGGTGCAAGCAATCAGATTCAAACTGCAGCTCCCACTACCAAACTGTCCTGGTAATGCGGTCCTCTCCGGCTTCGAGTGAATGTCGCATAGACTTTAATGTACTCGCGAGAACAAATACACGTGGATCAAGGTTTTATCCAGGAAAAAACACTTGACTGGGACTAGTGTGACTTTACCAACCAGGAAATCAGTGGACGGTTGACCATCAAGTGGCGGAACCTCCATCGCTCAAATGGTGGCTTTTGGCTGCTGGTATCTGCTGGTCAGTGGTTACAGGCATGCATGTATACATACATACATGTATATACGTACATGTATATATATATATATGTATGTATAAGGATACAGTATACGTATGTGGAGTGCACTATGATCTATGCCAAGGCGACACAATGTGACACAACACGACAGAATGCAGTAATTATCATATGACATAATCTAAGGAGCATGGCCTGTGATGTAACTGAGTAGAGAGAGAAATAGAGCGAACTATGAACCAAATCAATGTTATAACATACGATACCGTACCAGTAGGTTAGGTGTTACGTGGCATCAGTTTTTATGATTTTGTTTGTTATGCTTACCTATACATAAACACATGTATGTTTGTAAATTGATGCACATGTATACAGCTTGTTACCTATTGCAGGAATATTTACCACCAAATTAGGGACGCTTGCATCACTAGGATACTTCGTTTGATAGCCAAAATACCATAATTAATTTGTCATGCATGCCAGTGAAGCAAGACTTATGAATGACACCCCTGGGTCCCAAGATACATGTGGAGACATGGGACAGGATCCTGGAAACATCATGTTAAGCCTAAGTGTGTGTATATATATATATATATATAAGTGCAAGCCAGACTGGTGCTTACATGCCTTTGCTACAAGGGAACAGTCTTCCCACATTTTCCCAGGATGATAGTTGCAACGGGGAGATATCTCGTTAGCTCTTGTCAAGGGAGTGCTGGACACTATGAAAGGAAAGATTCCACTTTCACCAGTGCTTTGAGATGGCTGGATGATCTAGTTTCATATTCATGGCATTTCCAGCACAGTTAGAGATATATCGAAGGTTTTTGCTGGTACCTCAACATGTTAGTGAACATACTAGATGTCATAGGTAGATACGCACATACATAAGTACATATAGTGGTTTCTGAAAAAAGGGGTACCCCAAAAATCAATGGTCTATTACTCATCAATTGTTAATAGTGGATGATTTTGGGGAGTCCCCTATTTTCAGAAACCACCATATACATGAAGTTTGTAATAACGAAGGTCTCAATCTATTAATCATTGATAAGCTATCACTATTAACCTCCCATGTTTCATTTGGCCTTATGTCATATATGATATACTATTGTTAATAGTGAAACTAGCACGTTGCTGGTCAATTCCTGGCACCAAGTTAATGGTGAAGCAGCATGCACTGGTTCATGCAGCCGGACATTCGTTTCAGAGGGGGACGGGGTAACGGTCTCGAATAATTGTTAATTAACGCTTAATGAATGGTTAACAACGGCGTTGAATGATTTTTGATTGACGATACCAACGGTTGATGAATGTTGAAGCATTGTGTTTGATAGTTCTTAAGTCAGCTTTGACTTACCCAACAACTAGTGTTCAATAGCGGTGAATAGGGGAAAAGGAGACCGACTTGATGGATGAAAAGACACGTGCAAGTCGACGAAAAGACGGATAGGACGGCATCGACAGTTGCAAAGCGAGGCAGTGTAAAGGGTGATGGGAAAGCTTTGGTGCACAGATTTTAGGGAAATTAGACTCCCTCTTCTCAGCTATGAAGCATGAAAAGGAAGCATTCGATTTGCGATCTCGATGCCTGGGAGTAGCTGTCAGCAATCCTATCTAAAGAAGTATAAACTATCGGAATTTACGTTCAGCTACAGTCATTCTGATTCACATTTGACTCAAAGTGCCTTGGAGATTCTTCATGATTTGGAGTCAATGAAGCCTGATGTTTTCCGAGAACCGTGGGGATGGTTGGGAGTAGCCATCTGGACCAAGCATCCTTATGAATCATCCCACTTTCATATACCTTGAAACAATAGGGATGCCAAGCTACCTGCAACTTGACAAACGATGAAATCGATGGTTATTAGGGGAATGTTGCCGACAGCAATGGTTATTAGGGGAATGTTGCCGACAGCAACATTCATCCATTCGCATTTTTGAGCATGGTTTCAGTGGCTAGTTTAGTAGACAATGGTTGATGGTGAATAGACATTGGCTGAAAGTCAACGAGCTGATTGATAATTGAGGATGATACCACGAGTCACGAGCAACAGTAAGGAGGATATGAAGCAATTACCGTCCAGTAAATTAACCTGGCAATGGATTTTGGCCATATTTTACAGTGAAACCCTGTGAAAACACCAATAAATGGTGGAGTTTCCATTGCCAGGTGAGTGAACACCAGAGGGTATTAAGGCAATCATGAGGAAGGAAACATCCACTGGCCGGTGGATGGTGAATGCTTCTGCTGACGCCCCAAATCATCGCTAAAGCTGATAGCTGAGCCGGTCAGCAGTGATGACCCGCCTGATGAATGGTGGCTGAATGGTGGCTGAATGGTGCTGAATGGTGCTGAATGGTGCTGAATGGTGGTGAATGGTGGTTGGTTACTGGTGGTTAATGGTGGTTGACAGTGGCGTACAAGCCCAAGACTAGTTAACCCTCAGCCCTATCGCTGGGAATGTCTTGGAAAATCCTTGACCCATGGAGCTTGGCAAGTATGGACGGCTCATGTCCATCGTTCAACATCATTAGGCATCATTCACCATCATTAAGCATCATTAACCACTATACATACGATAATGTAGCTGAAACGGTGGTGTGTCCGGGTAATCTGTCCAAATCGGTTCAAAACAAGATCCTCAAACGGGATTTTCATCCACAGTATTGGAGACTGGCTGACCATATTCAACCAAAACACTTTGGCATTTGGTATTCCTAATCCTCGCACTTGTACCTCTATATTAGACAACCTGAAGGGTTGGGATGGTCCAAGTACCAATCATATAGGTAACTGGAAAGGCAGGGATTGGTAATTATTGGCCAATCACCAGATTTGATACTGGCATTTGCAAACCGCTTCAGCTGAGAGGGACGTATTCGTCGTCGCAGTCCTAGCTTCCGTGGCTTGTGGACGTGTTGCGCTTGGTTGCGCTGAGTGTTTGTCTGGAATCAAGACACAATCTTCATCAGAAAAACAACTGATCAAAGGAATTCACATAGAGCAAAGTGAACAACCCTCCTTTTTTCTTCTCAGGATAACGTTCTGTAGCATGCTGCAGTTCCAGTGATCACAAGTTGGCACTTCATTTGTGTTCCAGGGTACCTACAGAGAGGAGTGAAGGTTGATCCATGAGTAATTCAAGCACACATACATATATGTACATACATGATTCTACACCCAAAGATACAGTCCTCATCAGTGGGTATGTTTGTGTAGGCACACCTCTTTATATGTGCATCTATCTCTTCTTGTAAAGACATGATCTCCTCTCTCTATAGATATATGTACATTTGTATTATCATTTGGATTTATACATGTCATGTCATGTCTATCCATGAGTTTGTCCAAAACCGATGGTTTCATGAAACATACTGGCTGTGAACGGACATGGACCCATACTGTGGTTGACTATCAAAGCATTTCATGCTACCACTCTTAGCCACTATTCGCCATTTTTAGCCACTATTCGCCACTATTAATCGCTTCACTGCTTGTAAATACAAACCATTGGTAGCGCATATTCATCTATCACTTAGGGGCCCACCGGATGAGCCAAGTGCAAGACTTGCGTGGCTTGAACTTCCCTGCGCACCCTGGGACAGTGTGCAGAGCTGGAAGCAAGCGTCCCTAGTTGGTTACAAGGGCTAGTTCACCTACCTTATCAATCCTTATCAGGTCATTTACCATGGCTACTTCCTAGTTATAACCCCAACTGCACATCCAAGTATGGATGATCATTCTCATGGGGGGTTAGATGTGGTTAGTCTGATTGTCAAATGGTTGTGGGTCAATCTTCACCAGCCAGCAAATGGATAGTCAAATCATGGTTGATGCTGGAAGGGAACGGTTCGTAGTTTGATCATGGTTGAGAACGAATGATACATAGAGTTCCTCCCAGTTGCCGCATAGCTTACGATTCTAGTTATCATGGCTGGGGAACCCAACGTTAGAATCACAGGCCACTGGGGTACGTGCTTGAATGAATACCAAGGAGAGAAGTGTTGATTGAGCATAGCTAAGAGTGGTGGCTATAAAGTTATCCTCTACCATTGACCATGTGGGGCTGTCCATAGCCATGGTGAAACCCAAGTCACAATCCCTAAGCTATTGACAATTTGGAGAGTATCGCCATGAATGAAGTTAAACCGCACCATCTACACTTGATGTGCAGATGATTTGATTACACAGCAATCGTCTTCGCTGGCCGCTGTATCTGGAAGCTCTTTCGTATATTTCTCCCCGTCCTGTCTGACTGTGACTTGGTATGACTTGCCCGCATTGCTCTTGGTGCTTCGCAGCGTTTTATGGTGGAGCATACGACCATCTTGTAAGCCGTCTGGCCTCAGTACATAGTTGGTGAGTTGTGAGTCATTTCATACGGTGTCACGTTCACCTACAACGCTGTTAGACCAGGACATGATGAAAACGAAGGATGACTTCAGAAGTAGATACGCTTGGAAACACGTCACCTTGGGATACCTTCAAAAACCCATGGACTTTATCCAGCATTCCATCCGACATTTCACGACAGCGAAAGCACCAAGTGGAGTGAGTCTCTCTTCCTACAAATCGAAAGACAGGCAGGATCTGCGCATGGTTTCTCGCAGCGACCTTAGCACATGATGGGCACCTGGTACCATCAAGGCAGCAGTCACCACCCCACCAGGGAGCACAGGGACCCACCTTCGAGGGAATCAGCAGTGAATCAACCACCAGGGGTAGTGGTTAGTATCAAGCGGTAACGTGATTGTACCAAATCATGCCATATGAATACATGTAGATGTACATGAATGAATCATTTCTAGGACTAAAACCGTCCAACGTCCCCAATGTGAGAAAGCACCAGCACTAATGGTTCACTCCTTCTGAGCCATGTCAGGAAGTTCACTTCCACCACCAAGCTGCACGAAGCGTGGTTCAACGCCAAGGGATTGCATGTCCGTAGACGCGTTTCAGACGAGGTGGGCCTCAGTTCAATCAGGGTATAACTCGGGTAATGACATGTAACTTTGCTGGCTATAACTAGATTTAGTACAGATCTAGTTCAGATCTAGTACTATAACTATAACTTTGACTACGTACTAGATCTGACTAGACGATCTGTTGTTTGGATCAACTTGCAAGATGCTACCTCTATATGGGTGAGCTGCGTGCAACCATGTCGCACCAACAGATCTACGCGGCACCCAAAGTGGCACTACGGGGTGCGCGGTACCGCTGAGCGAAGCCTGATGTGATGGTGAGCATTGTCAAAGTCGTAACGGTTTGTGATTACCTAGGCCCAAGGCAGCCTAGGGCTGTTCATAGTAGATAACAACGATTAAACACCATCAACCATGGTTTTCTATGATTTGATAGCTAAGCCGACTGATTTGGTGCATGGCGTGAGGTGTTTTTTTACGGTTGTAGCAGTTGGTCACTATATATATATATATAATTATATATATATATATTTTTAATATTTATATTCATATATAGATAGAGTTGTACAGACTACAAGAGAGTATGCATGTTTGTTATGTATATACAAGGTGGGCTGCCCGCTCACAAGCTAGTATAAGTTAGTAAGCCATTTCACTACAGTTGCATGTACTAAAACTGGCAGTTACCCTAGTCATATCATTCTGTGCCGCCTTCCTCATCCCTTCGCTCTGCGGCTCCGATTTTGGTTTTGTGAAATGCCAACACCAGTTTGGCCGCGATGAATCCTCAGGGGGTGCAGGTAGGGATCGGAGGGATTGCCGACCCCTCAGGTCTACGGCAAGAATAGCTGGTTGGCAGGGTAGTTGATGGACATGTGAGAGCAACCAGAAGCTGGTTGGTTCATCAACCAGAAGAACATGTGATACTAATAGCTGCTTAAAGTTGATGGATGGTTGGTGTGCCGACCTCTCACGGTAGTTGAAAAGCTATTTCATTCTATTGGACAGGTGAAACCATTCAGTGTTGCCGGGTGCACAGATTTGTTGATCCATAGCCGATCTTGGTACCATGGCGAATCGGCGATGGCGGCGATTGCAGGTCTGTGAAACGAAAATGGTCAAGGGGCAACAGAACTTTGAGATTTTGCCAACCTATAGAGCCCAAAATAAGTTCGAGGCTCAAGAAAGAACTGGTTCTTACCGTTTCCAGCTTCACAAGCACTCGGACTTCCCCAAAAAATTGTCCCACTGATCCTTTGACGCACACCCTGTGTCTTGGCGCGTTGATCATCAAGGAAGCCTCGTGGTTTGCCTGGCAACAGTCCATGGTGCCGCATATGAAAACAGTGCCCCATGCTGCTCAGCTGCCATGAACCAGATCTAACGGTGAACTGGGGCAGCCAATGGATGGCCGGATCCAGCGGTGTCTGCTTCAGTTTGGGGGTATCTCAGATGGACTGCCCAAATCAAATTGGGGTTTGGTCATATTTAGCTTTGGTTGCTGGGAGGCTCATACTTTTTTGGATGCGCAATTCTATCATAGCAATCGCAAATCAGAAGAGAGCGGGATCACTGGGTGTCTCACGGTTCCAACGGGTGGCAAATAAAATCATGAACCCAACTGCTCATGAAGCATCTAATTTGATCCGATTTGGTGGCTCCGATTTGGTCCAGTGCACATGTAATCCTTGGTGGATAGTGGAGAATTTGTTGTGATTATGAGAGTGACATGAGCAAAACACGTGCGGACTATATACACTCCAGTCATTGTCAGCTGCAGTTGCCGCAACTTATCAGATGATGAACCATATGCAGTCCATCATTGTAAAGCCATCAACCATTGACCCTCATCAGCCATGATCAACCACCATGGTATTTCCATCATTACCATCAATGACCCATCACAACGAAGCATTTGTTCACCACATCAACCACAAGGACCAAAGTCCAGCCTGGTGTCACCCTCGCAGTTAGCTATTCATGTTCTCTTATATCCACATGATGGTTTCTCAAGCTATAGGGACCCCCAGTTAACATTCTTTATATTCACCATTTATAGTGATAAACCAACCATTTTGGGGCTCCCTCGCTCAATAAACCGCCATATGAAGGAACCCCTCCTATTTGATGTTAAAATCACCATCTATGTAAGGTAAAACCACCAGCTATTGAAGGTAAAACCACCATCGGTTGAAGGTAAAATCACCAGCTATAGGCAAAATCACCAGCGATTTTTTTCAGGCAGAACAATCAAATGTATTGGAGCTGAGATTGGATGGGCCTTCTCCCCTTAGGTGGTGCTTCGGACCGGCAAGGGCACGCCACCTGTGCTGGGCCAACTGGTTCAGAAGGCTCGCCGGGAGGCGCTGGTGAAGCAACGACATGGCGTGACATGGAACTGGTTGCCATGGTTGATTGCCATGGTTAAGATGGGTACCTAGAGCAGCTATAGCAATGAGATGCAATCAGTTCAAGATTTTTTTTTTGGGACAATGGCTTGGTGCTGATCAATCATGGCAGTCAAGGGTGTAACCATGCTGGCAATTATTTCAGAGAATATAGCACTGCCAAAATCTGGCAGCTACTGTATATCAGATCCCGAGCAAAGGACCTTCATGAGACGGACCAAAAATCCCTCCCACATGTACACTGGTGAACAGCCATTAGTGGCATCCGCTGACAGTGCTCCGTTCATAGTTTTATTCCAACCATCCATGTGTGAGGAACAAAGCCAGCGATAAGACAGGTACTACAACTTCGCAGAACATGCTTAATGTTGGTTTCTGCTTAGTATCTACCTGTTGGTTTCATCTATTTTCATTACTTTAGGGGGGGTTACACTAATAAGAAATTAACATTACACTCTTCAACCAGAGTGGAACTTAGTCGCTGACTCGCCAGCAGGTGCTGGACTGCATGGTCAGCTTATCAGCTTCGCAGTAAGCTTCAAGTTCTGTACCATTGATGCTTGGAATGCTTTCAACATCATTAAACGTACATAGTTGTGATTTGTCATATTATTTACAACACTCAAACGTACATAATTGTGATCAATCGTTCTGAAACATGGTTGACCAGTCTTAGCTGTCGTTAAGTATCGGAACACATCATCAGTGACGGTGACCAACTACAGGACGAACATCACTAGCCAACCCTTAGCAACAATCGTAAATCGGATGACATAGTTACCCAACATCAACCCTGGCTCTGTCCGCTTGAGGAGGTCGAGTGCTTCCAATGTTCATGGACGAGCCCAGCTTCGCAAAAGGACAGCCACGGTCCAGTAGCAGGTGGTACCTCCCATCAGGTGCCTGTTGCTTTTGTCATGCAGTTGATTGCTGGCAGTCCGTGGTGTTATGAGTCGCAGTCCCGTTATTCCAAGGGTATCTTTGTCACTGCTATTGCCGTTGTTCTTGTTGCGCTGGGTTGGGCCGGGTCAGGATGGCTGATGGGTTGTTGTGGTAGCTGCGGATGTTCGTGCCAGTTGCTCTATTTGCTGATGTATGCTATGATTTGCAATGTGCATAGCAGTGCGTAGTTGGATGCTCCAGTAAAATTTGGAAAGGGTGGTAATCGTAAAGTAAAACGGGGTGCCAATGGTCAATTATGGTGCAAATGAAAACAAGTAATGGCCAAGAATTGACAATGATGGTTCAGTTTCAGTGCAGTTGACATGTAGTGGATACGCCAGCGGACCCTTTCCAGAGTTTTTATAGTCTTCATTCGTTGTGACAATCCAACATTTTCTTTCCATGCGTTTTCCTCTTCAAGCTTCGGACACCTGAAGTAAATGTAGCGCACACTTTGCTGAATTTTCGAGCATGTCCCGACTGGCGCCAACCTGAATGTCTAGCATTCTTTCAGTACTGTGGTCCAAATGCCAAAAACCCTAAAGACCCTGCGACGCCAAAACCATAAACCTTTTAAGCCCAAAATTGTCGAACAGCGGTGAACCTTCTAGGGAACCGCAGTGGAATGGCGCGTGATCACCAAAAGGAAGTCGGTTTCCCATGGCGCAAAAGAGGTGCGTTAGTCGTTGCAGCAATGATCGCTGTTGAGTGATGCCAACTCTGCTGGTTCATTAGTTATTTGCGAGTTAACTCCACTGGTCTCAAGCAATTTGCAATTTTTTTGTCCCCCCTCAAAAGTACTCAGTGTAACCGAAAAATCGATATCAAAATGTTTTGAAACATGGTCATTTTTGGACCGGAAACCACTTGTTCTGGAGTAATGGTATTCCTTCGTTGGGCAGGCTTATGAGCATTCTGGCAAACACATGTTTCTATGATTCATGATTCGTCGCGTTCACTCTGTGAACGAAGAAACTGTAGAAAGAATAGCAGCAGCAACAGCAGTAACAGTATTCACTGTCAGTCAAAGTACTAGCAGCAGCAGGTAGTACTATATAGCAGCGAGGATCTCGTTGTAGCAATTCCTTCGTCTGCAACAGCGTGTATATTCACAGCTATCAACGAGGATAGCTAGGGTAAGTTTCTGCTCACAAGTAGGGTGCCCTGAGGATAAACCATGAAGTAGTTGACCAGTCCAATTAAAAAGGGAATCTGACAAATGCTTGTTGGGAGACCCGCATAATAAACCACCTCCAGTTGAACCGTAGATCGGTTGTGATTTGCTCCACATATGGGTGGTCTTGCTTCGAAGGGTCGATGATGGTAAGTAGATGATTTTTGCACCCAATCTTCAGGTTCCAGCTTTAATTTCCCCTGTGTAGTTGCAGATCGCTAGGACAAACCAAACCTCCATGGTGCTTTTTGCCATGGGGCGGCATAGCCCCCATCTGCTCCAGGATCAGTCTCACGGTTGTTGGGGATACTCAGATGAAACAAAGCTCGGGTGATCATGGCTTCTCAGAGAATGGTTGAAAAACGGCCAGGGCAGGCGAATACCGGCCAAGGAGGCTTGACAATTACTGATGCTTGATGCATGAACAGAATCACTGGCCGATAGCCATTGAGAATTGATGCTGGTAAGGATTAATGATGCTCCAAGTGTTGGTTAGTGATGAGCATTCAATGTAATTAATGGTGGTTTCTAAATCATGATGGCATCTGATGGCGAATGATGCTTGACCCCCCGATTCACCGTGGTCAACAGTCGTGGCACCACTCATCAGAACCAACGGTGGAACCCCTCAGCGCCACTGGGGCGTCCCACGAGCCAAGGCGCTCCCGCTTCAGCGGTGTCTCCTCTGGTTGAACCATCAACGATTCAGGTTTTAAGGTACCAAGCGGCAGCATTTTGTAGCTGTTAGCAGCAGTTTGTGGTCACTGTTAGTGTACTTATAAAAGTTATATAGTCAGTTTGAAACTCACAAATATGATTTTTTTTACTTACAAGTAGAGTTACTTAGTAAGTATAGTTGCTGGTTTTTGACTTGACAGCCAGCAGCCAACTTGCTGACTATACTTGCAACGGTGTAGTCAGCAAGTGGCCATGAAGAAACCACTCAACCAGGATGGCTGGTCCATGGTTTCGGTCAAGGTCATCACCAAGAGATCACTGACAATTCATGGGTGAACATCCCAAGCCCCAGGTTACTTCCTGGTTGGTGATTCTAAACATTGTTTATTTTCCCAACTAACTACTAAAAGATGATTGGTTAGTGGGTTATTTGTGGTTGATGGTAGTATTAAGCACTAATACTAAGGATCGTTATCAACTATTGTATATATATATATATATATATGGTGATAGGGGTGGTGAGCATCAGGGGTGACATCTGAAAGCACCAGGTGTCCAACCTGCACTGCTTTGCCGGCCCTGGTCATGGCTCACTGAGCGCATTTCTTAGTGGTTCATTCGTCAGGGGTATCATTAACGATGGGAGAACTAGTTTAGCATTTAGGATGGTGAGGGGTATCATTAATGATGGGTTATTGTTTTTTATTTATTCGGCTTTTGTTGCAAAATCAGCTCTGTTTTTCCACGGTGATATAATTACAAGCCGCCCACGGCTTTGCCAAGACCACTCAATGGCACTGCGTTGATGCAGAAATTGTGAGCCTTGGGAATTCTGATCATTTTTCCATACCTCACCGAATCAGCATTCATGGCTTGAGCCCTGGGAACCGACCAACTGACTAGACTAGACAACCAACCAATCAGACACAGAAACCATTGCACTCAACCCTACCTCAACCAACCCAACTCAACCAACCCCACTGACCAACCCAACCCAGCTGACCCACCCAACCCGTCTCCAACCCGTCCCCACCCCGTCCCCGACCACCCGACCGCAGTGGACCAACCCGTCCCCTTTCCCGTCTCAGGGGCGGAGCGCTTCAACCCGGGGCAGACCTTGGAGCTATCGCAGCTCATGTGGCAGAAGCGCCTGAGGCGGGGGGATGGTGAGCTGCTGGATGGGTAGAACCGGGGCCCGGGGGTTCGGAAGCCATGGGGAAGCCACCGAAACGAAGGATGGATGATGGCTTCAGATGATGATTTTCTTTGGATGGCACCAGTTCATTACTATGAATGATAATGATCCACCATAGGGTTTATTACTATAGATGGATGCTAAACCAAAATGGATGGTATATTTCTATCAATGATCAATATTGGATGAGTTGGGGGTACCCCATTTTCAGAAACCACCAAAATGAACCATGGTAAACCAAAATGGATGGGTGCCTATGGTGGGTAAAGCATCCTATGAATGATAATTACCTACCATAGGGTTTGTTGCTATAAATGGATGCTAAACCAGGATGGATGGGTTATTTCTATCAGTGATTGATGTTGGATGAGTTGGGTCCATTTTTAGAAACCACCATTCGTTACCATTCATTCTTAGCGGCGGTGATGGTTGATTGGTGATGGTTGATTGGAGATGGTTGATCAGTGGTTGTCAACAATTTGAAATCGGTAGTGGTAACCAGCAGTAAAGGTATGGTCGCTTATATTTTTACTGGAGTTACTAGTTGTTAATTAAGTGCGAATGATTTATCATTGTTAGGTATCATTAGATCATCGTAATCTAGATGGTGACCAGTGTAAATGATATGTCAGTGCCTATTCCGATGGCCCCCATCATTACTAGTCACAACCAGTGTGTGAGTTCCCCGGAACTGCAGTTATGGGGATGGTCAATGATGGTGGTGACCAGCAGCTATTGACGGTTAGAACATGTTATAACTTACAACCATCACAGCCAGCATCATTGCACATCAGCAGATAATTCATCGTGATCAGTATGAACCATGATAATGACAAGACTGCAGCCAGTAATGAATGGAAAGGCAGCTGCTTCTCTTGGCAATGGGATGGGCAACAGCCTAGCAGCTATTAATCAAGTGGATATTGTTTGGGTTGGAATACTACTTATAGGCAATTGGGTAGGTACAATGAACAGTACTACCAAGGTTGTTGGTCATATAAATCAACTATTGTATTGCTTAATTAATTCGTTTGGGGCCTCAATTTAAGAATTATTTTCACTGATGGTTCAATGTCAGCAGCGCTCATGGGTTGGATCGGCGACCAGAGTATCCTCTTCTGAGAAGCTGCCCAGTAAGGGCCCCATGTCCAGATTTCCATTGGCCATAGCCGGTAGCATGATCTCAGAAATTACCTATGTAGAGATCATCATCCGACTTGCATGCTGACAGCAAAACGTGGTTGGATCACTATGATAGGGCTATGATTGTATCACCAGCCCGTGATGCTGAGGAGGCAGGCAATCATGATCATATGAATCATATGATAATGTCATGTGGCGGCATTCTGCCCAACATGAATTGCAGGTGATGCCCAGCATCCTCATGGTAGTAAGTGGTTATAACATCACCACCGACCAAAAACTATTGGTCAAGCCAACAAAGTGATGCCCCGCGGCTACTTCACTTAGGTTACAACTAGGGCAACTACCAGTTATGGTAGATATGACTAAGCTACATGGCTTAGTAAGCAACTTAAAACTGGGGGTCATCACTTTGAACCATCCAAAAGGGTAGCTCACATCCTGAAGACCATTGTGATCATAGCGACTTGAGATGAGTTCGCAGCTAGAGTTTTGGTGCTTTAACTGACCCTAGGCAGCAAGATCCTCTGCTCCATTCTCAACCACACCATCACCCCCCAGGGGTATCCCTGCTGGTGATGGCTGCAGCCCAACCCTGTAGGCCGCAAAACAGCGAGCCCAGGGAGCGTTTGGATGAGAGCCCGGGGGCCGAAAAAGTTCGATCAGCGGAGCCAGGGCTGCTCTTTGCCAGGGATCAGCCGTTCAGAGGCCGTACGGAAAGCCGAAAGGTTAGATTTACTTGGCTTACAATTTTTTGCTTCTTTACCGATGGCTCTATTGCTTTCCCCGCGGATAACCATGTACAATAATGTAACCACAGGTCATGATCATCCATTTTATGCTGTTTTCCCTTCATTTCAGATGATCTTAACCTTTGCTCAGCCTTGCATCCTGTTCAGCTGGTGCACATCGAAAAACACCAGCTGATGAGTGTGAAAACCATAAAAACATGGCCAGGTTTTTACCTTGATTGCCAGGTTAATCTACCTGATGGTGATCGGTGTTAACCTATATTTGCCATCACTAGCCACAATTCAACAAATATCAACAAACCATTCCTGTGCATTCTGAACCGTCGTTCATCATGATTATTCGTTATTCGATATCACGAACCTCTCGGAAATATCATTAGCCATGATGAAGTATCACTATTAGTAGCTACTATTTGCCATTCTTCGCTACTATAATCATTATGGAGCATCATGAACCAATACTAATGGTTTGTCTTATAAATCATTAATCTTCGTTACTATAATCACAAGAATATCATTTGGTTAGTAGTTTAATCATTATTAGTTTTGCATCATGAACCAATACTAACCATTAAGCCATCATGAACCACGACCAACCATCACTGACAATTTTCAACCTTGGCTGAACCATGGCCGAGGTCGAAGATCCTCGACACCGGGCGTCAATGAGATGTCCAGGCGCCAGCGTGCCAGCCGCCGAAAGTGCTCTTCCCGGTGGTTGGGAGTTGATAGTTGCAGGTAGGTTTCTATAGGTATATCTACGTATATGTATATGAATATTTATATGTATATATATTTGTATATTTGTATAACTAATTGATGTTACTTGTCTTATTTATACCTATGAGGTTTTCTCAAAATTTGGGACGCACCAAAATAAATGATGGTTTATTACTATCAATGACTGCTATTGGATGATTTGGGGTACCCCCATTTTGAGAAACCGCCACAAACAATTGATGCAATTTGTGTTGTTTATATATGTATGTTGATTGTTGATAGTAAATTTCTTGCTTGAGAGTTGATGCTTGAAAATTAGTTGATAGTTGATTGTTGCTGGTTGATAGTTGGCTATGCCTCAAACATGTTCTTTTTGCAGACTGTTGTTGGTGGCTATGCCCGCTTGAGGGTTGATATCCTCATCCTGTTGGAGCAGTGGGAGCGCCATTGCGTACTAGCGGAAGGGAAGGAGGTGAAGCGCTTGAATATGTTTGTGGGTCAATGCCAAAAACTGGTTGCTGGTTTGATTGACATTTTTGATACTTGCCCTACTAAGTATCATATAACAAATGGTTGGTTGACTGATATTTTTCATAGGGATGATTAAACCACCAACCAAAAAATAGTTAGGTGACCGAGCGACAGGTCATTTATGGGATCTGAACAGCCGGGGCACCAGGGTGGCCTTGACTACCAATGCCCGAACAAAAGTCGGATGCGCCTGTCTGCTCATAAGCAGTTCAAAGTAGCGTCGTAGCATAGAAAGAAACACGAAGTACAGATAAATAGGCACACACTCTATATTTGGAGTACTTGTGGCTGATTCTGGAGAAACCCTCAAAAGATATGCATGTGCAGCAAAGAAATGGGAGTCTCTTGAAACAAGTCATCATGAATAATTCTGTGTACCTGATAACTGATGCTCAATCCTGTTTGGCTGCCTTCCCCCAAACCCAACCAGATCAATCCCATGCAGATGTATCTACATATAGATATGGATGTGTCACCCAGAGAATAGCCACCAACCCACCAGTACGTTCTGATATCCCCGTGGTTCAGTGGTTTTTTGGTATGCCCTCTGTTAAACCAACCTGGAAGTGGAAAACCCGTCAATTATACCTTGTTTCCTACTAAAACCTGGGGGTTTTGGCGCACCCAGATTAGTTCACCAGAGGGTAGCTGCTAGATGTTATTAACCAGTATTAACGTGTCCTAGCCATTGTTAACCCATGTTAACCACTATTAATCGTCATTCGCTCCCCACACCAACTGATTTGTGTCGAGCTTGGCCAGGAGCAGCGGCCGGAGCAATCGGAGCACCTCCAGCTCCGCCAGGAGTATCAGGTGAGCCTCCCGGGGGCCGCAGCAGCCTGGGTGTTACATGGCTTGCCCCCCAGTGGTTGACGCCAGGGTTGACGTCCAGGTCTGGGATTTCCTGGGCATGTTTCCTGGGTGGCCAAGACGTTTGGTTAGGCTGGGAATGAAATCCGCCTGACTTGCGCGAATGGTTTCGCGCAAGAAAGGTCAAAAACTTGCAGAGCTCAACTTGATGAGCCCCACAAATAAGCAACCAATCATATCATCAACCAAACACTAAAGAACCCTCTTTCACCAATCATTAGCCGTTGATTAGTCAATCACTCCACATTCAATATGTAAAACATACGTATATGTATATAGTATATTTTACATATAGATATTTAAATATATATATATATATGCCTGACTGTAATAACATATATATATGTTTATATTTATGTATTCGTCACACACACAAACATGTATATATATATATATATCGATATATATATACATGCATATTCGGTGCGCAATGAGCATCTATTTACATTCATATCATTTGTAAGTACATCCTTATAAATCTGCATAAGCCCATGCTTATTATCCCCTACAGTAGGGGACAATTAACCATAATTAACGACTATTAGCCATTATTAACCATTGATACATGCTTATAGATCGGATTCATAAGCAGCAGTCTGGCATGCATCTATATATATATATATATGTATGTATATATATATACAAAAAGTGTATCTTATCTATATATATGTATATATATATATCTTTATATACATATACTTAGGCTTATCATAAATCAGCATTTTCATCACGAAGATTCACCCTTGCTCTGCCCAGGTGCCTCCAGCTGTCCGAGGAGGAGCGTCTAAAACTTCATCGGCTGCTGGTGTCGGCCTCGGGGTGAGTCAGGGGCTGTGGGACCATCCAAGGGGATGGCTAGAGGGGAACCCCCAATGGTTAATAGTGGTTGATAATATTAATAAATAGTGGTTGATAGTGGTTGGTAGTGACTAATAAATAGTGGTTGATAGTGATTAATAAATAGTGGTTGATAGTGGTTGGTAGTGACTAATAAATAGTGGTTGATAGTGATTAATGATATTAATGAATAGTGGTTAATAGTGGTTGGTAGTGATGAATAAATGGTGGTTGATAGTGGTTAATGATATTAATAGATAGTGGTTGATAGTGGTTGATAGTGGTTGCTAGTGATGAATAAATGGTGGTTGATAGTGGTTGATAGTGATTCATGGTGATTCAGGATGGTCTACAGCGGTTAAAAGTGGCGACGAATAGCCTTAACCAGTATAGCTATAATGGGAAACCAGAACAGTAACTTGTGAGTACACTGTTCTTGGACAGAAAATCTATTGAAACTGAAACTGGTTGGTCTATTTGGGTGCAGTTCGGCTGTTAAATGTTGTGAATCTAGGGATGACATCGACTTTAATCTCAAAAAAAATCCCTATTAACCACCATAGCAATCCCTATGACAAGCCATTATAGTGATTTAAGCAGTGTACAGATGTTCCGCTGACCAACCACAACCGCAGCCAAGGTGGAGAATTGCTTGGAGCAGGCGCGGGGATGGGTGCGTTTGAAGATCCAGCTGGTGGTATGGAAATTCAGCAGCAAGGTATATTATATGGAGATAATGGTGATTTATAGTACTTACAGTATTATAGTAGTAGTATATAATATTTATAGGATTATTGATATTATGTATGTACATATGGGGGTTTCTCAAAATAGGGGACCCCCAAAAATGGTTGGTTTAGTACTAAAAATGACAATTGATGGATGATTTGGGAGGTCCCCTATGACTTGAGAAACACCCATATGTATATGTATGTCTCATCGAGGAAGAATACCAAGTGTACTTGTACTTGTACTTTCACTTGTACTTGCTGTTGTCGTTGTTGCTGTTGTCATCGTCTTGGATGGTCATCATTGGAAGTTTTTTTTAATGTTGCCCTTAGGGTAGCTACATATCATCACAGAGTGCAACTTTACCAAATCAGCCAGTGTAATATATCCATCCTTGTGATCTTTCCTATAAGCCACAGTGGGCCAGCAATAGTACAACCAGTAACCAATGGTCCACATGGTAGGCAAGTCAGGCATGCAGAATTTTGGGCGTTTTTTGGGGCCCCCAACGTGTTAGTGTATGTGTAGGGCCAGGAATGTGGCATGTCCTCGTGAGTGGCTGTTGCTACACGATCCTCAGCTACCTGGACGGTATTTGGTGGTTTCTGAAAATAGGTGACCCAAAAATGAATGGTTTGTCACTATGAATGGTTAAAATACTGGATGATTTGGGGGTACCTCAACACTCATTTCAATCATTCAGTCATACCTGCATCATATAATTCTACCAGCGAGCCATGCTCGCAGTCATGGCAACTCCTGATATCACTTAAGGAGATCGTCTCAATCAGTCACGATTTCACAACTGGTTCCCCTTGATGAATATGGGTGTTTCTCAACACAGAGGTACCCCCAAATCATCCAATAGAAACCATGTATAACTATCCATTTTTGGGGTTACAGTATTGACACCAACATTGATCACAACAAATCTGCTATGCACGAGCGAGTTGTGGCCTTGATTCTGAACAGTTTTCGAATCATCGAGGGTGAAAAGCTGTAAGTAATTGTCAATAGTCATGCTTAATGCTTCCAAATTGTAAATAGGCCCAATAGGCCCAGCTTGATCCTATATTGCTTGATCCTATGTTGCTTGATGGCTGGTTAATACAGGCCCAGCCATATTAAATATGATGCCCATGTACTTTTCTCAATCTCAGCTAGTGGGGATTGCCACACCAACTGGTTGCACCAGGAAACTAGACATCATTCCGATGGGCAGAACCACCAGGTAGATATACCACTGATACCAACTACTAGTCCAAAGTAGACAGATATCTAATGGATAGCTATACATATGTTATGAAACCATTAAAATAATTTAAGATAGTCCTTGTAAACATCATTCGAAACATGTTTTTACAAAAAGGTTTTTGAACATCAAACCATTGAAATAATCATTGTAAAAATCATTATAAACATCATTCTAAACTCATAGATTATAATATCATCATAAATTACAATCATTATAAAATAATCATTGTAAAAATCATTATAAACATCATTCTAAACTCATAGATTATAATATCATCATAAATTACAATCATTATAAAATAATCATTGTAAAAATCATTATAAACATCATTCTAAACTCATAGATTATAATATCATCATAAATTACAATCATTATAAAATAATCATTGTAAAAATCATTATAAACATCATTCTAAACTCATAGATTATAATATCATCATAAATTACAATCATTATAAAATAATCATTGTAAAAATCATTATAAACATCATTCTAAACTCATAGATTATAATATCATCATAAATTACAATCATTATAAAATAATCATTGTAAAAATCATTATAAACATCATTCTAAACTCATAGATTATGATATCATCATAGATATTTCAAAGATGATTTGAACATCTACAACTCATAGATCTTCCCGATATTCCAGCTGCACCATACCTCTCGATTTCGAAGACGCCGCGAAGGCGCAGGAGGATGAGGACGGTCCCTTCGGTGCCGCCACGCCGCCGGGTCACCGATTTCGGGTGCAGGTGGTGCAGATCAGCACATCATTGGTCGATCGCAGTTGGTATAGCTGGAAGATCGGCAGGTGCGCAGTTCCAACCCTTGGTAGAAGTTTTTTTTAATGGTAAAACCACGTAAACCCCATAGAAAAAAAACAGTTTTAGTATGTTTTAGTTGGTTTTAGTTGGTAGAACTGGTTGGTGGTTTGATTGACATCTTGCTGATTTTCCCACATGTATTAATAGCTACGCTCGGTTGACTTGTGCATATTTTTTATTACGGGGTGGTTCAACCGCAAACTAGTAGAAAATAAAAGCCTTTGTTTCAGCATGAACAATATGACCACTTGCCATGAAAGCAGCTGGCTGT
Organism: Symbiodinium kawagutii; assembly: GCA_009767595.1. Lineage (NCBI taxonomy): Eukaryota > Dinophyceae > Suessiales > Symbiodiniaceae > Symbiodinium > Symbiodinium kawagutii. The sequence goes on from VSDK01022785.1 coordinate 189,428, forward strand.
TTCTGAATTCCAAGTTCCTGGCTTAGGAACTGCCTGGATTTGGGGATGAGTCTGTGAGGGTGGCTTGTAGCAGATCGGCAAAGGGCTTTATTGCATAATTCTCCTACCAGCTCTTTTTCAATACTCCTAAAAAGCAGCCCTCCCCTTCGCGTTCTCCCCTCTCAGGTCGTCTTCGCACGTGTCCGGCACATGGTATCATGTACCCTGGCGAATCGTCGCAGCGAAGCATCCTCCAAGCGTTGAAAACTTGGATTCTGAAAGCTATGGCATAGTTCCATGGTTTTTTCAATCCTGCCTCTAGTGACAGGAAGCAACAAGCGACAAGTCTGGCTGGTGGCTTTAGACAGCTGTTATTTTCCGCAATGGATGGTTGGTCGAATAGCACATATTCTTTGCAGGGATTGAAACAACCAACCAGATGATGCATACTGAAGAAATTGACGGCACAGCAGCAGGGCGATCGGGTAATTACGGGTGTCCCGATCTTGCGATAGTAGGTCATAGGTCTAGTAGGTGCCAGCTATGTTTCGATTTAAACCAGTTGTTTTGAAACCACCTATCAGTGGCCAAGCAAGTCACTTTCCATCTCCTGAATCGAGTTTATCATCCATGAGATTGCCACAGCATGCCATAGCTATGATCAGTTTGCTACTGGGTCACTATTAACCAACCAAAAGAAGGGGTAGGTGAACATTCCAAGTGTGGCATGGGATGTTCACTTGCCATGGTACTGACTCACATCAGCCGACACCTGATTTTCTCCTGATTGTTTATGAATTGCCAACAGAGAGTATGCATTCATAATGTAAGAATGATATGCCAGCGATTGCCACGGTAGCATCAAGGAAACACCATTCTTTGTTTGCTCCGTTCATGCTACCCTGGCATATTTTTGCAGAGCAGGGACATACCGATCCTATCAACTGCACAGCAGATAGTTTGTGTTGCCAAACATGGGGTCGTTCCTGGAGGATGCTAGAGGACGAGCAACCTTCAACTCGACGATTGGATTGAAGATAACTGGGTCTTCAGAAAGATTTTGGCTGAGAAAACCAGCGTGGAGATTGAACTCCGAAAATTGAACACCGACAGCATGAAGATAACGGGTGAAACAACTGGTACAGCAGAACTAATTGAAATTATTAGTCAGTACAGTATAGGTGTTCCCTAAAGATTCGTGATGATAGTTCCGGCTGTACAGGCAGTAGGCATATGATCCCAGATCAACAGCGACGGCTTGTACTCTTGGACAGTGAATGCAAGTTTTTAGAAGACCTTTACCATCTGTTTTGTTGTTGTTGTCGTTGTGGTGGTGGTCGTCGTCGTCGTCGTTGTCGTCGTCGTCGTTGTTCAGCCCCTTGAAACCATCAAAAGCATGAACAGAATCATCAAGCAACGAACCAACCAATGAATCAACCAACGAACCAACCAACCCACCCACCAGCCAGCGAGCCAGCCACCCATCAGCCATCAATGCTGAACTGAGGTCATGTCGTATCCTCTCTTCGGTGACGTGACGAAAGCCTTGCTGCGTCCCGCGGCACGCTGCTGGGCGCGGGAGCCCTGCCCCGCAAAGCGCCTTGCAGGTGCAAGTAAAAGGTTAGCCAAGGCTTGGTGAAGCTTAAGTTCCGCTGAGGATCAACCACACATTTTCCACCAGTTACCAGCCCTGGGACGATCATCCAAGTACAGCATATGGCCATTCATCATCACCTCTGACACCCGACGCTTGCACCTGATGATTCAGAGTGGGGTTACCCCCAAAGTCTCTGGAGTCGAAAAGCGAACATTTCATGATTTGGTGAATGGATCTGTGGGACCAGTGGTTACAAGCATGTATCGACACACGGTGTGTATTGATCATATTTTTAAATGATATTACTTACTGTATCTATATATATATATATGATATATTTCTGTATATACATATTTGTACGTATATATATATATACACACATATATACAGATAGATAGATAGATAGATAGATAGATAGATAGATAGATAGATAGATAGATAGTTGTACACATATATGTATTGTAAACGTATAAAAAAATGTACATACATATATATATATATATCTATATTTATATATGTGGGCACATATGTAAATATATACATATGAATGTGTATATACATATATATATATATATCTACATGTACACAACATACACACACACACTGAAAGCTTCCACAAATTCACCACCACACATTGGCCACTTATTAGCCACTTCTTGGTCACCAAGCTGCCAGGCAGCTGCGCAGAAAGAGAAGGCGTACAGCTTCATGCAGAGGCCATTCGGCGGTGCCCTGGTCATGTCCGGATCTTCAGCCACCCAAGGTGTACCAGTCACCGGCAGATTTTTTTCCCAACCGAACCACCATGGATTATCAGGCCATGTTATTTTTCTGGGAAGAATATCAGGTGATATTGGTTGGTTTGTGAGTTGGCATGAAGGGATTGCCAAGTGAGTTGTGAGAAATCATTGCGTTGGGATCATCGTGCGAGTTCTTCAGCCGCTTCTTCACATGATTCGCGACCTAAGCCTAAGCCTAGCCCTTTACCTCGAAGACAAAGCACCTTTGGATTTAGCTTTAGCCCCTTGCAACATGTATGGATTCCCTGGTTCCCTCCTCCCGTGGTGTCCACGAAGGTTCTAGCACTAGGGGATCATGAGCCACCACAAGTTGTCGCCGCACCACCGCGCAGCCGTTGATTGGCTGTTACTTTTGTGAAATTATCTGGCACGGAGGCGAGTATGAATGCATGGCTCGTGGGATCCAGTTCACTAGTTTGCCAGTCACTATGAATCATTTTTGAACAACATAACATGATGGCGAGATGTGGGACCGTACACGCGTTTCGGCGTTTCGGCGTGAAAAAATATGTTGAACATATCAGACAGTCTACCTTGTATTTCTGGCTGAGCCATTTTACATGCCACACTGGGGAAAAGAAACCGTGAATAGATGCTCGACCTTTTTGCCTGGAATTTTCAATGCACAGTGGCCATCAGTAAACATTTTTAATTGACCATCATCAACCATAATCCATCATCATAGCCACTCTCAACCATTATCAATCATTATCAACCAAAATGCACTACTGTCAACCAATATCAATCATTATCAACCAATATCCACAAATATCAACCACTATCAACCGCTACTAAAGCCAATACTAACCATGACATGCGCAGCCCCCCTTCCCCCTGCATTGCCCCAGGCGAGGTGAAACCCTGGTGGCTGAGTGCGCCAAAGCCTGTGGGGCGACCGAGTTCGATGGATCGAAAAAGCGCGTTTTTAGGGGGTGACTCATGGGGAAACCATAGGATTTTCATAGGGAAACCATGGGGAAACCAAGGGATTTTCGTAGGGAATCCCTCGACAATGCTAGTAGATCTTCACCAATAGCCAAGAAAACATATATTCAATCATACCACACCGATTCAACATATTCTTTTTCAGTTAAGCCATAAAGTGGCGCCATTTCGGGGTGCACCACAGAGCACCATGGGTATCGCTGGAGCGGGGGATGGACTGGAAATGGGACCCCGTGGGTGGGTTGAAGCATTAAAACCACCCCAGCTGTGTTGGTGATTAATTATGATGATTGACAATGATCATGGTCAATGATGGATACCAGCCTTTTTTGACAAACGGAGCAGCATCGAATTCCAGTGGTTGATGATATTGTTCTGCAGAATGCAAGAACGACGTGGTTTCGATTTGGCAAAATGATGAAGGACTGTGGAGCAAGGCCGCCATCGCTGCGTGCCCAAGTGGCCAAGGTGTTGGGAACATCCCCCGCTGTTTGATACGGGTTAAACCACTTCCTACTTCCATGTCACAACCCAGTTATAAGCGAGTTCAATTGGCAATTAGACGTAATTGAATAGTTATTCCTGACCAGTCAAAGCATAATCAGTCGCAAAAAATCATTGGCAATCGTTCTGAACCACTATTAACCGTACTCTAGCACTAGAAACCACCCCGAAGTGCTACCAACCCAGTGATACATGGTGGTTTCTCAAAATAGGGGGACCCCTGAATCATCCATTAGTAGTCATTTATAGTAATAGACTAACCATTTGGGGGTCCCCTATTTTGAGAAACCACCACATTCCAGGTTTTGTGGCCATTCCCGGTGCTGTTGAGCTCAGGTCAATGGAATTTGGTTGAGGCCCGGGGCTGAAGCAGCTGGTCGTCGTTCCGATGTGTGACGACCACTTTCCTTTGGCTTTAGATATGGCTATGGGTCAATATTAACCAACCAATAATAGGGGATATTAACCAACAACTTATAGGGAAAACAATGGTTAATGATAGGAGAACTAGGGGTACAGGGTTTTGACCCACTGCCAGATATCTCATCTGGTTGGTGGTTTCAAACATTTTTTTAATTTTCCTAGTAAACATTGACAACTGGTTGGTTGACTAATATTTTTCAAGTGGCTTGAAACCACCAACCAGTCATGCTGAAATGGAGTGAAGTCGAGGTTGGGAAAGGCAGGGGGAAAACATTGTGACACCTGAAAATCAAAGAGACTTGGAACCGTTGACATGTTCCAAGCTGTTTTTGAACACACAAAAATGGGAAGATGTTTAAGCCGATGTTTGGTCCCTTCAATCGTTGGTTTGTTCACGTTGGTCCATTCAGAGTTGGCAGTGGGTCAAAACCATTGTTTTCCCTATGAGTTTGTTGGTGGAAATCCCCCATGAACGTTGGTTGGTTAACTGCTTGACCCAGCTCGCCAGTTCGTTGGTTTAGACGACCGAGTCGTTGGATGTTGAAGCCATCTCCGAGAGTCGTTGGTTGGTCCCCTCGCTCAGGTCCTTCTGCGCAATGGCCAGGGCCTGAGGTTCACCTGACGGCGATGCTCAGCAGGGAACGACCAAGAATGACCACGACCAGAACGGCAACTTCACTTCGATACGGTTGATGAAATTCTGTGCTAGATAGTTGACTCGAAGTCTTTTGTTGTCTTTTTAACTTGCAGAGTTTCGAAAAATCCTCCCCAGATAGTGCCATGATCAACGACAAAACAACCAAGTTGGTACCCCAACAAACCACCGGTGCTTGGATGGTGGTCAGCGTCCAGGCTTCCAGTGGAGCTGGTTGATCAGGGCTATGTCTCTCCCCTTTTCTTGGACGCAACATTAGGTGTGCAGTCCCTGTGAGAATGGCCATGGACAGGCCATGGTATGACATGGTGAAGATTTATGCCCTCAAGAAACACCAGCGTTCCACCGAAGCTGCCCTTGGTTTCGCCAGGATGCGACGGCCCATGGTGGGGGTCGTCCTTGGACTGCCGTTCCGCCGTACAAAACGTGACGTGCCCAGGTGTCGCGCTGCCGGATTTGCACCGCGAATTCGAGAAGGTCTGTGGGACTTCGGTGGGGAAGCCTAGGGAGCTATCGTGGCAAGGTGGCGGGGTCGGGTGGGTCCTGGTTTATTACGAGCTGGGTGATGTATGGTGATGTTGGATATGTTCTTAAGCCCGGGTCTATTACTTGTTAATCCAACAATCCAAGGTTTATGTGAAGAGCTCGATCTACGATTATTGGTTGGGTTATGTGTTGGATTTACTCATTTGGAAGGGATTTTTTCAAACATCTGAGTCTACATTTTTTACGAATTATCGGTTAAAGCATGATTAGTGGCATGTGTATATGCATATAGTACAATGGTTCGTCACGATGAATGCCTTAGGGCAGTAACCACGAATAGCGGATGGGGCAAAAGTCCAATTGCTTCAGAGGGATACTGAGAATAGTACTAAATAACCTCGATGCCAGAATCGATACCATCACTGGATCTTGGCTTTCTCAGAAGCAGCAGCTTCCCACGGCTGAGCACAGCATTTGCTTTTCCATCAATCTGGTTCGAGTCCAAGCGATAACAATTTTCGAACGGTTTGGCCTTGTGGCAGTGGGTCAAAACCCCGTACCCCTGGTTTCCCCCTATTAACCATTGTTTCCCTATTATTGTTGGTGGAAATCCCCCATTAGTTGGTTGTTAATATTGACCCATAGCCTTGTGTATCTCCTGAAAACTTCATCCAGGCACATGTTGACATTCAGGGACCAGATCTGAGCCATAGATCCAGCACAACACGAAACGCTTGGGGTTTGGATCCTGGATGTCTCAGTGACTCGACACCCCGGTTGCCTGAGAAGCGCAAGCTGCTTGCGGCAATGGGGGGTAGCTCCGTTGGAGATGAAGGGCCATGGGATGCATGGATTTTTGAGAACACCAACCATCAACATCTATCAATCTTCATTCATATCATTCACCGCCATTTCTGAGAGAAAGTTTCTGCTGCACTCAGCCCCTGTGGCAACACGGTCTTGCTAACCCACTCCAGCCTATCCTTCTCATGTCGCTTCTGGAACCCGTCAACCAAGCGATTGTAGGAAAGAGACATGTATTCAACATGTATTTACCACATTCTGGAGTCCATGCATGATGCTGCTACCCCCGAACTGGTGGTTCCTCCTATTGACAATGAGCATAACATGGGATGGTCCTGGGGAAAGCCGACTCCATTTGATGATGACACCGGTCCAAATTCCTCCTGCTAGGTGGTAACAGATGGTTGTTTCCTAGCAGTTGCTGCCTGCTGTGTTACATCATGATCTCCAAAATTCTAGAAGTGGTTGACCTATTTAGAAGAATTCAAGCATGATTGGCTATTAAGGCTGCTAGTGGCAGTTCATAGCAATTTATTCAGGAGTATCATTACAGTATCATAGACATCGCGGCGTGGAATCTGCTCAAGTACCACTGGTCCGTCAATCAATGCTGTTGACCATACGCTAGCAAAACAAAGCCCGTCGCAAGCCTCTACCCCTGGCTGTTCCCCAACATGCAACGCCTTTCGCAGGAGGTGACCCGTCGTCCCTGGCGGAAAGATTGGTTGTATGCCGTAGGCCCGCCGTGCAGTAGATGTGGTCAAGAGTCAGGTTTTCGTGGCTGTTGTGGCTGTTGAGGTAGTTGTCGTTAAGGTGGTTGTGGTTGTTGAGGTGTTGTTGAGGTGGTTCTTACGGTATTGTCAAGTTGGTTGTGGTTGTTAAGGTGGTTGTGGTTGTTATGGTGATTGTGGTTGTTGCCGTGGTTGTAGTTGATGTTCTTGTTGCAGATGGTTCTGGTTGCGATGTTAGATTTTTATTTTTCATACCCAGTGTTTGAGAATGGCATCAGTACATATCAGTACACGTTGCGCTGTTTTGTTCTCAGAATCCAACTCTAAACCAAGACAGACCCTTGATCAGCAAGAAATACTCATTAGTCAGCAATCCACTTTTGACTGATACTCTCCCAATGTATGGTTTTGACTTTCGCCAGTAAGCTTCCAACTGTTTCTATCCTAGAACAACTCACAGTGGCATGGGGAAAAACAAGGTCGTTTTCTTGGTGATTTATTCCTTGTATCTCCCATGGGATGATCCTTTGGAAAGGGACAGCAGCTGCCTTTTCTCGGGTTTCGGGTTGGGTGGGGAGGAAGGTACTACTTGATGTCTCACAACAGTGAGACTTGTTGGTTCCCACAGCTTCCCAGATTCGGATCCGACCTGGGTCAACAATGTCACTGGAGCCCCTGAAGCATCAGTGAACCATGATTGAAACATCATTGAGCACCATATAGCGCTATTAAGCATCAACATGACCATTACCAGTTCAGGGATGGTGTACCCAAGCATCACATGATGCTGATCATCAGTGAATCATCACCCACAGGTACCGACATGGCTATGCTTCAATGTCACACCAAGCAACAAGATGGGTGGCAGTTCACATCCCAACAGTTCGACCAGCTCCGCCAGGCTCTGGTGGACCCACCCCTTTGTTGGAGCTGGCCGCTGCTGAGGAGGGCCCACCGGCACTGCTGGTGGAAGTGGGGACCAGCTGGTGATGTGATGGTGAATGCTCACTTGTGTACCTTAGGTGGTTTGTCCATCATGTATATGGTATAGATGGATCATATTTGATGCTCACTTAATAGGGGCAATTACCCCCAAATCATCCAATATGATCCATCTTTGGGGGTCCCCCATTTTTAGAAACCGCTGTATAGGTCAACATAGGTATACGATTAGCATTCTGCCATGCTGCTTACGCTGGTTAGTATATGTTAATAGCGATAAATGACAACCAAGAAGAGCTACGCATAGTGCTTCAGCTTGTTACTAGGCTCTACCAACGCTGGAAAGAAGCATTCCAGGAACTGGAAAACACCGCTGCAGGTTTCAGCCAGGATTGAAACAACTTTTGGAATATTTTTACGAAATAAAACCCAACCAGTAGATGAGTCTCCTGGGTTTTGGTGCCTGGTGATCACTGGTGAATAGTTTCCTTGGAGCTTCAGTGATCACTCAACCAACCAACCAACCAACCAACCAACCAACCAACCAACCAACCAACCAACCAACCAACCAACCAACCAGTTATAGATGGTATATCCCTACTAACCAACCAACCAACCAACCAACCAACCAACCAACCAACCAACCAACCAACCAACCAACCAACCAACCAACCAACCAACCAACCAACCAACCAACCAACCAACCAACCA
>VSDK01022785.1:216056-241216 GCA_009767595.1 Symbiodinium kawagutii
CGCGTCCTCGTCCTCCTCTTCGTCGTCGGCGTCGTCGTCGTCGTCGGCGGCGGCGGCGGCGTCGTCGTCGTCCAACATGGCAAATCACAGTGAAACACGTCGATCACTGGTGCATGATGCTTTGGTTGATCATTGGGGACGATGAGTGCCAAGTTCCCCGAGGCCCATTGGCCGGGTTTCAGGCAAGCAATATACAAGCCATGCTTAACATATCATTGTGAATTATTACTGTGACCTGTACTAGCCAAAATTGAACATCATAACTTCACAGGCCTTCAAGAACCATATGCTAATCATCATTACCCATTGTTGTCCACTGCAACCATCATCAGCCATCGCTAACAATCATTAATTAACCAAATATGTTCAGCATATATCGACCATCATCAGTCATCACGAACCATTGTGAACCATCAGTAGCCACCATGAACCAGTGTCAACCATTTTAATCATCATTTACCATCAGCAACCGTTGTTAGGCACTGAGATCCACTGCTGACCATCATTGATCATCATTATCATTAATCATCGTAAAGCTTTAATTGTGAGCCAGACTGCTAACCATCATAGACCCCATATCAACCCATATAGCAACTATATTTCTTCAAAATCTCTTAAGCATGTCTTAGCCATAGATTAAGCATATCTAAGCCATCGATTAAGCATATCTGTATCTTAGCCATAGCCATAGATTCACCCAATATGTCAACCACATATCAACCATATATCAACCATATCTCAACCCGTCATCAACCACCATACATCACACATCAACCCATCATCGCCCCCTGCTTCCCATCGCAGCTGTCCTCGCAACGCGAGGAGCGGAGACTGCGCCGTTTCGAAGGCGCGCAGAGGAGCTCCGTTCCCGTTGCGACCTCGGGAGATCCGCTGGGAGGCCGATGGGACACCCTGGGGGGGGCGACCAGCTCCACTTGGGTGGTTTAATGATGATAAAAATGGTGACTAGTGAGGGAACATGACAAAGAAAGATATTCATTGTTCACTATCGTCATTCATATCAACAACGATTTTGAACCATCATGAATCATTGTATCAATAGTAGCTGGCAATTCCGAGCCACTATTCGTACGCATGATTACAAATGCCAATCAGATATCGGCATACCAGAATCAAGAATGGCAAAGACTGGTAAACTCTGCTTCACAACTGTTGATACCAACAATGATCGCGATAAACAGCCAGAAGGACGGTTCAGAACGACTCGATATGTGTACTAATGAGTAGTGGTGTTAAGCACCATGATCGCTACATTAAACACCATTATTGCTATGTTATCACACGATGATTGCTAGTAATAGTTATTGGTGGCCGTTAACCATTGCGAATCTCACCTCATTGATGCAATCATGATTACTAACGGCTCAACAATTGACAATTAATGATAGTAAATGATGGGCCATTAGTAATGGCTTTTAGTTGAGCCATTATTAATGACTACAGTAGTTAATGATTAGCTACTAGTGACCTGGTCAATGATGATTCATGATGGCTAGTAGTATTTGATACTGGTTTGAATTGATTCACATCGGTTGATAGTGTGATTAACCAGTTTTGCACCGTGTTATACCAATGAAGGTTTTGTTGCAGGTGTAGCCCCTGTAGTTAGCTAATGGTTTGTCAACCACAATCAGCCAGTACAAGCCCATGATTGGGCTCAGCTACTTATCATTTATTAGTCGTTGATAATGACTCATTGCTGATGATCATAATTTCGTTGGGCAAATATTTGTTTAGTATTATCCGATAGCGCTGTAGTTTGTTATTGGTTGTATTGTTGGTTCTTGGTTCTCAGAACCATGGTTGACCATTGAATAATGAATTATCAACCAACGGTTAATCCTTAAATGCCCATTATCAACCAATATTGAGCATTATGAATCATTATACCAATGCCAATTATCGACCATTATTATGATTAATCATTCTTATGCTATTGCTCTCAACCATTGTAAACTATTATTCAGCATTGTTAGGTAGGAAGACCTGATCGATTATCAACCGAGGAACGCTTCGCTGAGTACTTTCAGCAGCGGCATCTAAGCACTGCCACTCGACAAGCCTTTTCGCACTGGCTGCCAAAGCATGGTTGGCCGTTGATGATTGGCTGGTTGGTTAACAATCATTGATGAATGTGTGGTTTATGCTTGGGTAAGGTTGAAGCAATGGTTGATTAATGGTGAATTGATGGTTGATTACTGGATAGTTACTGGTTGATGAATGGTCGGTGATGCGTGGTTAATGGTTGATGATGGTTCAAGGATTGTTGATGATGTTGGCTTATGGTTGATCATTTGCAACAACGGTTTATGACCGGCCAGGTATATAGCAGTGGCGAAGTAGGAATGGTGCGTTACTGGTTGACCTGTATTTAAATGATACTGCAATGGTCAGCAGTGCGTTGCTTGATTCACGGTTGGCTTATGGCTAACAACTTTCAAGAATGGTTGATTGGTGCTTGATTTCCTGGTGATGGGTGGCGAGTGGTTGATAATGGCTGATACATGGCAAGGGGCTGATCATGGTTCACAACGGTTGATTGATGGTTATTTGTGCTAGTAGTGGTTGGCTTGAATGTTTGCTTCATGGTTGGCCGCTGATCTGGTTCACACTGGTTGATTCTGGCAACTGGTTGATCATCGTTGATCATGTGATACTGATTAAGCAATGGTTCGCCTTCATGGTTTGAAAAGGGCAAGCATTTACTTGGATTTTGTTTGATAATGGCTAATAATCAATATTGGTCAATGGTTGACGGCTTTTGCTTGACAATGGTCAAGGCTGAACAGCGGATCAATGGCTAGCTTATCTCTGGCACTTTCACGGCTGTACTGATTACATACTTGTACGCAGGCTGATGGTTGCTGATTCACTGAGTCCGCCAGTGGGTGCTTCACTCCGCCATTGCGGACATGTTTCGTGATGACTTTCTGGATTCCCTTCCCGGGCACCTCCAAACCAATACTTTGAGTCTCTGCATTCGCAACGATACTGGTGATGCGTGATTCCTATTGCATGGATGTTTCTCATTGTGAAAAGCATCCTTCGTTCATACATGACCAGGCGCTTCTTCAGGTCACTCTTCGTTCGCTGGATGCATCCTGAATTCATATCTTAGTGGTGGTGAAGTCCCAGCATGAAGTCCAGCGTCAGAAATGGTGAAGTATCAATGACCATTAGATTTTTCGTCAGGACAGGGTCAGGAAATGGTAAACCCAGGATTAGCAAACCCCTGGTTGATGATCATAGGGGGTATCCCCGAAAAGCCGACTGGTTTCCCCCCTTTAGAATGGTAACCCCCTGCCATTAAGTAACCCGGGGTTTAGCTTCATCCTGGGTAGACATTGACTCAACTGTGGTAACTCCCATGAAGTCAGCGCCGCTCCGCCCAGGTGTTGGACTGCGGCGAAGCACCTGAGGGCTTTGCCGAAAGCGGGCCCTGGTTGTGCCACGGGGACATTGAGGTGCGCCGGGGTACCAGTTCCAGGGGGGGTGACGCCTTATGAACGAAGCCAAGGACTCACTCAGTGCTGGGGGGCAGCGCGTTGTTTGGTTGCAAAAAAGGGACTTAAAATAGCTTGTTTCTCTGAGATAGCTGATGATCTCTGGTTTGTTTGGAACCTAGTTGATTTTTGGATATGATATCCAAATGGTTCCTCCGCAACAGGTTCGTTCATCACCAGGCAGTAACTAAATTGGAAGCGCTGGTGACCGTACCCGGTCGCAGCTCATCGATTGACACTTGATAGCTATTTTTGTTCTGATCACCAATCAAGTCAAGGATTATCGTCGGCGAGGAGAATAAACAGCCTTGTTTCACCTGGTTCCAGTTTCTCAAGGAAGTTGGAATGATGCTGCAAGATAATGATCTTCACATTATTTGACACTCGCACATGGTTGGGTCGTGTGGAATCCATGCCAGGACTATCCACAGCCATACTGGGCTCATCGATGTCAAGTCTTTCTTTTTAATTGCTCCTGGCTGTTGGGAGGGAGTGGAGAGCCAGTCGGGGTAGCGGTTCCTGCTTTCCCGATCCCTTTACAGGGGGCGCGAGGGGAACTACCAGGAGTGGCCACTACCCAAACCCAAATGGTCGTTACTTCATCACCAACTGGAAAGAAAGATATAGCTGAGGATCTGAAAAAATCATGTTCAGTTCCAATTGATCAGCAATCTATTAATTGTAAATCAAAGGCTGATAAGTTTCAGCTATCCCTATTGTTGCAGAGAGCCGGCAATTGTGAGAATGATTGATTGGTGAATGAACGATCATATTTGCTTGATATCTATTCCCAGGTGCAAGAAATATTGCGTGAATCATACCCCACATGCAGGATAGTGGCAAAGCAAAAACATTTGACCACTTTCATCCGATGCTTGGTTTTACACTAATGGTAGATCCATATGAAGAACCCCCATGTTTGATGCTTATTTAATCACAACCTATTTGAGGATAAACAAATGGTGGTTTATCCGTATGGATCTACCATTACTGAACAACCTATCAATGTTTGCTGGTTATATATATACACATACATACATATATCCCACACTGCTGGACTCCAATCCTCGTCATCCTTCCAGATTTGGTACATAAGACCAATGTCTCAGGAGTCAGGGGTTCGTATTATTACGTAGTGTAGGCAAACATCAGCTTCATGTCAAGAGCATGCTATCCACGATGAATGGTTCATGATTGATTGATTAGTCAATCAGTTTATCACATCAGTCTGTTGATCTAGCTCTCTATTCGCACCCCCCTTGAGATCCGGCACTTTCCCCTGGTTATAATCTTTGTTGAACGTGATCCATGCCAGCGCAGGTCTGGAACGAGCTGAACCAGCTCGGATGTGATGGAGGCAGCGTTGCCGTTGCGGCTGTCATCGTTGGGCTTGTTGATGTCCAAGCACTTCATGGTTGGGAAGAGTTTATCCCAGCATTCTTACTCGGAACTATATGATCAGCAAAACTGTTCCCAATCAGTCAAATTATGCTGATCATTGGGTATTTGCTAGTAATCAGTAGCTGATCAATTATGATACTACTGATAATTATGATGATTAGCTCTTGCTACTGTATTTTTTTGGTCTACCTTTTGCTAGCTGTAAGGTTGTTACACACGTCGCAAACCGCGTTTTTGGCTCGGGGTTTCCTGCAGATTTTCCTTAGCAACCCAGTGAATGGTTGATGTTCTTATCCTAGCAACCCAATCATTCACCACTATTGGTAACCATGGTAATAACAATGTCACCATGTTTTAACCACTATAATTCCTATCAATTCCCAATGCCACTAGTTGATAGGGAATTCCTTATGATCAACCATGTTTAGCCATTATAATTCCTATCAACTAGTAGCTCTTGGCAATCGCTTTCGAATCATGATGGACCAGTATACCACTATGAAACATTCTTATCAACCATCAGTGACCAGGATACCAGCAACTTGTGGACATTGCTCACCTCAGAATTGATTCGAGTGTTCGTTTCAAGCTCCAAGCTGGGATCATCTCCTTGGGATCCATGGTACCGCCTCCAAGTTGAACTTGGGCCTCGCCACAGAGACGGTACCCCAGAGATCCACCTGGGAAGGAAGGCCTTAGAAGCAACAGGATTTGTTGCTTGCTACTCCAGTCGGTTATGTTGAATGGGTGGCGAGCTTAAAGAGTGGGAAGGTCGGCTAGCTTTCCTACCCTACTCCTTTCGTTACTATAATGATGATCTTTGGGACTAGACCTTGCACGGATGTTTGCATTCACATTTCCCCACCATCACGGCTAGATATTATGTCAATGAGGCTTGGTTTCCCTGGATTTATTTTACGACCGGGTCAATATCCAACAGCATCCAGATGCATCGCTGCCGAGATTCCCAGCGATCAGCATGGAGCCCCTCGTAGTTGCTATGCGGTTGAGCCGCCTGCTTTGCCAGCATTGAGCGGTAACGAAAAGTAATCATAGTTATGGGCTAGATACGCTGTCAAGAATGATCACTTGTAACCAATGGCAGCATTGCTAGTGATCACTATTGACATTGTATCCAGCCCATAAATTATGATTGCCTAATTAGTAACAAAATCATATTGTGGTCAAAATTTATTGATTCCTTCTTCCTTTTTATTGTTGGTCAGTGTTTATTCTGAACCATCTTTCGCTGGGCATTGGCCAACCAACACAATCAGCTTGTTTTGCTCTTGTTATTGTCATCATTTGCCACCGTTGGCTAAAGATGGTCCAACCAGGACTCATCGTTACCTTCATGTATTACGCACAATTCACCTTGATCACTCATTTGAACAATTAGTTGGCCATTATAAATCATAAATTGGCAATTCAACATATACTAACATATAGTCGAGAATACTACCAACCAACTAGGAATTAGCCTCATATATCCAGAATATTAGCCAGACAAAAGCCCCGTACACGATATATTTTTATATCTCTATATATATATATATATGACAAAAGTTCATTTCATACATATGAAAATTATCAAATGATAACATGCTATATTGAATAATTTACATTATCTATACTATGCAAAAGCGATATATATATATATAAATAGATAGATATATATATATAAATATAGAATCCATATATCAGCCACACGTCAACCATCATTGACCACCTTTCCATAGCTATCCCAATGGCTGACCTTCCGCCGAACGTGACTGAGCAGGTGCTCCTTCTGGTGAGGCGGGCCATCCAGGGGCAGCTGGAACGACAACGGCGATCTGAGTCACAACGGGGTGTAACGAATGGTCTGATGAGTTCCGTTGAAAGCCCGGTATGGTTAGAAATCCTGGGATTTTGGCAAGTTGATGGTACCAAGTGTTTTTTTAGTTACATTTTTACAAGGTGCTGCGCAGTTATAACAAGTGGTGAAGCCAAGAGCCAGTTGCAATAACCAGTGGGTAAAACAGCAACTGATTCAGAAAAACAACAGGTTTATAACGATGATTACAAAGACACACAGCTTTTTTTGGGGCATTTAAAGACATTTTGCATACTTTCTTCTTTAGGCTTGTGGACGCTCATCAGGGTGGTGACTCATGGGGCCACAGAAGCAGGTTCAGGTATCATTCCAAAACATTCTCAATCATTCCAGGTATTTTTTTTTACTCCTGGTATTTTTTTGGATTTTTTGGGAATGTTTTGTTTTTTTTGGAATTGTTTTGAATGTTTTGGAATGTTTTGGAATGTTTTGGAACCTTTTCGGAACTAGTGACTACCCTCGAGACTCTGCTTGACAAAGTGAGCAGCAACAACATTTGCAGCAGCACTCAGTGTTTCAATTGAAAGGGAATGATTCAGAATTATTTGGAATTTTCTGGAAGTTTTTGGAATCTTTCTGACTTGTTTTAGAAGTATTTGGTATTTTTGATAAGTTTCCAGAAGTTTCAACATCCCAGGCACAAACCCGATGAGTAGCCAAGTTGATGAGAAGCCATGGGGTCATAGATGACCTCTTCAGCTTCCAGTATCCAGCCAAGACCTCAGGGCGCAGCATGGTTGAATTCTTCGCTTCAGATCTCCAACCAGTCTTTGATTTTGACGCGCTTGCACTTTTAGGCTTTTCCGAAGTGGCCAAAGGTGGACCAAGTGAGTCCATCCCATTGGCCACTGCTCGCAGCGCTCTTTGTCATCGATCCGGAACTCCGTCGGAGCCCAAGGGACATGCAGGAGCCTACCTTGTTACAGACAACTGACAGCTGAGGCACAAGTGCGGCAGATGCACTCAGGCAGCACTACCCGGAGGCTGGCCACAGCTCGCAGTCGCATGTTTGGACCATTCAGATGGCCCTGTGCAGATGGATGCGCCGACCTTACTTCCGGCGATCGAGCGCGAGGTGCGCTTCGTCGCGCGTCAGTTGCGCTTGATGGCTGAGTTGTCATCCCCCAAGGTTCATCGAACAGCTGCTGGTGACCTGGGTTCCTTCAAGCGCGTGACCAAGACCACAAGGCTTGGAAGCATCACATCCAACGTTGCTCTTTCGAGTTTCCTTGCCTCTTGACACAGATATGATACCACATGCGCTCCGTATGAGTTATTGTTCCCTTCACTTTAGCCTTGGGTGTTCATGTTTCAGGCACCGACATGTGCTTTGTTTGCCCAGGCCATCCTCAAGCAGTTGTGAGGGCTGAGAGCGGATGAACCTCTCTGAAGCTCCTATATGGAACACGTCCAAACATGAATATTCTTCAGCTTCAAGTTACATCATGGCCTTGTGTGTTGTAGACGATATCGACGAGAGAGGAGAAGGACCGGATTCATGTCGGGCGTGCCTTCTCGTAACTTTGAATCGCGCTTATTGTCTCTTTTTTCTGACCTTTCAAGTGCTGCACAAAGTTATGCAGTGCCTGCAAAGAGCAACAAATAGCAACAAGGTGCGGCTACCCCTTGGCCTGTTTGAAGATTGGTGATTCCTGCCGCGGACAGGGGTTCCCCAGCATGACTCATCAGCATGGTTTCCAGTTGCTGGAGACCAGCTCCGAAGCAACAGTCTGACTGCGTCCCTGGCTCGCAGACTCCGCCATGGAGACGGAGGCTGGTGGAGCCTCCATTCCGGAGGCTGCCTACGAACAGAGTGGTAGAATCAAGCCTTTTACGATCCAGTAAGCCGAAGCATTGCTGGTAGCAGCAAAAGCTTAAGAGCACTTACTTTGCTTCGCCTTTGCTTCGATTTGCTTCGCCTTTCTTCTGGGGTGCACGTGTTGAGCTTCGCGTCACCTGCTTGAGGAACCACTTGCTCATCCTAGATTCCGTTGCACTTGAGGTTCCACGGTGGAAAAGTGCTGGAGAGAGACTTATATACGTGTTCCACTTGTTGTGCCAAAACTGTATTCCCAAGAGTGTCTTGCGCTTTGGATTTCCCTCCAAGAGTGCCATTTCTTTCCATTTCTAGAGTTCCAGAGGTCTCACGCCGTTTTACTGTCATACCAAGAGTACCCTAAGTGTGTCTTACTGTCAGTCTGTCTTGCAAGAGTTTCCCTGAAAAGTGCCATATCAAGAGTGTCACCACCACCACCACCACAGCCACCACCGACAAATAACGAAACATGATAACGAAACACCAGAACAGCTTTGAAACACCACCGAAACGCCACCGCTGCTTTCATCATAGTTACCATGTGTCACCGTTCCTGGGCCGTTCCGCTTGTGGTTGCTGGTAATTTCTTTCTCCCTACAAGGGTTTCTCCAACGCGCTTTTTCCCAGGGAAGAAAAGGTTACCTGTGCCTAGCCTTGGAAAACCAATTTAGCGTGATTTAGCACCCTCTTAAGCTGCCATAGGGAACGCCAAATTACCTGCGTCTAACTGCGCCTCAGCATTTTCTCAAGCTGTCGTAGGAGACATGCTTGACACTGCCAGGATGTGCCCTGCCTGTTTGGGTCGGTTAGAGGCGAGTAATTAGTAGCCATTGGCCCCCAAAACCATCATGTTTATAACTTACAACCTGGAGATTCTGGGAGGCTGAGAACCTTCTTTTCTCTGGATTTTGGGATAGGGAAAGGCAACGAGGTGGCTGTAGGTCAATGCTGCCGGCGAAAATTCCAGAAGTGACCTGCCTAGTTTCTGTTGGGATCTTTGCTTTCCCACTAGTTAGATGTGTGGCTATGGGTCCGATATAGATATTGACGATGGATATATTGGACCTAGCATTCTGCTAGAATCTGAAAGGGGGATTTAGTATTGGTGAATCCTTAGGGGACAAGCAAGAATATTAGGGTAAGCAATTATACCGTATCCTTGATGAATGCAAGTTACGCACGCAGTGTCACCTTTCAATTCTCCCGGTCCCCACATGATACTTTGTAGGACAATCACCATTGATGAAAAATCCCGCTGTGAGAATATATGGTTGTATGTTCTTGCCTCATTTTAGATTGCTGTTCTTGGTGCTGGATGCGTATATGCTCGAAATGTTTGTTCGCAGTTTCTTTGTTTTATGGCGATCCTCACTTTGCCCCTCGCTGCAATGAGCAATGAACAATGCCATGTGCACACCTCAGAAGCCTTGGCATGGCGCAGTAGTCCCCAGTCGCTGTCATGCTGTGCCTGGCTTGTCCTTTCAGGATGAACAGCGCCTATGGAGCCAACCAACTTGAAAAAAATGAAACCATCAATGATTTTCATGAAACATGATTTATTCAACCATATATCTTAATCATGAAGACCGCACGTCACAAAGATTTTTTGAAATTATCAGCCACCCGTTACTTGTACACAAGATTACATAAAGGAGTTGAACAAACTTGTTCACCTTATTGACATACTTAAGGCAGTTGTTGTCACAAATCAACTACTCGTACTAGATACTCCTAGCATTCTTGGAGGACTGGTTAGTGAGCTCCAGATTCTGTACACCGTTGAAGAGTCGCATTTAGCAACTGCTTAGTTCAACAAGTGGTTGCAGATATTCGGTGGTCAGGTGGTGAGTCGCGACTACGAATTGATCACACAAGTACCATGCATCCGCCTTGTTAACAAGGCTCTGGTGGTGAAATACGATGGTTTCGCAAAATAGGGGTACCCCAAAAGGGTTGGTTTATCACTGTATATGGTTATTGGATGATTGAAAGGTACCGCTATGACTTGAGAAAGCACCACATTGCAATACTCCAAACATGAGCAAGTAGTTGATCGGCTGCAGGGTTCAAACCCATCGCTGATGTATGGTTTGGACGAGCTGGTCCCTCATTGATGGGACTGTTGATCGCAGGTCTCCCATCATGGAGAGTCCTTTCGGCCAGTAGAAGCCATCTACATGGGAATAAAAGACGGTTATATACTTGATTGTTGTGAGTATCATGTACATCACGTTTGATCATGCGCATGAGCACTAGCCAGCCAATAAACAGCCGACACCCTTGGGGGTCAGATAGTCATGTGAATCTCCATCAGATTCCGTCAACCAACATGGCTCAGCCTGAAGAGTGGTTTGGAAACGGCATGGTGGCAAGGACCAGTGTTGTAGCGGGGAAACTGTGGCCTTTGGTATTGACCCACATCCATATTTCATTAGTTGATAGTTGAGAATGGTCCCCTATTCTAGCGGGTAATCATTGTATCATCACGGATATTGATCACCACTGATTCACCCACCGTACCATGTCAACCATGCAACTGGTATATCCATGTTATTGTTGGTAACGAAATGATCCCCGATTCTTGTTGGTAATCAATACACCATGACTGATATTCATCCATGTAGATACCCTATTCTTTATTAACATTCATGTTGTTCCTCTCTTATTGTTGACAACTTTTATTGTTGGCAACGATCCTCTATTCTTTTTGCTAATCATTGTGTCAGTATATCAATTCGCTATTGATTGCTGCTCTTTGACCACAATTGTTTCATCTATTTTTGATGCCACAGTGTTTGTTTCACCATTGTTATGATAGTTTGAACTATTACTATGATTGATATGATTGTTCCACCTATTAGTTTTATCATCATTACTTTACCTATTGTGATGGTTTCACTTACTGCTATGATGGTTTAATATACCTATTACTATGATATTGTTTACCCATGACTATGATTATGATTACAGTTATAATACACTATGATTATGATTGATATAGCAGTAGGTGTACCAATAATTGTATATCATACCTATTACTATAATATTACTTACTGCTATGATGGTTTACCCATGATTGCTGCCTCGCTGTTGTTGCCATCACCACCTTGTGTGTTGGCTTTGTTATTGATCCATCGCTATCTTTCACAGCGATCCCCGATTCTTGTTGGGTCCTTGGTACGCTCCAGGCGGTGGTGCTTTTCTTGCTGCTTTCCAACAGCGAGTCGGGCATCCTGGGCCGGGGCGAGCCGTCAGACGTAGGGCTGGGGCGTCGTGATGCAATCTATTTGTATAGCGTACATGCAGAATATAATTTAAAAGTCTTATACTTATTGATATTAATATAGTATAACAAAAAAAATATATATATATTTATTTGTTTATATGCACATATTTATCGATATATGATATACTATATGATTTACACGTATTCTAATCAATTCTTGATAAGAATATACTTATATAAGTCTTATACATGCAAGCTCAGTAATAGAAGGATATAATTCTGTCTATCACGCAGTCAGATGTATACTGGTCTAGTATGATATGATGTGCCATGATTTGATAGGATATATTAATACATATATATATATTAGTAATACTTTAAAGTACAATTAACTACATGTATTGTAAGGGATATACAATATGTAGTACATGATATTGGCGTGCGTTGTATGTGTAACACAGTACATTCTGCTGTAAGATAGTACCATATCGCAATGATTTCCCAATATGCGAGATATTTGATATGATTGTAGAGACACGTTGACATACACATTTACATATATACAGGGCATATGCATACGTGCGTATGTATACGTGCGTATCTCTCTCTCCTATCTATCTATCTATCAATCTATCTATCTTTGCAAATATACACATATATATATATATATATATCTATACACACATGCATGTAATTGGCCGGTGCATGTCATGCTCAGTACCAATCGCAAGTCGTGTAAAGTTCTTGTATGTGACGTTCAAGATTCAAAAGAGACTTGAAGTGTGGCGTCCAGATGTCAAGGCGAAATCGAGGTGCATCTACTCTGCCTGTATCAACTTTAGTCCTTCTACATGAGTCCTTAAAGAGTATTGTCACACGGAATTCTAATGCTCGGTGTATTTGGGAAGGCATCAGCCACTGGAGATAGGATATTGGTACACTCAGGTAATCCAACATAGCAATGGAAAATCGCCAGGAAATTTTTGGAGCAACCCTGGCACTATTTATTCTGGGTGGATTTTCCTTTGCTAGGTTAGATTACCAGACGGTGGGCGGTAGGCTTTGCGGCTACCATGGCTGTCCAGCCTTGGTACTCTGACAAAGAGATGATGAACAAATCCTCCAAATGAAGGGCATACAATCGACATCAATAGACTACCTTGGGAAGATTCATATTGCCTTGTCCACTTATTGCTCTCGAGATTTCAATGCAAGTTCATACAGATTTGGGCTTGTTCATGGATGGCCTCGAAATTGGTTGTGAAGATTCAACGCTAAAGAGTGGGGCCTGGTTCCCGGCCACCTATTGAAATATGATCTAATTCTGGTTGGTCGCTCATAGGTGGCTCATGATTGTCGACCATGTCCCGAAGAATATTTGCCCTTGCTGGCCTCATGCTAGAGCAAACCAACCAATAATAGGTAGACCCCATTGACGTCAGGGTTCATTTCTCATACCCCCGTTATCATAACCAGCTACACTTTTCAGGGGGATTTAAGAACAAGCCCCTATAATCAATAATAACGTCATAATCCTAAACCCTGACACCATACCCTCATAGTAAACGATAACCTAAACCATAACAACAAACCAACAACAACAAAATAGAACAAGATAAGGAACATAACAAAACCTTAACAAAAGACTAGAATAAAGAAAATCAAAACACCCCTATCCCATCTTAACATCCAAACTTGCCCATTGTGAGGTGGGGACACTCAGTTTTTCGTGCCACCAACCTCAGATGAGGTGCGCCATGGGTGAAGGGGCAGATGGACAGGTGATGTTGCCCAGCGATTTCGAAACATGCAAAAGCAATGGTCAGTACTGGTCATGCGTTTACGATAACGCAGTTGTTTTGATGTAAATTTGTATGGTCAATTATGGTCAATTATGGTGAATTAACGGTTCACAGTGCTGACGATAGTGGGTGTCATGGAGCTTGTAACGCAGAAATGCTCACATCATACTAACCCCTCTCCCAAGAACCTTGCTTTGGTAGGGAAGTTCTAGGCCTTTTTGTTGGTGGGTGGAGGGGGTACTATGGGTAAGGATCGGTGCTGTGCTCCGTGCCACAGGGCCCCACCTTGTACATCCGTACCATTCAGACTACCTGGCTCAGCAATTCCCCGTCCGGAGATAACTGGGTGTTTCTCAAGCCATAGGGGTACCCCCAAATCATCCAGTTTTTTTTTTCGCATTTATGGGAATAAACAAGCATTTGGGGGGTTCCTAATTTTGAGAAACCCCCAACTAAAGAATTATGGATGCACGGCGACCAACGGTACGTGTCGGTAACCGTTTGCTTTTACTGTCAGGCGTTTGATCGTGTTTGCGCATGCTATTGGTAGTTCAGTAGTAGCAACCAGGACAACCAGATAGGTGTTTCTGATCAAATGAGGGTATCTCCAACCAAGACACAGTGAAGGTCCCCTGTGCGACACACCAATTTCACCAGCTGTGAACAGTTGGGATTGTGAAGCTGTACAATCCACAGGTTGACTGACCAACGCCGTTGTTTCACAGCTCAAGTTGAGGCATTACTTCGGAGTGCAACGACAGTGGCTATTCATACTAGGAAGCTCTACCTGCCTCGAAATAGCATGCAAACGGAACGGTTCTCTTTGTCATTATACGCAGTCAACTCTCCAAGGCAGCCCCCTGCAAACCCACCGGCAAACAATGACACAATATATGCAATTGATTCCGTCGATTGATCCCACCCTGGCATATCAGTCTGACACGGTTTCTGGCATACATGGCTTCAATTTGGCATAATATTATCTTCTGACATTCTGGGCACTATTTTGCGTATATTTTGGATTCTGATATTCTTTCTGCCAGTTTTTTTCTTGAATAAATTCTGACATTCGGTCTGGCATAAGTTCTTCTTCTAGAGTTCTAGTGTGCCCAACGACCCTTCTTAAACAGGATGCAGCAGAACAAATTACAAAACACTGCAACGGCAGCAGCGATAAAGCATCGACACTACTACGAATTCATTCCATGGAGGTACACTCCGCAATCTCGGGTGAGATCTTGCTGTTTTGCCCAGCAGAGAAAATCGAAGGCAAATCTACAAAAGAAGTGAAAAAGCTACTGGCCGCTCAGCTTCAAGTTCCTCGATTTCAGCAGCGGCTCTTGGTAGAAGATTTTTCTCGTGCCATCCCCGATGATGAGGTCTGGTCTTTTGGCCAGGACACAGTCAAAGTTCATTTGGTTCTTTTGGAGTTGGAGAAGGCTGAAGGAGAAGCCATCCAAGACATGATTTCTGCTTGCAGGAAGGATGATGCAGTTGCGCTTGAAAGTTTACTGCACAGTCATGCATTTGGCAGCACACTCATGAGCGACGACAATGGCGCCACTCCATTGTACATTGCATCTGAACGTGGTCACCCTGAAATAGTCCGTTTGCTGATCGAAGCTGGTGCTGACACGAATCAAGCCAGAACAGACTACATTGGAGCCACGCCATTGTACATTGCATCTGAACATGGTCACACTGAAATAGTCTGTTTGCTGATCGAAGCTGGTGCTGACAGGAATCAGGCCACCACAGACACCTATTGTAAAACGCCATTGTTCATTGCATCTCAACATGGTCACCCTGAAATAGTCCGTTTGCTGATCGAAGCTGGTGCTGACATGAATAAGGCTAGCAGAGACCTCGGTGGCCGCCATGCCCTCCATGGCAATGGCGCCACTCCATTGTACATTGCATCTAAAATAGGTCACCCTGAAATAGTCCGTTTGCTGATCGAAGCTGGTGCTGACAAGAATCAGGCCAGAACAATTGGTGCCACTCCATTGTACATTGCATCTGAACATGGTCACACTGAAATAGTCCGTTTGCTGATCGAAGCTCGTGCTGACACGAATCAGGCCATAACAGACAGTGGTATCACGCCATTGTACATTGCATCTTATCATGGTCACATTGAAATAGTCCGTTTGCTGATCGAAGCTGGTGCTGACACGAATAAGGCTAGCAGAGACCTCTGTGGCCGCCATACGCCATTGTACATTGCATCTCGACATGGTCACCCTGAAATAGTCCGTTTGCTGATCGAAGCTGGTGCTGACAGGAATCAGGCCACCACAGACATTTATCGCCAAACGCCATTGTACATTGCATCTCAACATGGTCACCCTGAAATAGTCCGTTTGCTGATCGAAGCTGGTGCTGACAAGAATCAAGCCAGAACCGACATTGGTGCCACGCCATTGTACATTGCATCTGAACATGGTCACCCTGAAATAGTCCGTTTGCTGATCGAAGCTCGTGCTGACATGAATCAAGCCAGAACAGACAGTGGTATCACGCCATTGTACATTGCTTCTGAACATGGTCACCCGGAAACAGTCCGTTTGCTGATAGAAGCTGGTGCTGACACGAATCAAGCCAGGACAGACATTGGTGCCACTCCATTGTACATTGCATCTGAACGAATTAAGCTTGAAATAGTTCGTTTGCTGATCGAAGCTGGTGCTGACAAGAATCAAGCCAGAACCGACATGGGTGCCACGCCATTGTACATTGTATCTCAACATGGTCACCCTGAAATAGTCCGTTTGCTGATCGAAGCTGGTGCTGACACGAATCAAGCCAGAACAGACATTGGTGCAACGCCATTGTACATTGCTTCTGAACATGGTCACCCGGAAACAGTCCGTTTGCTGATCGAAGCTGGTGCTGACACGAATCAAGCCAGGACAGACATTGGAGCCAAGCCATTGTACATTGCATCTGAACATGGTCACGTTGAAGTAGTCCGCTTGCTGATCGAAGCCGGTGCTGGCAAGAACCAGGCTGCAGCAGATGTCGGCTCATCATTAATTGTCAGTTGACAGTGCCAGAACAACTTCAATGCGGGATCTCGCTTGGAAAAGCGAGTTTTTAGCCTTGGGTAGCAGAGCAGAGACCACTGCTGTCCCAGTTGGGCCATGGAAAAGGCCGCGACTACAGCTGAGGGTTGGCCAAGAGCGATCGCTAGTCACACTGGGTAGAGATGGGGACACCTGAGCGGTATCGCTTGGTGGCGTGAGGTATTTGGATAACAACCAGAGAAGAAGTGCTTGAATCCACAAAGCTGAGTGGATACTAAGGTAGTTGGATAACAACCATATTTGAATAAGTGGTTGCCTTGTGCTATTTTTTGCTGTAGTATCCCGCGTGCGCATTGCTGGGCAGAGCACCTGCCAGAGGTTTATGCTCAGGTCATCCGTGGCGTTCCGTGGTGGGGAGTTGAATGGTGATGTATGGGCGATTGATGGTGATATATATATATAGCCATACAATGGTACCATGTGGTAAAATGAAGTGAGGTCATATACTTGTTATCAATCATGGCTTTATGGTCATCTAATTAGAAAACTGACTTGATATGTATATATGTGGTTATCACAGTGATTATTATTGATGGTGATTATATGATTAAGAATAGTTGAATGGTTGTTTAATATGGTTAATGGTTGTATGTGGTTGTATACGATGCGGTAATGTGATTGATAACTATTGTTCTATATTTGTGGGGTTATGATAATGCTGAGAATGGTGAATTGATAGTGAATCAATGATAACAAATGGGTATATAGCCAGTAGTAACTATGGTTATTATGATGAATAGTGAGTTATGAGTTAATGGTTCATTGCTGGCAAGTTTCTGGTTGAATGGTGAATCTATAGCCATGGTTACCGTCGACCAAAAGTCTTGCTTAGTAGTGGTCACATAATCATGGTGAACCAGCGTAGTAATGTTTGGTGAACGGTACTTTTGTTTGATGAATAAGCAAAGTGCTGCTTGGTAGTGCTTTGTGTGATGAATGTTTGGTTGATTAGTGGTGGATAAGCATGATGCCCCCTCCTCCCCCCCCGCTCCGCTGGCAGGTTGGTGGCACTGGCAGGTAGGTGGCCAGTTTCTGGGCAGGTGGTGATGGAGTGATGATGATGATGATGATGATGATGATGATGATGATGATGATGATGATGACCCTTGGCCGTGCCAAGCAACCAGCAAACATTGACATTTGGCAGTTATTCCAACCAAAGCCTGGGATGGGACACATTGCCAAGAAACCTGCGCACACTGACATGTGACCATCATTTCAATCACACGCACATACACCATACGTAGATACATAAATCATTGGGAGGTTGTCCATAGATGAGTAGGGGTTTATTGATGATTTAGTGGGGGCTTATTACATGAGTTGAAAGGGGTTTATTGATAATTCAGTGTGGTAATTATTCAAAGTTTACTAACTATAATCATGAGCCGCCAATCTCACAATGAGTTATTGGTTGTTGCATCATGCTAGACAATCACAAGCCATAACTGACGCTTCTCTCCTCAGCTGCGATTCGTGCTTTACTCAGGTGCGACTTGCTGACCTCCAAGCCCATGGCCATGAAGTCACCTGTCCGCATCGGGAACTGGTTGATGTGGTGGTCAACCTACCAATGCCTAAGTGTCATCTCAAGTTGGGCTAGTATGCAACTGGTTTGTGGTTTTAAGCATTTTTCATTTTCCCTAGTAATGATTAACACATGGTTGGTTGACAAATACTCATCCTAGGGATTGAAACCACCAACCAGAAAATGAGATATGATATTCTAGGCATCATGCAGTGTTGTGCTAGTCTTGGATTTCCACCTCGAGTTTCAGCCGGGGAAGTCTGGACCCCGAACTCACGAACTCGCGAGACAGGTTTTCCACTTGGCAGGCAGGGTGCAGCCTTTTACCAAGTCCCTGGGAATTGCTGAACACGAAAACGTCATTCTCTTATGGAAAATCGACCATTGTGTTAGGAAAACCCCGGGGAAATCATCCAATTATAGTGGATTTTCCATTGCGATGTTAGTTTAGCAAAGGTATATTTATCGACATTTTCAGACAGCAGGGTCAAAACCCCGATTATCAGCGGTTATTGAAATGTTATGTAGCGCGTGACCCATGAATTGGTTCACGCTACCAAGCATTGTAATTACATACAAGTGTTGGTATCTCCCATTGTGATGTGTTGGTGTTTAGTTGTGTTTGGTGATTGTTTAACATCACAGACTATCCTTGTACTGTTTCAGGTATGGCGGGCCTGTGCGAACAGATATCATATCACATGGGTTAACATAAATACTATAGTGACATTTTGGCTCAAGGGACCTTGATCCAAAAAGGCATTTTATTTTGTTTATTGTCACCCCATCAGCTTCACCAAGCATGAACTGCCGCTCTTCTCAATGGGTGTCCATCACAAAACCTAGAGGTTCGAAGGTTTCTTGGAGTGCTTCTTCTACTCTTTCTTAGGTTTTTTTTGACCCGGCAATTCCCCACATCACCCAAGTCTCTTGAAATGCCAAGTTCAATATGATTCTTTCTCAAGATAGGGATACCGCCCAAATCATCCAATGTCGATCCTTTCTAGTAATGTTGGTTTCTGATTAGTGTAACCCCCCCGGTTAAGTAATGAAAATAGGCATGAAACCAACAGGTAGATACGATCATCAGAAACCAACATTAATAGACCATCCCATTTGGGTGCTTCTCAAAATAGGGGTACCCCTAAATCATCCATTAATAGTCATTTATAGTACTAAACCAACCATTTTTTGGGCCCCCTTTTTGTTAGAGACCATCCCATTTGCGGGTCCACGTCGAAAAATGTCGGCCGTTGCTCCGAGGACGTTGAACCTTCAAGGCGGGGCAGCGGGCAGATCTGATGCCGCGCTTAGTCAACGACCAGCGGGACCGTTGTTGCGGTACCGGTGGAGATATCTGGGCATGATGGTTGACATGCTTGGGGAGATCGTCAGCGTTGGTTCATGGTTGTAGATGGTTATACCTGGTTGATATGGTATGATTGAGAGTGATGATCATCAATGATGGCAACTCACTGCTACTTGTAGGTGTTACAAAGCTGGTTAGGGCCAACTGCAAGGGATACCAAGCATCGAACAACTGCGGCTTTGAGACTTCAAGGGCGAAGTCACCTGCCCAAGCGCCTTGCGAGGATCTGCGGCTTCGCAGCTTCACGCAGCAAAAGGGAATTCAAAGGTATTCCAACCTCGGCCGACCAGTTAGTTTCGCAGCGACATGTACCATGGGTTCAACCAGCTGTTTTCAACCAGCTGTTATCATTGCCAGCTGTCTCTTGTTGTGATCTAGCGTTACGGCAAGACTCCATGGTTTGCCCGGATGCACAAGACCTGCCCAGAAGTTAGTCTTGTCAACTGTTCAAAACCCTGCGCAGGCCCGTTGTTTTGAAACTTGAGAATCAAGAAGCCCTAAGCCCTAAACCCTAAAACGCTAAAACCCTAAACTTAAACCCTAAAACCCTAAACCCTAAAACCCTAAACCCTAAATCACTGCGTATAGCCGGTGTTTCTAACTGATTCTTCGAGCAATGTTCAATTGGTAGGAACAACCGGAGGGCAAACCACGGCGTCTGTGCGTAACGGGACCAGTTTCAGCTGCCACGGGACCAGCTGTTGGTCGAAGTCAACCAGCGGGATCACAGTTGGAAGTTGCTGGAAACTCCCTGACTTCGTTCCGGTGACTACTGGGTGGTTTGCTAACCCTTTCGGGTCCAGGGCTCCCCGGTCTGTGACGTTTCTGGCTCTGTGAGTTGTTGCTTCAAGTGTTGACTCCATGGCTTGTGTTCGCAGGTGCCCTGTCTGGTCTTTTTTTCACCGTTTCGGGGACAACTGGTTGTATCTGGTCGCATGCTTTGCCATGGAGCATGACCACCAAGCAGGGCTGGTCGTTTCTACGCAAAAGTTTGCGAAAGTTTGGGCCTGGGAGCTATGAGCGAAGAGTGTCAGAGTGTTTTTTATTGGGAATCTGAATCAGTGTCTAAAACCAGCTGTTGGTTGCAGAAATCATTCCCCGACTATCGGCTGGTTTTAGACACTGATTCCTCCTTGATGTCACCTCCCAAGAATCCCAAGAATTGCTTGGTTTTGGACGCAATTCCAACACTGAGCAGTGCCGGTGGGCTCTATGCCTAGCTAAAATGTTGCATATAATTTCGATTCTTTGTTTATTTGGGCGATATGATAATGCATATGTTTGCATATGTACAATGATTGTATGTACGTATATGTACACATACAATCTTAGTATCTACCATCCAAGAAGTAACCATGCAATAGTCATTTTCTGCTCAACAAGAGACAAGCAAATAATACAGCTGGTGGTTCAAGGTCATTTCATCAACCAGTATTTCTTTGCTCGGATTGCAAGTGGTTGGTATTAGATGGATCAGAAACATGACGAGGATAGACATCGTTCGAACACACCCTGGTGGCAACATTTGATCGATATGTAGTGGTCATTGAAACCACTAGATGATATTAACCAAACCCGGCAGCCGGAATCAACCACTACAGGTTACGATTACCCATCAATACACATCAAGTGACCATCATGAACCATGATCAACCACTTGATAAACCAGCCACCTTCGCATCAGCCATGAATTGATCATTCATCAGGATCCATCAGAAGACCAGCATCGACCATTGCATCAATGATTGTCCAACAATGGACGATTATTCCCCATGGTCAAGTTCTCATGATTCCGTCGACCAACCAGTAGTCATAATTGACTATTGGTAATAGCAACCATCATTCTAAAACATTCATGACTGTACATTGATGATTGAGCATCTAATTTGAAGCATCAATAAACTATTATCCATTTCTCAACCATTCTCAATCACCATTAATAGCTCTAATTATCACACACCTCTTTTTTCACAGTTTTATAATGATTGCATCGTTGGAATCACCATTCTTAACAACCATTGGTCGCTATTAATGACCCTAATAAACATGATGTCCTCAGAAGTCAACCATGCTAAAGCATCACCACTAACCATCATTGGAACCTTTAACCATGATCATTAACCATCATTTTAACCATCCATTAACTGATTTCAAACCATCAACCACATTCTGTGCTTAACCATCATCGACCATCATCTAATAACCCTAATGATAATCATTATGTCCTCAGAAATCATGATAAGTCAACCATTCTGAACCATCAACCATTCTTAATCACCATCAAACAACTCAAAAAGTATCATCATTCACCACCATCACTATGATCATTCACCACTATCATCATTCACCACCAACCATCACTATCATGGTGACCATGGTGGTCAACCATGCTTAACCATCGTCATATGACCACCATTCACCACGATCCCGGGGGGGCCACGATCGCTCGCCAGGAAAAGCTGCGGCCTTGGCGCCCAAGGCGCTGGGCAGCGCTTCCAGCTGTGTGGCATCAGCGCTGATCCATCCTGGAAAGCGTCCTGGAAACGGCTGGGACCTCGCTGGGAAATCTTGGAATCTATTAGTGGTTATGGGTCAAGCAGTTAATCAACCAATTTCATGGTGGATAATAACCAACAACAAGGGAAGCAATGGTTAATGAACCAGGGGAACCAGGGGGACTAAGGGTTTTGACCCACAGCCATGTCCTTTGGAGATCCCAAGAGCGAGCTATGTCTGCCAGGCTGCTGGACGATGGTTTCCCGTGTTATCTCCGCGACAATTTCTCCAGGCCTGGGAGCGAGGAATGGCAGTGGCTGACCACCCAGTGGTCGTGAAGTTCATCAGATAGTTGGGTGCTAATATTTAGCTATAGCTGGTGGATGATATGGTCAATGGTCAGGATATTTTCATTGTTCATCATGGTGTTGGTTGATAGAGTTGCTGAGGCGGGGATTTTGGTCGTATTTGATGAGGTGATTGATGATAGACAGTGGGTTGGTGAAATAGATGCGTGGTCATCAAGATATTTTTCCACTGGAACAACCTGGTGCCGTTCAAAGATTAGTCGCTAAGTTGGGTGGTCAACAAAAAAATGTGTCATTTTAAGGGAGGCTAACTTTGGCGGTTAAACAGCGCTTTAAATAGAACAAGGGTTCAGCTGCCCGAAACAGAACTTGGCACGAATTTTGTGGTGAATATTGCCGTGTGGTAAAATGATGTACCACCCAACCTTGATTTCCCGTTCCTAAGATGCAGTGGAATGGTGACTGGTGCCACCAGTTGTGGACAACTGCATTGAAATGATGAGCTTACCATCTTGATTTAATCCACAACATGATGAGAGATACCCTCTACAGAATCTACAAAGTGTAAATAACTCTCCTGGCACTACCGAATACCTTTCCAAGGCCCAAGGCTTTACCCTTGGTTTCCGGTCCGCGCTTCCAGGTTTCGGAGGCTTCGGAGACGGGGTATCGCTTTGCCGCTGGGAATTGCAGCCAAGTGGCCGCCATGCTGAGCAGCACGTCTTGGGAGAACCCTATGAGTCCCCAAGCGAATCCCTTGCAGTCAGTTGTTCATTGATGGTATCTCACAGTAGGCGCTTCAGTGCAAGCTGATTGAAATCCCGACAAGTAGGTACAACCGGCAATTCTAAGGTGGGATGAAAAGGGAGTGTGTTTCATCAAGTGGTCTTCAGTGACAGGATAGAAAATCGCAAAGCTGAAGGTAATCTCCAATCATGGAACGGTGTCCTACCAACCCTGGCTGCTTGAGTACATAATTGATGATTGATGTTAGCGGGTCCCACGGCAAACGGGTAGAGAAGCTGAATTAAGCCAACAGGGTGACAAGCAACACTGACATTAGGCTATGGGCTATCAAGTCACCAGCGGTTTCATGGATATGATTAAGACCTGTGAATGGAATTCCCTGCCAGCTAGTAGATGCTAGTATTCGGTAGCTTCTCCAGTAGGATTTTGACATGGCCAAGTCAATAGGGTATCAGAGGTCGGCATTGCACTTTGCTTGCCGTCATCGCGTGATGGGCTGATCGCAAAGCTGGGACTACCATTGGTCGGCTGGGCATTTCTCCTTTGTGTGCCCACTTGTTGTGGCTGACGCCAACCCAAGGTCCTTGGAATAACCGTTTGTTACACATCTCTCATTTTTCGCGGTACAAATTGGCCTGCCATTATATGACTTAAAATTTGTGGAAGATTGTAAACCTACCTCACTGAGCTTGGTTGGAAAGCGACACAGCTGTAAGGGCACCCAACAACTACATCAGGATAGACGGTTTGGGGAGAACAACACCACCGAGGCTTTAGCTTGTTGAGTGGCGCGCGACAAATACTGGCTGGTGTTTTTGAACATTTTTTTCCCCTAGTAGTTATTAACAACTGGTTGGTTGACTAATGCTCATGCTTTGCTGATGCTTTGGGCGACGTAAAAATACACACAGCACCCGGCAAAGCGATTCTGGCCAGACGTCCAAGCTACAATTGTAGAGCTACGCAGCTGTAGCTGCACGCCACCCATCCCCATATATAATAATCATATAGAATTCTATTGCAAAATAGACATACAATTCTATTACAAAAATACCACAACGCATTCATACAGATACATGAATATAATATATCCATATTCATTACATAAGTAATTTATGATATAGTCTATATATGTACACATAGATATGTACATATGGCTGTGGGTCAAAACCCCGTACCCCTGCTTCCCCTATCATTAACCATTGTTTTCCCTTGTTTTGTTGGTGGAAATCCCCCATTAGTTGGTTGGTTAATATTGACCCATAGCCATATAGTAGTTGTTTAACCATCATTTGACCATATATTATCAGTTAGTTACCCTTTTATTAACCATTGGTAACCATCATTAACCATTGGTTGGTTGGTTGGTTGGTTGGTTGGTTGGTTGGTTGTGTTAGAGGACAAACATGTTCACTACACCAACATGTCCATGTCATATACCAACATGGCCTTGGCTCAACACGAAGGCCTTGAGCCGTGCCCAACAGTGCATTGCAACGTGCGCTCAGACAAAAGGTGCTCAACAAGTCGAGACCCCAACACCTGGATTCAACCAGGATTTCACATGGTAGCGGAGCTCTGCCAACAGGGCATCTCCAGCAACTGAACACCACTGCGCAACAACAACAACATTCTACTGGCAACAGGCTCTGACTCCGGTCACCCTACAACAGATCCTGCAGCAACAGGATCAACAACTACCTACCACAACAAGCATCAGCAACAATGGCAGAAGCAGATGACCTGGACAACATAGGTCAGCTGGCAGCAACACACCGACTCAAACTTCGACCACCAACATATGATGGAAGCTACAGCAACTTTGAAGAATGGCAATACAAATTCACAGCATACATGGGAGTACAAGATCCCTTCTACAACAAATTTTGGAACGAGCATCAAGAGCACAACAACCCCTCACACGACAAGACTTGGAAGGAGCAGCACCAACACAAGAAGAAGCAGAGAGATGGCTCCAACT
>VSDK01022785.1:245747-319414 GCA_009767595.1 Symbiodinium kawagutii
AAACATTTATTCATCCAACAATTGGTCGCATACGACATCGTCAGGATCCTCAAGATCCACACCAACAACAACCCAGCAGACATACTCACCAAGTACGTCTCAACAGAGACACTGCAACGACACCTACACAACGTGGGACTCAAGGTCTCACACAACCCCTTCTAGCAACAGCAGAGGAACAGTTTCACCAACGCGCGCACTACAACACACACCGCGCGTTGAGCCATGGCACACTTTTCTCGTTTTGCGGTTTGGTTGGTTAACTTCAACATGGAGTTTGTAAACACGAACAACCACTCTGTTCTAGGTCAACAACGTGGTCAACACTGGGGTGAGCTACAACGGTTTGGATTCAACATCTTTTTCGTTTGGATATAATCCACTTAGTGGACGGTATCCAACAATAGTGTTTCAAGTTGACCCAGAAGGAGTCAACACCGAAGTTCAACAAGTACAGAGATCAACATGATCAACAGTGAAGTTTTCGAATTCAAACACCGGCGTTCCCAACAGCGAAGGTCGGCATCACCTTCACCAACATGGTGGCAGACGGACCCACCGTTCAACAAAAGGCGACCCAACAATGTCCACCGAGATGTTGACAACACCGGCGTTCCCAACAGCGAAGGTCGGCATCACCTTCACCAACATGGTGGCAGACGGACCCACCGTTCAACAAAAGGCGACCCAACACATGGAGGATCAGCCAATGGGCTCAACACCTGTGCTACTCTTCATTGCCTTGACGGTGGAGGAGTACGCAACAACAATGAAGCTCTATGGCAACATGGATGGAGCAACAACTCCCATGGGCATTTCAGGTTCAACACGAATGCCCAACTATGACAAGGTGATCGTCAACACCTCAGCAGACCATGCTCTGGAGACGATCCTGAAGCATTTGGGAGAGGGACACATCCTCACCCAACACCAGTCAACAATGAGGTTGGTTGCAGTGACAACAACGCTGCGCCGTGTGGTGACACTCCTCAACTACAAGGAGATGAGCCTCTTCTTCAGGCATTTCCACACGGAACAACTTCAACTGGATGAAGGATGCAACTTCCTGTTCAACAGAGCTGAACGGGACTCCATCCAGGTGTACATGGTCAACACCGAGACCAACTGGGGCAACGTCATTGCCCAACTGAACTGGTCTGACAACTACGTGTGGGCCTTCAACATGTGCAGGAACCTCCAAGAGATCCTCAACAGCGATGAGCAGCAACAGCTGAGCTACGAGTACTTCATCCGCTCGGTGTTCCAATACACCGGCAACAGCCTCTTGGAGTACTTGCCAACAGAGACGAAGAACAAGTTGCTGGCATACATCAAGCAACACAAGATCGATGTGCCGGGCACTCCAACAAAGGATGAAGACAGGCTTTTGGGCCACCCTCGGTTCAACATGTACTACAACATCATCAACGATGCTCAACACCTGAAGCAGTATAGGGTGGAGATCAACAAGTATCGATCTTCCCTCACAACAGGTGGTGACATCATCATGGAGACCGAGGACTGACTCCAACAGATGATTCAACATCATCGAGGTCAACACGAGATGTGATGACAACGTTAATTCAAAATCCTCAACAGGTGCGGCAGCCAACACCTTAAACAAGCCCAACTGGCAGTTGAGGTATGCAACAGATGGAAGTTCAACAAGATGTACAGTTCCTTTTGTCAACATGTTAGTGTTCAAACATCTTTTCAACATGTTAGTCAATTGTTTGTGGAGGTCGAAGCTCCAACAAGCTTCAACATCCAAGAGGGGGTGTTAGAGGACAAACATGTTCACTACACCAACATGTCCATGGCATATACCAACATGGCCTTGGCTCAACACGAAGGCCTTGAGCCGTGCCCAACAGTGCATTGCAACGTGCGCTCAGACAAAAGGTGCTCAACAAGTCGAGACCCCAACACCTGGATTCAACCAGGATTTCACAGGTTGGTTGGTTGGTTGGTTGGTTGGTGTATTGTGCGTGTATCTATCGCTGTCTATATAGGTTTCGAGCCCTGCTGGCGCTCGCCTGAGGAACCCTTGCAGTGCCTCCCGATGGCGCAGCGCGTGGCCAGCCGCTGCATACGCCCGGGCCCATGAGGGGCTTGGTGAATGATCGATGGTCAACCGTTGATAGGCTAACTAGAAGCAATATGGTGATTTTATAGTGCTTATATAGTGGTTATACATATGGTATCTAGGGATTATATATGGGTTATATATGGTACATGGGGATTCTAAGCAACTTGTAGTGGTTAATATTTTTGGGGATTATACAATAATGGTAATTTTTTGAGTGGTTTTATAGGGAAAATAACCATTGATCATGGTGGGGGATGAGAACCAACAATAATGGCTTTGAACAACTAGTTTTTGGAAGTTTGATTGACAGTTTATATTTTCCACAACAATGTTGGGGATGCTTCATTGATTGACCAATCTTTTTTAGAGGGGTTCAAACCACCAATCAGATTAGCAACAAGCAGTGAAGACCGATCATGGCTAGCAATGGTTGATTATGCTCAATGATTATGCGGCCGGTCGATGATGATTTGATTGATGCTCAGTCAGCAATGCATCGTTGATAGATATTCTAGCGATGGTTGCGAATAGTTGACAACGTTATTAGCATCCATGAAGTGGTCGATCATTAGCGGCTGATAGCTTAGATAATGGTTCAGAATATTGAATCAGGGCCAATCATGATTGATAATGGTCGAGCTTGATTGATAGGGTTCGACTGCCGCTGATATGTGTTCAACAAGGGTCAATCTGGGAGCAATCCTGTTTGCGACAATCTCTAGTGTATCTATTTCCTTTGAATTTTACAAATCATCCTCTGGTGCACTGTCATTAACCATTGTATTCCTTATTATTGTTGGTTCTTATCCCCTTTTGATGGTTAACATAAGTATTGTTGCTTTTTATCAGCCTTGTTGGTGATTGTGGTTTCTGATCCCCCACGATCCTTCACCATACCATCCCCCACCATATGAACCCCCACCATATTGTCCCTTATTGTACCTTTTTAAAATCTCCTATTGTTGTTGGTATTTGTTGCTTAATATCAGCAAATCCCCCTATTCTTGTTGGTATTTGTTGGTTAATACAAGGTGGGCCCCCAGTAGTTACAAGTTGGGTTATAACCCCTATAAGTGGTAGAAATCACCCTAGTTAAATTAGTTTTAAACCAACTTATAAGTGGTTGGGGGCCCACTTTGTATCAGCCCTTGTTTGGTAGGGAAATGAGTGGAAAGATCGGATCCCCGTGGCGCCAGCGCCAAGGTGTTCGACTTCAAAGTTCTTGCTGTGCCGCAAGCCTGGAGGCGATCAGGGGAACAGGGCGGATTCAACGGTGGGTCATCCTCCAAGGTGGCAACACCCAGGTGGCAACACCCAGGTGGCAACACCCAGGTGGCAGCAACCAGGTGACCACCATGATTCACCAGTGCAATAGCCCCAAAAACGTCTCATTTTGGGTGGCCAAAAATGGCACCCACTGGGTGAACATACCGCATCCATTCGGTCAATTTGATCGGACTTGACGAAAAACAACCTGGGCCTGGCGGGGTCCCTGGGAGTCCAACATGTCTGGACTGCTTCATGCTTCATCACCGTGGTAGTGGCCTACCCTGAGAATAGGATAGTTGGATAGTCCAAGCATTTTCTTGGGCACTGCTTACAGCCAACCGCCACCAAGTACTACCTTAGGCAGCAAAGGTTACCAGCCAAGGGTCACCAGGTCAAGCACCTGAAACGCCTGTGTCATGGCAGGACTTTGAGTTCTGCCTTGGCAGCAGTTGCATCCAGGAGAGCAACGGGCAGGAACTTGGAAAGGACCGAGCAGACGGAGCAGCTGAGACGGGAATGGCAATGTCGGATGGCATTGTGCAGCGTAGGAAGCGATGTTGAGCAGCAATACTGTGAGTATCAACCAGTCTCATCAATGTGGTGAAAGGTGATGTATGAACATCAATAGCATGAATACACCTAATACTTGGATGTGCATCCCCACTTAGTAACTGGTAACTAAGCATGGTATAGGGGATACAATCCACCTTATAATGAGGTTATTTGCCATGGTCATATCCCAAATATATCAAGCACAAGCAATGATGAAAGGGTGTACCCCCACCTCGGCAGTCCAGATGTTGCCTTTTGTTCCCTGAGAATTGACCGCGGAGAACCCCTGCTATTTTGTGAGCGCGTGTTATGTCATGTCTCATTAATGGTTGCACTGGAGTGTGATCTATCCAAGCAATGGAGAATAACAATTTCTGCTAAAACCCTGGGAAGCCATCAACACTTGGCGGATTTTCCATGCCTATGATCACCAGAGGGTAATGATCACATAATTATGCTGATAAGTCTTTGTAAGTTAGAATCATGACTATACAATCATTTTCCAAGTTGCAAGGATTCGAAATCTGCCAGTGATCTTCAGAGTCTACAGTTGGCAGTTTCACCACTGGCTGCACTTGTAAGGCTGGCACGTGCATGATGACAGCCATGTTGGGCTGGCTTTCCTGCCAAATGGGATCAATTTTTGTACTACCATCCACATCCATATATGCACATATATACATTCATAAATGCAAATAGAGAGAGATAGATAGAACTGGGGCAAGTAGATTATATACGTGTTTAACCAATGGTACTGTGCATTGACAAGGAGTTGGTGAGTCATATACGTTTCTCCAATATGGCTGGCCGACAGCTATTTGTTGAATTCTACTTTCGAGTTGCAATTAGATTGACAAAACATAAAAATGGCCACAGCAGAACTGCTCATCAAGATGAGCATCAGTTTGAAAATTTTTGAACAAGCGTTATTGACTTGTACCGCAAATCACAAAACGCAATCACACCCACAAGTCATTGCTGAACAGGTATGCCAAGAATTATGATCATAGGTTCCTACATGGTGAGAGTGAGTGTGTATGATTTTGAGTGATCTGCAGTGATCCATCCTTTTTTCTTGTCCAGCACCCTCCATGGCATGATTCCTATCACCGTTCGCTGCAGTGCTGTGGCTGTGATTGCAGGACTTGCTGGTGAGATTAGGACGTCACAGGCTGGATCTGCTAACTGGCTGCCTGTCGGCTCCTTAACCCTATGAGTATCAATATATGGGGACAGGTCATGTCGTGTCCAACCATCCTTGGTGCTCAAGTGATATAGACAGGTATGCGTGTGTAATGATTAGATATGTACTGTACACAAGATGATTAGCTAGGAATATTCCTCAGCATAAGCGGCCACCTGATAGTCATGTAAATCCGACCACAATCATACACTATTCAGGATTTGAGATTCCAATGGCTTTGAAGAAGTGAGAGATGCATACGACGGGAAGGATAATCTTAAGCGTCAAAATGATGTCAAGACAGAACGCAAGAGCAGACAACTTAATCCTGCTAAAACTCTCTACATCTAAAAGAAGTTCACACCGGTTCCAAGCACGTTCAAACTGCTTTGGGGAGCTTCTTTCCAAAACGCAATTGACTTGAATAATATCATTGATACTGGCTTTGATCGTGATCTTCACTTCAAATCCCCTCAAGTTCCTCTCAAGCTCGCCTCCGATTCCCCTCAAATCCAGGGTGTTTTGTTGAACAGTCTTTTGGTTCGATCCCCGACGATGAAGAGTTGGAAATTCCACTTCAACAAATTGCTTCGCAGAGGTATTGAAAACATGACCCTCCAGATTCTTTCATCTCACTTCATCTCCCTTGTTTTTGCAGATGAAAGTCCTGAAATCCATGGGAACCCCATGGGGATTCTATGCGGACCCCACGGGGGGGG
The DNA here is from genome assembly GCA_009767595.1 of Symbiodinium kawagutii. NCBI lineage: Eukaryota > Dinophyceae > Suessiales > Symbiodiniaceae > Symbiodinium > Symbiodinium kawagutii. Next base: position 251,560 of record VSDK01022785.1, read on the forward strand.
ACCCCACGGGGATTCCATGCGGATCCCTACAAGCCCTAGGGGTGCCACGACATCTTCCAGCATGTGCTGGGGGTCCCCGTGCGCACGGGTGTCGCCAGGCTTTCGGCTCCCACCTTGGGAGTGGAGCCTCGCACCATCGAAGTGGCTCCGGCGGAAGGCGACCGCGAAGGCAGCGCAGCAGCGCAGCAGGGCGTGGCGATGCGTGGCATGGGTAGCAGGGCATGGCGATGAGCTGAGGATCATGGCTGGCTTGATGGTTGATTCATAGGGATAGTGGTTAGGGTTGATGATGAGGCTTGATGGTCAACATGGTGGTCGATAAACAAGCTAATGTTGGTGAATGTGGGCGATAGTGGATGATAATGAGGTCTTAAACCTTGAGACTATCATTGATAATGAATGGTGAATGGTAAACAAAAGAGCTAATATTGGTTGATAAAGGGCTAATGGTAAATAAGGGTTGATAAGAGTTGATGATATGATAGAGTTGATTAGGTTGAGAATGGTGAACAACAAAGCTCATGTTGGTCGATAAGTGCTAGTACTTATAGCCTTGAAAATGGTCAGCAAAAGGTTTTATCAGGCTTGCCTTTGCTTTTTCGGATTGTCCCCTTTCTTTTTGTAGAAATAGAATACATGAGTTCTACCAGCAAGGTGATGATATCAACCAGCAAAAATAGCTGGTCAACAACCGAGACAATAACCAGCCCATGGTTAATAACCAGCAATAATGGTGCCAATAGCCAGCAATAATAGCTAGTAATTCCTGGTTAATAATGGTCAATAATCCTCAATAATGGTTAATAATGGGTGATGATAACCAGCAAGAACCAGCTTATCTCAAGTGACAACATCAACGGTGAGGCGCCGGCTCGGAGTTGGGCCATGGCTCTGGCTCCGAATCCCGAGGAGCCGGGGTTCTGCGGCTGAACGGCTGAACGGCGGTTGGTGCTGTTGGGCAAGGATGTGTCATGGTCGGATCTTTACACATCAATGACACATAGTGATTGTAGTGATTCACAAGTGATTATAATGATAGAATAGTCATGATTGTAATGATTATTCAGTGATATAACATCTAGTGATGGCTTGCTATGTTTGGATCTCACATAGATGATATATCACCAAGTTTTGGTACATCATCTAGTGATACATCCAGTGATATCATGATGTGGATCTTTGGTTGTATCAGCTGAGACTTCAACGCGAACTCCCAGGCGTGGCCACGGAAACGCTGACGACTCCGGGTTTCCTGTTCTTCTACGTGATCCAGGTGGACGAGGAGCGGTGGGTCCCTGGCTGTTTCCGAATGCGTGGCTGTTGTTGTGGTACCTGTCGTGGTATTTTACAGGAGGAAAAATAGTTGATACTGGTAGTGTAAGTATTACTATTAGATACTATTAATATTAGTGATAGTGTTAGTATTAGTATTAGGAGTAGCAGTAGTATTTAGTTAATAGTGGTGGTAGTAGCAGCAATTGTAGTAGAAGAACTAGTAGTAGCAGTAGTAGTAAGTAGGAGTAGTAGTGGTGGCGGTGGTGGTAGTAGTAGTAGTAGTAGTTGTAGTAGTAGTAGTACTGGTAGTGACGGTGGTGGTGGTGGTAGTAGTAGTAGTAGCAGCACTGGTAGTGATGGTGGTGGTGGTGGTGGTGGTAGTAGTAGTAGTAGTAGTAGTAGCAGTAGTAGTAGTAGTAGTAGTAGTAGTAGTAGTAGTAGTAGGACCGTTAGTAGTAGTAGTAGTAGTAGTAGTAGTACCGTGGGGGTAGTTGTTGTTGTTGTTGTTGTTGTTGTTGCTGTTGCTGTTTCCGTTGCTGTTGTGGTCGCTGTAGTAGTCACGATTGCGGTTTCTGTTGTGATATCAGTTGTCCTTGTTCTTATTGCTAATGTACTTGTAGATGTAGCTGCGCTTATTCGTTTGGTTGCTGTTGCGGTTCAATTTGTGGTAGTACAATGTACCTGGGATGCCAAAGACTGCCCCTTGGGATCGTGATCTTTATATTTGATGGTTTGGCCGGCTTGATCCCTTCCACAAACATATGGTTATTGTTGGTTTTTTGTCTTCCCCGCGATTTAGCTGCTAAGCGCGGTTCATTGACCACTAATCATGAGCAACTATGATTGACCATGATCAACCATTGTCCAGGTTACATAGCCCAAGCTTGACAATTTTCAATGAACAACAATCCATCAGCCATACTCATCAACCATGACTTACCAGTATCAAGCATGATGAATCAACCATTAAGCATCATAAGGCATCCTCAATCATCACCCATTGATCAAGGGATCGCTTAGCATTGCCCGGCGGCAGGCGATGCCTCAAGGACGAGTCCAATCACAAGAGTATCTGATGCCCGCATCTCAGGGTTTCAAGGTGGCTATGGGTAGCCAGAAGTCCGGCATAGGAGTCACGCCCGTCCCAACAGTCAAGGTCGGGGACGTGAACAGCCAGGGGTACGTTGAGGGCCTTTGACCCGCAGCCAGGGGTAATCCGATTCTGCGTCGGCACGACAGCATTTTTGGCTGGCGGTCCAGTACCGATGTAGTGATTGTTTGGGACGGTAGCGTTACACTTCGGTAGTCTTACATGGCAACGCGGAAAATCCGTCATTTTCATGGAAAACCCTAGGAAATCATCCGTTTATGGTTGATTTTCCATTGCCAATCTTAGATTCGCACGGGGTAGGTATTGGAAACCAACTCGCGCTTCTGCTGCCAAGAGGTCTTGGATCAGTTGATCTCCCACAAGATTTGTGACCATTTCATCGTATTGAGGGCCTACACCGACTCGTTTCCAACCAATTAATTGGCTTACAGGAAACAATCGGGAAAACCCCACCATGATGGCAAATGCCATCCAGCAGCCACTTTCCTGACGCAATAGTCGCCATTTTCTTGATGTCCTGGTTCACCAAATCCTACGACGTTTGGGAGCCATGATGTACTGATGGCAGCTCCCAGCCGCCCTCCAGGTTGACTGGCAAGTTGCAGAAGATCCCAGAGGCGGAAATAGCAGGGAAGTCATGTCACAGGTACTGTGAAGGGCTGGGTGGTCCTTGGTTGATCTGGCCGCGTGCCCGCGCAAGAACCGGGTGTCAGCGGTTACTTGGGACGCGTTGGGGGCCGGCACAACTTCACTATTGGCATGAGGTGAGAAAACAAGAGGGCCTGGTGGATTGACTGGTTGATGACTCATCATCGGTTGGTTGGTTGGTTGGTTAGTTGATCAATTTGCCGTACTATGCTACCCAGCCTACAGAACCCATTAAGTATGCTTAGGTGACGTGCCTTAGGAAGTGCAGAAAGGTGGCATCCTGGGAATCTATACATTTTAGTGGGGGCAGGACGTTTATTGGGGAGAGGGGCTTTTTCTTTGGGAGAATTTGTGCCTACTCAATTTTGGTGAAAACTTGGTATTAGCAGCCCTTGCCTATAGTTTGTAACTAGGGTAAGTACCAATTGTGGTACATACAATTAGCTGATTACATGGCTTATTGAGCAGCAAATCTATTTGTGGGGGGCCCTGGCCTTTTGTAGGTCGTGTTTGCTTGTTCCAGGGGCAGACACTGATCCAGCGGCAGATACTGATCTAGACACGCTGACACTGATATGGCTCCTGGAACGACTGATCTCTCTGACGCCTCATGAATTGAGTGCCTGTAGGAAGCGCAAGACTTCGTGGGAAAGGTCTTTCTTGAGGATCAGGTGTGGCAACCCAGTTCAGGAACACGAGCTTGGACAGTGGCATGCACGGTCAAATGCACACACACAGTTGCCAAGATGTTGTTGTCATTGTTGCTGTTGTTGTCGTTATGTCGTTGTCGCTGTCTTTGTCGTTGTGGTCGTCGTCATCATCATTTTTGTTGTTGTGTGTATCATCTCTCGGTGCAAAGGTTGCCGTCGCTGCTTCTGCTGGTGGGACTTCTGGGGTTGAAACCGCGCAAAGAATCGCATGATCATTGCCTCGTGGCTGACTCCCAGACGTACAATCAAATCCATCGGATGAGCGAAGAATCCCCATATGACCGACACGGCTCCCAGTGGGTTCGGGCCCTGGACCCAACTAATGTAACATTATATAATGTAACTAGTGGTGCTGTAGATCCATACGAATAGTGACGGTTTACGAGGGCATACAATGGCAAATAACAAGGAATAAGTGGTTGATGATGGTAAGTCATAGTAGATTTGTATGAATTGAAAAAACCACTCATCAATAGCCATTAATAGCCATTAAGAATTTTATAACCATTACTAACCATTCATGACCATTGACAACCCACTCCCAGTTTACCTGAGATCCAACATTATGGGGGAAATGGTTGATCAGCATGGATCGGCCTCGTGTTTCAAGTTGTTGCTTCAGACCTCACCAGCCCATTTTTGTCCCATGTCTTGTTGATTGCACCTGGCGATCTGATGTTTCCATATGCGGATTCCAAATGCATTGTCCATCTCCCGTTGTGTGTTTGATCACGGGTGCAATCCTTCGCAATTGATGTTTAATAATTTTGATATATTTTGATGCTGTATCCACTCTGTTAGTGGTATCGATATGGTTGTGGGTCAAAACCCCGTACCCCTGGTTCCCCTATGATTCATTAACTGGCTTGTTCTCCCTATATGATTTGGTTGGTTATTATCCCCCATTACTGCTAGTTAACTGCTTGACCCATAGCCATATTCCCAGAAACTCTTTCCAGCACCATCATTTCTTGCTCCGCATCTTCGCATCTCTGGCCCGGCGGCGATTTTTTTCGCTTGGCTTTTCCAAGTCCATGCCGCGCGCCGCAGTGAACCAACCACTCATTGCTAGGTCTACATTGTTTCTGCTGGTATATACTTATAGTTTGATTCTGTACATATATATATATATATAGACATATTTACATTATACATATATTTACATTATACATATATATTTTATATGTATATTATATATATATATTTTTACATTAGAGTACATATATTTCTAGCTACAAACTTTGCCACTGTGTCTCTATTACTCACCTGAAGCATCAAGACATGACTGGGATGCTTTCAACTGATCAACGCCACCTGGGAGCTCTGCCACCGAGGTGGTGCACATCCGATCTCGCTTCGAGCCTTTCGTTCTGCCAGAAGTCGAAGCTTGGAACCGTGAGCGCAGCCAGCGTCGTCCATCCCAAGATGCAGCCATGGTACGAACCATCCAATAGCTGTTATCAATAGGGAAGGAACCAGTTATAAGGGTACAAGGTGGGCCCCTAACCACTCATAAGTTGGTTTATATCTAATCTAACTCGGGTTAACGACCAGTTTTTGGGGTTATCACTCAACTTATAAGTGCTTTATGAACACCGGATGGTGATTGGACACAGTGACACTTGTTGGGCACTTATTTCTCTTCACTGATTCATATGGTGATATGCATCCCCCATTGACGTTGGTACATCCCTGTTGGGATTAAATACTGTACTCCACTTAATGTTGACATGTGTGGGCATATGTTGGCGAATACCTATTTGATCCTGTTTCCACGTGTACAATACACATCACTGAATCAATAGACTTGCATACTTACTACATACGTCGGCACGAAAAAGTTTTTCTTTAGGGATGGGGATCGCAACCCTATCATAGAATTAGGTGAGTCCATGTTTGTGGATCATGATTGATGCGCAAAACTAGTGTTGACTTATATAGATAAATTCAGCGCACAGGCCCATCAGAAGCAGATGCTCAATTGATTGATGGTAGGACTCCACTTGGACTTGTCCACCAGTTCACCAGAGTCATCCAGATGCTTTTCTTTTGAAGCGTTTGTATACTGTATATATGCATACATACTTGGCTCAGGTGATCCTTGGAAAACCTGCGGCAGACCGAACTCACGATCTTTGGAAGAACAACTTGTTGATCCTGGTTCTCTTGCACTTTCATGCTCCATGGTCCCTTGCCTCCTCATGTTGGACCCAACCCTTGCCCGATGATGTATAGATTCCCCAGGGGGTCAGGAGTCGATCAATGTCATTTCACATCGATAGCTGTGTGGCCTTTTCCTGTCTCTTTCGGTGGTGTGGATCATGTTCTCTGTGGCGACTGGCTCCAAGCCAGGGCCATCAAGTTTGCGACCCGAAATGCAAGACACCCGGCTACGAGCGACTAGGGAGCCCACCATGCCATGAATCATTCATCAAGCATCCACTCATCATCGCCCTATGGTTGGGGGCGCTGACTGATATGGTTCATAGGGTTTCTAGCCCCCAACCAGTTGAAGATGCAGAACCAACATCATTGATATGATTAAATCATCGATGTGTCATCACAAATCACTAGTCGTTACTCTTTCATAGTTGTGCATCATGAATCTTTAGCCTTTCATAATCTATCATTAGTCACCAATGATCAATTTGTCAACTCATGAGTAGATTCATTTAGAGTCCCTCTTGTTAATGCGGTTCATTAATCTTGTGACACTATCCATGGGATAGGTCACCCCCAGTGACATGTCAAGGACGAACGTTCAGCCACTGATTCCAATGGATCACCTGCGAGCCGCATGAAATGTCTGGGGCGCCAGGGGAAGGAAGCGATTGGCAGTTGATAGATGGCCCACCATGGCCCACCACGGCCCACCATGAATGGACCGTGGTTATATGGTGGTTTCTCAGAATAAGGGACCCAAAAAATGGTTGGTTTATTGCTATAAATGACTATAAATGGATGATTTAGGGGTACCCCTATTTTGAGAAACCACCATATAATCAACAGATATCAACAGTGGTTAAAAATGATTAGGGTCCAACGGTTTTTTCAACACAGGGAACACCCAAGGTTATGGTTGGTTTAGGACTATAAATGCTTAATTGGATGATTTGCAGGTACCCCTGTTCTGAGAAATCAACAATATGCAATGGTCAATGATACTTCGCATGGACTTGTCATCGGGGAGCTGATAAGAGAGGACGATCAATTGTCGATACTGGTCCCATCCATGTTGTGAGCTCCCGGAACTATTTCTATTCTAGACCTCTCAGAAAGTTCCCACTTGGAAAGTAGTTGGTGGTTTGATTGACTTTTTTGCAGCTGTACTTGGGATGCTCAGAACTACCACCCCACCCCCAAAATGGCAGCAACAGAAGTTTGTTTGAATCCCATTACAGTACTCCGCTTGACGGACTTCAAAACCCAAGTAAGATTCTTCCAACGACTTTAGGGGAAGCGAAAATAGAGCTTGGACAGGCAGTGCTTTGCATTATTCAAGGACAAAATTTTGGAGGGGGATAAAGGAATATTCATCTTAGAAGGCAAAACTCAATCAAAGTCTATTCGACTGAAAAGGAAATGCATCAAGCATTGATTTGGCATTGTTCGCTATGAATTTGGCTGAATAAAGTTGATTCCACAAAAGTGAATTTTGCCATTGGTTTTAAAACTATTCTGCAAGGTGGGCCCCCAGTAGTTACAAGTTGGGTTATAACCCCTATAAGTGGTAGTTAAGCCTAGTTAAGTTAGTTATAAACCAACTTATAAGTGGTTGGGGGCCCACTTTGTATCAGCCCTTGTTTGGTAGTGGTTGGGGGCCCACTATTGAGCTTAATTCATGGTGAAAACTATTTATGGCTAAAACTATTGAGCTCAATTCCACAAAACTATTCTGTTGCTTAATATTGGCCCCGTTGATTCTACCGAAGAGTTTTTTCACTTGGCATTGAGCTCCGTGGGTTGGATCAAGGCACGAAAAACACCTTTTCGCTGACAAGCGGCGCCTAGGAACTGATCTGTAGCAGTCGCACGAAGGGCTTCAAATCAGGTGGTTTTCAGGTGGTTTTCAGATGATTTTGTAGTTTCAGGGCTTGATCGTTTGAATACAGGCTTCCATTCATAATCCACAGAGTCTTCAGGGAAATCATGCAAACGTATCCAAACATCAAGAATTACTGTAGCCACTTGTTTGCACAGTAAAATGACGTAGGTGAGGCATACATATGTTCAGATACGGCCATGGGTCAATATTAACCAACCAACAAATGGGTCGGTTACCTACCCAACAGTTGGACCATTCTGGTGTGATGTGAATAGCCAGGGGTGCAGTTGAACAACAGCCATATGGTGGTTTCTTAAACCAGGGGTACCCCAAATTCATCCTTTTTAATCAGTCATCATTTCATAATGAAACCAAAGCATCCTGTTTAATTAGTCATGATTTTTAGCAATAAACCAATCATAGCCCATAACTTTGGGGGTCCCAATGGCTTAAGAAAGCCCTTCACTTCATCTAGCAAGGGTTTTTTGCCTCCCGGTGTGCAGCGCCCAACTTCGTGGTTCACACGAGACTTCGTCACTGGTGGGAAGTCGTTGAAGCATGGTGACCCGACCATTGGGAATAAATCTGGTTTGTTTGATGCACAAAGTTGCATAAAGATTGGAAAGGAGCCGTGACCTGTACGTTTGCAGGTTGTAGTGAGCTCCAGGCTGCAGACTGCTTCACGGGGAAATTGCCCATAATTCGGAGAAGTGGTTGCGGCGAAGTCGTTTAGCTTCAATTTTCAAAACTTCACGGACGACACAGTTTGGCATATTTCAGGGTAGTCTGTTGTTTGATCTGGGAAAAAGCCTTGCATTTTCAGGAAGATTTCTCCTTCAAAGGGTATCGGTGTGTTGGATGACCTTGGCCTCATGACTAAGTGATGCACAGCTCCGGGAGAAGGTCAATCCATCCAAGGATGCCCCCACATCACCCTTTCTTTACTCCAACCTTACTAGTACTAAGACTAGTTTAGTTTAATCCATCTTTAATTTAATCCATCAGTTTACTAGTTTCTTGAAACTCGCGGTGCTTCTTTGGTGTGTTGATCCGGTAGGGGTTAGTAACAATTTGGAGTTAGGAGTAAGGAGTTGGGAGTTAGTAACAGTCAGGGGTTAGGGGTTAGGAGTTAGGAGTTTGGAGTTAGGACTAAGGAGTTAGGAGTAAAGAGTACGGAGTAAGGAGTAAGGAGGAAGAAGGAAGGAGGAAGGAGGAAGGAGGAAGGTGGAAGGAGGAAGGAGGAAGGAGGAAGGAGGAAGGAGGAGTAGTAGTAGTAGGTCTTGCGGGTAGGAGGTTGGAAGTGTCAGGTTCTACGGGGCCTAGGTTGCAGGTCATTGGCCGCAAGCGGCAGATATCTGTAGTTAGGTTTTCTGAGCAAGGCTGCCTGAAGTCACGAAAGCTAGCGTCAGCTAGCTGAAGTTGCTCTTGCTTTAGCAAGTAACTGGCAGGGACAGGACCTCCAAAAGTCACAAATAATTGAATAATTCAATTCGCTAGGCTCAATCCGCACCTGGGTCGTTCTTGTGGCACTACAGTTTCCACTTGTTGCGGCTTTCTTCAACAAAAATGAATGCATGCTAATCGTCGTTTGTTCTTCCAGTCCGGTCAATTGCCATGCTAGCTTTCGTCACCTTCCTCTGGCCCAAGTATTTGTACGCGTTGATACAGGCAGGAAAGAGAACATAGGTACTTTTTCCTTCGCACAGTTCCGTGGTTCAATTGAGGTGAAGGATGGTTGAGCGGTCTTGCCGGCTGAAGCCGGTCCTTTGGCATGTCCAGTGTGGAAACGCCAGTGTTGACATGCGTTGACCATGGGCTGTTTTTTCCAATCTTGAATGTCAGGACTTTGCGCGCGCAGTGGTGCGTGCCTGCCATCTTGTTGTGTTGGCATTGGCGCGGCGGTCGCGCCCCGCAAGGCCATGAGCGCGGCCACGCATGCATGCACGCACGCGGGGCCCATTCAGAGCCAAAGATGGCGTGCTGCAAGGTTTCAGTTTTTCGCGCGGGGTTGGCAACGCTGCCAATTTTTTGAAGTCGCTTTGATCCCCAGGCGAATCACTTTGTCAAGCGCAGGGAATGCAATGTAACAAGCACCGCGCTACTATTGACAATTGAGCTGAACAGAAACTGGGAGATTTCATCCATGCACCACGCGCCGAGTTTTGGGAAGGCATTTTGCAGCTTGATTGATGATATGCTGAGAGCAATTGCTCGGCGGAAGTTCAAGACAATTAGCTAGATTTTTTGCAATAATTTGACCACGTGTTGAAACAATTAGCCCAAAATAATTCCATTCGATCCTTCAGGAACGAAGGTTTTGGGGCTGTTTGACGATCTTACAAACCCAGGCCGGAGAAAACGCAACGGAAATTGAATATCCAGGAAAACCGCAGGGAACGAACTGCCCGGAATTCAGTTTCTATGGCAAAAGTTGAGCAGCCTTAGAATGTAGATTCGGCTCGAAAACCCTGACTTGCCTGCCAGCACGCTGGGAACTGAAAGCGGGACGATAGATTTAGAAACAAACGCCTTTCGCCCAAAAATTGTCAACGTATTAGGCAAGTAGATCAGATCCATAGCAGAATAGCCATTTGCACAGGGTTTTGCAAATTGATAGCATGTGAGGGTTCGCGTGAGCAGGGTCAAGGTCAAAGGCTGCTGTTTGTCAATCAGCATTGGACACAGTCCCTTGCGTGCATTTCAAGGTGGTCATGTCTCATGACCCAACCTTTTGCGAAACAATCGCCTGATTGATGCCCAACAGGATTTGCCTTCTGTTTCTGATGGTCTAGCAAGGGTTTTCCTCACCATCATTTTCTGCTTTGGTGTTTTGCTGGTTAGTTCGTCATCTACACCAATGACCAATAAGTTAATGAAACTTCCGAAACTTGAACATGAATTGCCTGCCATGACATCGCTCAGGCCGGGAAATTCTGCAAAAAATGGTCATCACCAACTCAGATGGCCAGCGCGGAAACCAAACCTTCAGCCCACAGCCGTGCACACGGTGGTATATGCCCTTTGGGGAGGGTAGCCGGGCATCCGGGCATTGGATTAGGTTCCTTACAGACAAAGGCACGGTAGCTTACATTGTCATGCGCTGGTAAAAAAGTAAAGCCGAAGATGGACACCGGTTTTTGACTGAGGCACATGATTGGATCGGTGATTAGTAGTAAATTGATTTATTTTGAGTTTTTCGGTCTTATTGGTAACAACATTGACGGGTAGGTGGATAGTTCGTTGACAGAATTGGCCGGCTCCAAACAAACAAGGTTGGTTGCTTGTCTAGTCCGTTTTCGAAGTTGATGGGGGAGGTGGGTTCAACTTTGTTGGCTAATTGGGGCCGGCTCATTTTTTTTCCAAGAAAATCACCCAATAAGAACTCAACAGCAACAAGTGTAAGTGTAGATTTTTTCCAGTTAAATATATAAGTAGAGGGATTAGAACAAACATAAGATCAAGTACAAGTAGAAACACAGACGTAATTACAAACACACGTATTCGTACAAATTATATTGAATGAAAAACATTTTGAATTCAAATATTGTTTAGATATGCACATGTTTCATCATGTTTCAATTTCTTTGAATAGATTTGACGACACATATTTGTATATATATATATAGATATATATTTTTATATTTATAAACATTTATGATCATTTATGCATATATACTGTATATGCAGATACATACAGTTAAGTACATGTACAATACATCAACCTATTAAAAAAACAGTATCAAACATATTCAAACATGATGGTCCATTTCCATGGTTCTTGTGACACCACACATGGGGATGATGTTCTTCGTCCACTGACCGGATCCCTGAGGAAAGTGGAACTCATCGACAGTGCCCTGGAATATCTGGAGTTGGAGATGGATCCCTGCAAGGCAGCTGCGGGCGCCACGGGCGCCGCCATGGAGCTAAGCGTTGGTGGATTTCAATGCTTGGGGAAATCATGCGGGCTATGGGTCGATATTAAGCATCAATAATGGCTTATAAGAACCAACCAAATCATAGGGAAAGCGAGCTGGCTAATGATAGGGGAACCAGGGGTACGGGGTGAACTGACCCACAGCCGGCTAATTCATGGTTCACAATGGTCATCATCATCAACCATCATTAATGATTAATTGATCCAGACTCTTCTGGGCTCATGTTTTCTCTTGGTTCACTATGGTTCATGATGGTTCATAGCGGTTGATAACTGTCAAAGATGGGTGATGGATGTTGATGGTGGTTATTGGGAGTAATTGCTTGGATGGGCGTCGCTGGTAAGTGGCTAAGTATGGTGATGGGTCATGCAAGGTCCCACTGGTCACCATGAAGTTCGATTCGTTGCCATCAGAGTTGACACTCCTTCTTCTAAACAATTTTGATCCACCGTTCACTATGACAACCAGTGGTAGTAAATCAGTTTACCAATGCTTCATGATCACCTGCCACCTGAAAATGACCCTTTTGAACTACTTCTTGTTCCTGCATAAACAAATCCCGGGATGTGTAACTTGCCACTACAAACACCAACCCTCTTCCATCTCTCCCACCAGGTGAACCTGTTGAGAAGTGCTGCGCCCTTGAGCATCTCAGCTAAAAATGATCAGGGCGGTGGGTCCCAAACCCTGCTTACTTCAATGCATAGCTACATGATAGATTCTCGGAATAGGGGACCCCCCAAATCGTTGGTTTACCACAATGGCTGCTAGTGGATGATTTGCAGGGTCCCTTATTTTGAGAAACACCCACATAACAGGGGAACATGGCCGATAGCCAACATCGGTTGATCCACTGCCAGGTTCTTCCGTGATGAAACTTGTGGGAACCCTTGGCACATTGAAGCATATACTACGAAATCGGTGAAATCGAACCGGCCGGTCATGTTTCAATCGCACGATTGAGATCATCACCAGCACCAACTGGGATTATCCAGTTTATTGGTGGTTTTTTTGACCATTTTCTACTGATCGCGCTTTGCTCTCTCTTCTTTTGCTGGTTTATGGTTGATCACGTACTTTTCGAATCAATTCCTGCACATTCTAGCCCCTTTGGCCAGCGACCTATGGGAGAATCTGCTTAGATTTGTGGGGAAGATAAATTCGAACCGCACGAGCAATGTCAAGAGCACCTCATCGCTTGCTGTGAAGTTGGGGGATTGACCTACGAGTTAGCACAGATGTTGTTGCCTATGGTCAAGCAAACTTTTTTTCAATGAGTCTAGCTTTCGACAGTGAAAAAACACCAAAGGGTGATCACAAAAGCAACGACTAAAAAGGAAGAGAGTGGCCTAGTTCCACAATGCTCACCTTCCATGACCTCCCTACATTTGCTGTTTTGTTGTGCATGTTACTCAAGACCCTTGGTACGTCTACGTTGAGTGTCTCCAATCCTAACCACGCTCAAAAAAAAGACATGGCTTCAGGAGCACCAAGCCTCCATGCTTCGCAACGATGATCAACGACTTGGCAAGTCATAACTGGGTATAGGTCAATATTAACCATCCATTTTAAGCACCAAAATTTCATGCGGAAAACTTGCGCTGGTGAATGATGGGAACCCAAGGAACCTAGCCAGGTGAAGTGACCCACTGCCATAACTTGCCAATTCTTGAGTCACTTCTCCACCTGGGCGATGGTCATCTCATGAAACCTATGGTGACGCCCTGTCGGTCACCAGGGCATGACGGCACGAGGCCTCGGCCTTGTGGAGAGATTTTTGTTCATCGTTGTTCGTAAAGGGCGGTTGTAAGTTTTGGTGAGATTCGTGTTACAAGCTTGTCATTACCACCTGACACTGTTAGTGTTACAAGCTAGTTCAACTCATGACCACCTGTCATCACCTGTCACTATCATCACCCAGTTGTGAAACTTCCGGATCATTGAATGATGGACCAACCAACACGCACCAAACGCACCATGAACGCATCCATAAGCACGAACCATGGCCACGGTTCGAATCCTGCGTTTCTGCTGCGACATCCTGACCTGGCCTATTTTCAATGCTGGTGACTGAAACCGGCGATCGTTGAAGAAATCTTTGGAGCCTATAGGTTTACAGCTGGTTGATCGTCAAGTCCCAATATTTGCATAGGTTTACATCCAAGAAACGGGTGATCATCAATTATGAATAGGAGATTCACAACTCGATCAAACCAGCTCCGCGATGCGTGCACCGATGGTTGCCGTTGAGAACCATTCTTGAACAAACAGCAACTACTAGTGAAGTAACAACTACTAGTGATGTGAAGATTAGTGCTATGTTGATACCCGGCGCTTGAGATAGGCATAGCGAAGTAATAGGTGGTGATTACCTGTGCACAGCAATCATTGCTGTTTATGACAATCCACTGATATGGTGTATCGTCAACAAAGAACAGTTGATCGATCCATCTCTAAAGTTAGTGATCAACTTAGCAAATTGATTACCCATAGCCACCACAGTTCACCAAAAAGTTTCCAGGGTTGATCAACCATCTCAACATCACTAAGCTTCTTGCAAACTTTAACCAATCGAATCTTAGTCTCTTAGTCGTTCATCAACCATCTTAATCCTTTATCAACCATATGGTGGTTTCTTAAAATCTGGGACCCCCAAAATTGGTTGGTTTGTTACTCATAACCATCTCCATTGGATGATTTTGGGGCACCCTTATTTTGAGAAACACCTTTTTCATTGTGCCTCAACCTTAGTCAATCATTGCTTCTCACCCGTGGATGCCCCACGGCTCCCCCCGTGGCCGTGCGGGGCGCCCGAAGCGCTGGCGCGCTGCGCTTCAAGGATTGGGTCCCATGCCCAAAGCCTTGGTGCCATGCCGTGGCACCTGGGGGATGACGGGGGGAATGGGTGAAGCGGTTGGGGAGGAGAATTGGCGACCGGGTCAAGCAGTGAACTAACAAACCACATAGCTGGTTAATGGTTAATGAATAACTAGTTGGTTAATGATAGGGGATAAGAACTAACCAACAATAGTAGGGGATATACCAACCATAAGGATGAGCAACAATGAGCAGCTTGTAGCTGGTTGATGGTTGACAATAGGGGATAATAGCCAACAACTTTAGGGGATATACCAACTATATGGCCATGGGTCAAGCAGTTAATCAACCAACGTTCGTGGGGGATAAGTTCACCAACAATTCCATAGGGAAAACAAGCCGGTTAATGATACAGGAACCAGGGGGACTAAGGGTGAACTGACTCACAGCCAATTGATGTCGGATGGTTGATGGTTAATGGTGATAATTAGTGATCACTACAAGGTTGATGATGATTGGTGAGAGGTTGATGATGATTGGTGAGAGGTGACTATGACAAGATTGACTCAATTACAATACATTCATGCGCATGCATGTACATCCACATTTACTGGCTGGTGGTTTTAAACATTTCTTAGTTTCCCCATGTACAAATGGTTGGTCGGTCAACTTGCGCATATTTCGCGACTGGGTGGTTCAACCACCAACCAGGTAATGATCGTTGGTTGATTATACCCCTGTTGGTTGTCAACCCTAAGAAGGCCACCGCAAACCATCCATTAACCAACCAATTTGAATCTGATACATTCATACGGCAGAGGGTCAAAACCTTTGGTCCCCCTGGTTCCCCATCATTCAAAACATGTTTTCCCTACTAGTATCCCGCATGAAATTGGTTTACTGCTTGACCCACAGCCATATAGTTGGTATATCCACTACTATTGCTATGTTGCTTATTATCCCCTATTATTAACTACTAACCAGCTAGTTAAACCATTTTTGTTGGTTAAAGATTTGACCAAGCTAGCCATAAATAGCTGGACTACTATTATGAACCATTAACCAACCAGCTAGTTAACCAACCAACTAGTTAAACCAGCTACTTAACCTGACACAGTTTCAATCGATGCCTGGTACATGTTGCATCTCTGCGAGGTCGCCGGGCAACTGGCCGGCGCAACAAGGTGGGGGTGGAGTAGCACTGGGGATGATGTTTGGACGTTCATTCATGGTGGTTGGTGGTGGCTAGTGATGGTCGGTGGTGGTTGGTGGTGATTAGTGGTAGTTAGTGGTGGTTTGTGATGGTCGGTGGTGGTTATTGATAGGGGAGATTGACCAAGAAAGATGGGGAAGATCTCTAGGGCACCGGTTGAGAGAACTATGATCAGTTGGCGTCATGGATATTTGATGATATTTACATGGTTTACAGTTGGATGGCAGTCAATCCAGACGAATGCCTCATGGAATTTGAGTTAGGTAGCAGGGTTGAAGCATTGCCGAAAACTGCTGATCCTGCTCGAGTTTCTATGATCGGTTGATGGCTATAGCTGGCAATTACTGCGCTGTTCGAAGCTGTGCATGATTGCTGGCGTTAGAGCTATGAAACACTGATCTATAGCTGGCAGCCAACCCTTTCCACACCGCAACTATCAGTCAGGACGGCGAGGAGCTGAGGGCTGGAAATTTGCCGTTCATCTTTGGACCAAGGATGGCTATGATCCCAACCAAATGGAGAACTCATTTCTTTGCAGAGTATGTGCAAGTTCGAAGTTTTGCTAGCCTCACCGCGCTGCTACGCCCAAATGCGCAGCTCACTCACACGCCTCTTTGAGGTTTGGTGTTTCAGGTCTAAAGTTTAGCGGTTTTCGGTTCAGGGACCTCAGGGGAGGGGCTGTAGGGTTGAGGGCTTGTGATGTACACAATAGCTTTGATGTTGGTCATGATGAAGAGTGATGCTGGCAAGCCATATTGTTCCCATGGTTTGTTTGTTGAATCAGACTTTTCAGCTAGTTGCTAGTTGCTTCCCTAGAAACTGGTTACATTTCCTATGGTTATAGGCTAGGGGTCATATGCCATCTCATAGGGTCTATGCTCGTATGGGTCCTCCTTGCTCGGCTTTGCAAGTGACCCATGCGAATCCGGGTGTAGGAACAGGATCGATGAATCGCTACCTTGCAACCATCAAGCACGTCATCCAGCCTCTGAAACAGTAGGCAGAATCTGTGTACTCGTTGTGATTGATTCAGAAAGAACCGTTATCAACCAGACAACCATCATGTAGTCATGTTCTATTGTCACAAAGCATCGGCGTCTATCATTATCATTATTTGCCATGCTTGACCAGAATGAGTTGTGAACCATTGTCAAGCAGAATGAATTGCCAATCATATCGATTCTCGTTCCTATAATGCCTGTATCAATTCTTGTAGTTCTCAATCATATCTTCAACCTGGCAACCATTAAGTAACCACAATCAAGCTCTAACCCATAATCAGGTTTATACAACCAGTATCAATTCAAAATCATGAATCAAGTATCAATCGTTAATCACCAACTGACAATTATCAATCATTCACCATTAATTATTGACTATCAAGTCCTAACCATGAATCATCAACCATTGTTATTTACGATTAATCACTATCAATCATTCACCATCAATTACTCATTACAGTGATTTACTATACTCACTATCAATGAAATAACGTGAAGAAGTGTCTTCAATCATCAATGAATCATTAATCATCAACTAACAATTATCAATCATTCACCATTGACTAATCAATAGTCGTTATTGACACCTCTTGTCCACCGGTCCCCAGTCTTCCAACCGCTGGCGCGACCAGGGCAGTTCACCGAGTTCACCGAGTTCACCGGCTGTTCAGCGTAGCGCTGGAGGCGGGGCGGTTGCCGGGAGCGAGGCCAGGAGCGGCCCCCAGGAGGCTTCGTTCACCAGATGCTATGAATGATTCAGCCTTTTCGTGATTTGCTGTCAGTAAGTTTATGTATTGGTGTGATTAATGACGTGATTGTGACTTGGTTGTCAGCAAATTTATGAATTGGTGTGATTGATGATTTATTTTGGGTGAATTGTGCTTTACAAATGTGGACTATGATATTGGAATGGCTGATGATCATTGCTTTGTCTGAGATAGGCTCTGCAGTGAGCATGCAAAATATTGAATGGCAGCCAGCTATCATTGACACTTGCACTAAGTCACTTGCACTATGATTCATCATTACTCGTAATCAATATTAGTCAGTTTGGCTGATTGGAACTCTGCTTGATTAAGCACGCTTAGCAACGGATGGTTATATACTGGTTGGTGGTTTCAAACATTTTGATTTCCCCCAACCATTGGTATGGTCGGTGGACTCATATGTGTCAGAGGAGTGGTTCAACCAGCAACAAGGGATGATAAGTGAGGACTCCCTAGCCTCGTCTGCCAGACCTTTGAGGGGCCTGCCCCCGTGGGTCTGAAATAAAAGAGGGCAGTGTTTGGAATGATTGATTTTATCGTTGAAAGTGCTTGGTACATGCTCATGAGCAATGTTTGATTGTAGTTAGATACTTGATCATACTTAGAGAACAGTTGGTTTATAGTTGATTGGCAACAATTGATATACAATTGACAGCTTTGTAGTGCCATGAACTGTAGTGGCCAATTATTGTTGATTGGGAAGGGGGGGAATCAAGAACAAATGATGCCTAATAGTGGATATTTGCTGATAATTGTTTGTAGTAGTTGGCAGTAATTTGGTAGCATGCTTGCTATTGGTTGATATTTCTGGATGGTTGATCATAGAAAGCATTGATAGCTGAGAGTTGATATTCATGACCAACAGTCATTGACCAAAAGATCCGGAAAACAAAAACACGGGTGTTTCACCTCAGTTGACCAGGGTTAAGCAACAGTCATGAGCCAGATAACAGTCATGAAGCCTAGTGAATCAATGGCCAACAGTTATTGACCCTGGTAATTCTAACGACTTTTGGATTCAATACCGTTAACATTATCTAATTGTTATGGTTAATTCTCCAACTGGTAATTCGAATTCATTGATCCGCAGATTCAACCACTACTAACTGACAGGATTACTAACCATGTTTCAACCACAACAGTCTGGTCACACTAGTGTTCTCCACTGTTAGTTCTAATCCAACTCTTAATTCTCCAACTGGTATTCCAACTGGTCATTGATCCACACAACAGGATTCAACCACTACTGGAGTGGATGCAGCAACCACCGGCTGGACGGATGAGTATCCAGCTGTAGCTTCCATCCGCCCGGTTGTGACGGATGGTCGACAGAGATGGTTGATCGTGGTGCATGAGCAGCTGGTGGTGGTGAAAATGCTGGTTATTATGGACTGCCATATATGTTTGCTACATGGTAGGATTAACAAGAACCAACAACTAGTTGGTAACTTGTTGTTTCAAGCCATTCGCTAGCTGATTATGACGGGACAGACCATTTGTTACAACAGGTCTTTGTATGTGTGCGTGTAAGTGAAACTTGCAGGGTACTCAGGGACAGGATAGTTTGTTATTTTTTTCGCGTTTGACCAATCGATCGGGCAGCAAAATCTGACACTCACATAGGTAAGTTATTCTTTCCATTTCTTGTTTGTGTTTACAGCGCGTGGCTGCGTGTACTTGTGTGTTGTACGCAGGTCTCTACCCATCCCCTCTCTGAGTACATTTAGGGCCAAAAGAGGCAGAAACAACGGCGAACTTGTGCAAGAGATTTGGCATCATTTGGCTATACCGGCTATACCTGCTATGGCTGCGATTGTGAGAACATTTTCGGTCCTCTTTACAAATTTGAACGGCAATTTTCACGAAACATGGTTGATTGGGAATTGCACACTTGGAAGACCCCAATTGTAGCAATCGGATTGGCAGATCTTATGGGCATTCCCTTGTGCCTTGCGAGGTCGCAACTCCAACCGCCAGGCTGGGGCACGGATTGTAGCCATTTGGGAAGTTGGTTGCATGTGGGTGCATGTGGAAAAGGAACCCTAGACATTGATGATCTCACTAGGGTCACAGACATAAGATATCATAAGATCGTGGCATATCATTGCAGATTTTGATTTGCATATTACATACGTACATATACACATATTACGGTATATTATTGTGTGTGCATGCAAAATGTGTGTGCACAGACGCGCTCAGCAAATGTTCGAAATTTGCACGCGTACTTGGTGTATTTGTACATGTTTATACATGTATGCCCGTGTAGGAGTATGCGTGTAAGAGACTCAGTGTGTGCAGAGGTAGGCTGTGAACACCCCAGTTCCATGAAAGTTTTTATTTGCAAGAAATACCATGACGGTAAAACAATTCAACTGGTTTACCCATCTACCTTACACATGCACAGAGTCACTGTCTGGTATTGAAGTTGCCTGGCATTCGGCATCGAACCCATGAACTGATCATGCAATTGCGCTGAAGCAACTTATGAGTCAGTCAGTACTGTTAGTATACAGTAGTTCGTGAAGCAGATCTTGTTGTGGGATGTTGTGGGTCAATATGAACCATCCAAAAGTGGATACGGATAGGTGAACATCCTAGCAAAGACGACTGTTCTGGTCATTTATAGGATGTTCACTGGGTTACAAAGAGGTACTGGGTTTGGACGGGCCCATACCCGTAGGTTATTTCACCAAGGTATACTTATCATCGGCGGGAGGGGAACAGAAAGACAGAGCATTCGTCCATGCCACCAGCTGCTTCGGCACCCCGTGGCACTCCACAATGACTCCCCAAACGAATCCGTTCAGGTGACATTCTCCAAGCTGCCAAGCTTCCCGAGGGATCTGGAAAGGGTTGTAAGTCACCAAAACGACGATATTTAGAAGCCATGACTAACCACTAGTAGCCACATATAAATCATATAACCATCATCAACCATCATTACTCTGACAGTACTTTGGCATTGTCAACTGCCATTATTCATTCTTGACCACGTCTTTAGCCATAATTATATAATTAAGCCATGTTCAGCGTTCTCAACCATCATTCATCATCGTGAAGCCATATTTAGCATTAAGAATCAGCAAGCAAATTATCCCCTTTTTAGCATCAAGCATCATGAGGCAATGTTCAGCATCACCAACCATCATTAACCACCAACCATCATTAACTATCAACCACCATCAACCACCATTTAGCATCATTAGCCATGATAAACCAGCCACCATCACCTTTTCCTGAGGCATCCGCGGCACCTCCCGCTTACGGCTATGCTGCGGGGACCATCTATTGGCCGTGTCCGGTGTCCTGGTGGGTCAGGGTGTGAAGAATAAACGGAGACAACTAGTAGTTACAAGCAGTGTCAACTTGTCAACGATGACAACGACAAGTGCACCGACACTGGCAACCATCACGACAACAATAAGACGAGCAACAACGACAACAACAACAACAACAACAGCAACAACAACAACAACAACAACAACAAGGGAAACAACAACAACAACAACAACAACAACAACAACAACAACAACAACAACAACAACGGCAACGGAAACAACCACAACAACAACGGAAACAACAACAACAACAACAGCAACAACAACAACAACAACAACAACATTGGACACAGCAACAACAACAACAACAAAAACAACCACAATTACAACCAATGACACACTTTGGCGTTGATCTCCGATTCAATGTTGATGGTAGCCGTTCTGAGATCATAATTAGTGACGATGCAGATAATAGCGGGGATGATAACGATGATAAGAGTGGTGCTGATGAAAAACAAATGGAGAAGGACACATTAACCGGTGGCCAAGGTTTGGTGATAACGCACCCCATAAGTTTACGAGCTGAGCATGACAACGATCCTGCTTCACGGGGTTTGGAACAATCCATTGTGTGAATACCTATAAGCTCTTCAGTAGAACCAGTCATCCGCAGGTTGCTGACTATTGCTGGTTGCCATTCTATTCTCAGCCGTCTGCAACCAGTATTCATGACCATTGACCACTCTGAACTAGCAGGGTTTGGAAAGTACCGAACTGACATTGTGGAGTGGTAGTGGAATCATATCTCCTTGCCGTATGATAGTGAATATTATATGTGTAAAGGATTGCTTGGGTGGCCACATTGCTTTTGTCTATGTATCTACAGGTTGCATCTAAACATCTACAACTACATACCTTTGTGGTCTAAGTTGTCAAAGATCCGGAGTGCTGAATGTCAAATGGTGTCAGAACTCTCTCATCGCAGCAAATGCAGGGTTGAGCGGATTCTGCCAATCCGAAATTGGTCTGGCGGGTAGTTCAACTGCAACACAAACAACTTGAGTGGAATTAGCAAGGGCGTAGTTCAACTGCAACACAAACAAGTTGAGTGGAATTTGCAAGGGGTTGGTTCATAACGATTTATGAATCACCCCCCCCAATTGGCGAGAATGATCTATTCACGAACATCTTCCGGGTAGGAAAAGAAGCCCTAATTTGTGATTGTCAAGCTAAAAACTATCACTACTGTTTGCTTTTGGCAGGGTTAGTGTGCTGGAGTCTACCCAGATTCTCCACCTTTCATCACATCCTTTGCATGCCCCGTGGATTACCAAAATTTGCTCAAAGGTGGCCAGATCCGTTTGAGTTTTCCCTGCATGGAAATTTGGGTGCTGGTACCATCGGTTTCTGAGGTTGCGAAGTGTTTTATGTTACCCGTTCATCTATCGTTTTCGGTTGTCATGCGACCATATATCTGCTATCAAGAGTAAGACAAGCACTACATAATTTGGCGCCTACTGATGAGATTAGGTATATGAGCCCATCAACAAATATGTGTAGAGGATGTTTATTGATTGGCCTGGATGCTGCAGAAATGGACTTCATTTAGACAAAAAGAACGAACACATATGCAGTCAACAACCAACCATTGGAAACATAAGATGGTTGTTGACATCTAAATCAAGTACAGTTCTTGAACTGCCATGGTTCATCGCCAATTCACCGGAGTACTAGTATGAGTTGGTGGTTTTACGTTGTTTTCGTTTGTTTTCTCCAATTTTTAGGGATGGTTGGTTGGTTAATTTATATTGTTCCGAGGTGTGGAAACCACCCAGCGGTCATACCTAACCCGGCTGGCCTGGCGATGCTTTTCAGATGATGGCTACCATGACTGAGCCACCTATGTGGGGGTCGAAGATGTCGTATCTAGGTGACCATCGCTTTTTGTGGAAGTTTTTTTGGCAGAGACCACCCGATCATTGGGAAGACGATGGTTTGGGTTTGAATTTTTTTCGCTTGGGCTCTAGGAACTCTTCCGCATGGAGTGAGTGGCAAGAAAACTACGCCACTAAAAGCCACGGTTGGCTTTGTGAACCGCGGGGCGAAAATTGCCTCAACAAAAGTGCCAATGCAGAAGCTAATGTTGCCAGAGTTGAATTCTGGCAGTGGCTCAAAACTGCCATCAAGTCATTCTTAAGCCGCGCAAGGATAGTGGTTGGTGGGTTTCCCAGACACCCGCAGAGATCCAGCAAATGACAAAAGTCACTTGGGAAACATCCAACTTGCTAGCCGCAAATCATGAAACATGGTCAAAAACATGTCGATTGATTGTTTTTACATAATTAACCATTATTATCCACCATTGGACCACTCTCAACCAATAACTACGAACCATATATGGTACCAGGACTAGCCATATATGGTGGTTTCTCAAAATAGGGGTACCCCCAAATCATCCATTAATAGTCATTTATAGTAATAAACCAACCATTTTGGGGTACCCCTATGGCTTGAGAAACCACCATATGGTTCATATGACTATGAATTGGCTAGCGGTATTTCGTTCACACCAGAGAGGGCCACTCCCAGAATCCAGTGCGGAATCTGGGCTTCACCCGGCGTCGAACAGCGACGACCGCATTGCTTACAAGAGACCAACAGCTGCGGGTCATTTGGTCCTGAAGGGGTGAAAATAACTTACCGGTTGATTAATCACCCCGGAATGAATCAAGTTACAGGTTAATTCCACTCCTTAATGGAAATTGACGGTTTTCAACAGGTTGTATAGTTATTTGCTAATGGATTTTCCAACTATGTTCAGCTGCCACAGGGTGGGAACATGCAGCTTGATGGGCAACTCCCACTTAGCAAGCTTTGGTCAAGGCTTGATTGTCGTGATGATTACAGCAACACGGTCTTGCTAGCTGGGGGTGGGCTGTGCGGGATATGCTTACATAACGTGAAATATCTGGCTTTGATCACTGATGATCGATGCTTCAGTCATGGAAGAAAACGTTGTCCCATATTTCACTCATGGGTTGTGAGATAGGTGCCCTCTCAATGGGTTGGCAGACTTCCCAGGTATTTGGTAGAACTGGGACAAAAATCAATCAAGAATTGCATTACGGTAGTTGTTTGATGAATGTTCTCTACGATTGGTAAATTAAGATCATTGATTGGGTCCAATGATAGTTGTAGCAGTAGTAGCTCAATAAGCAGCTAGTTAAGAAGCGTTTTCTGGTATATATGGTCGTATTTTGCTGGTGGGCTACATTGGGATAGTTAATCTCAATTATTTGTGCGCTTTGCTACTGGTGGATATCTGTTGATGACTCTTTGCAGCCTTGGTCTACTACTAGGGTTTTCGATGACTAATCATGTGATTACGACTCGTTGGTCCATGTTTGTTCACTGCTTAACTCAACTCTACAAGCTTGTTTGTTTTTTGAAGCATTCTTATTGCTGTTTCATCATCCACAGCTGATGCTTCAGGTGTTGCATATACTTGATGATTGTTGGGGCCATTCTAGCTCAAGTTTCTGCTGGTTAGTGATGAACGCAGCAACCAAAACAAGAGGTCGGCCAGTAAACTGCTATTTCGGTTGGTCGTGGATTGTCGGCCAGTAAAGTGCTTGTTGGCTACCCAACCAGAGTGCAATAATTTCACTACCAATAGTACCCGATGATTGAACCACTGGTTCATGGACCATTTTCGTCACAACCATCAAATTGCTATTGGTTAATTGATGACCCAATGATCTGTCGGTTACCATTAGCTTGATGCCAGCAGCATCCGGCACCATCCATTTCATGGTCGCCTTCCGACCCCTTTTCACCGCCACGTCCGGCTCAAGGTAATGGCTATGATGAATGGCAAATGGGAGATCCGCCGAAACCATTTTCTCCATGGCTGGTGATCTGTCAGCTGGAATTATCAATGGATCTCCACTTGTGTTGAATTATTGTGCATCTTCGTGGTTTCGGGACCACACGTTGGCAGCATCTCCAAAAACCTGGGAAAACCGGGGGAGATGATGGAGGCCACTGTGGTTCAGCTGGTTGCGCATGCTGCAAGAGAATCATTTGAAGCTGTCCGAAAGTAGTTTCGACAATCAGTAATTACTCTCATTCCTTCATGGTCGGAATATGTCGGAATGATTCTTCACCCACCAGTGTAATTCAAGGGGGGATGTCAGCTTGCAGGTTTTGCCCCCCAGTGCTGTTTAATTTATTGCTCGAAATATATATCCAAGAGTAAGACAGCTAGTTGTGTGTCGCTTGGGTGTGCCAGACTTCGAAGAACCACCACGTTTGATCCTATTCCTTTCTCCCAGTTCTTGGGTTTTGCCCAATGATTTGCTACATAGCTTCCCCAACATCATCTTAAACTCGAGGTCACTTAGTCCGATTCCACTGCACACATCACCCCCCAGCTATGGCGACGGCCCCAGCCAAGCGGAAGCGGGATGGGTCAAGAAGCCCAGAGCTGCGCCCATCATTTCCCAGTGGCTGGTTCCGTTGCGGCTCATGAGTAAAGCCAAGGACTAGTCATGGTTCAAATAACATGGCTACATAACATCTGTATTTGGTTTTGGTCACATAACATGGCGAGTCATTATTTAAACAATGTATGGTCATGGTGATAGTCAAGGGCTAGTGGTCAGGACCTTGGTCATAGCCCATGGTTTAGTAGCCGTCATGATCAATGACCATTAGTTTGTTATTTGTCACCAATAACCAGTGGTTTGGCCATGGTCAATGGCTGGTAATGATGATGATAACCTGTGAGTGGTCATGTTTATAACATGGTTATATCATGCGTTCCGGGGGAGGTTCGGCAAGCCATGATTATAGGCAATAGTTACTGTAGTTTGCCCTAGGAGGGTACTGCAGGGATCACTCTTCGGTAGTCTAAGATAGCTAGCCGGAAAGTCCATCATTTGCAGATGATCCACATATCGCAAATGATGACTGCCCATGGTGGTAATACCTTACTGGAGGATACCACCATATTTGGACATTGCCATGAAAGAAACACACAGGGTCAGGTGAAAATCACAGTTGCTCAGTCTCAGGTTTGTTGTCAATGTGCGTGTGTGCGCTTCGAATGAAGGATCCAACACTCCTAGTGATATGCAGTAAGGAAAAAATGTGCATCCGAAAGTATGTATACATATACATTTGTGAACGTTAATTTGTTTGTATACATATCATGAACATTTATGAACATTTATGACCATTTCTGTTTGTATACATATACGTACATTTACAGTATGTGCATTTACACACCTGTTTCTGAACGCTATGGTTGGACACGGAACTGAGGGCCCTCAGCGATGGTATTGATTCAGTATGGCGAGCCCACAATGACCGATCAGACCAGCAATCACTGGTGATGCAACCATGGCGAAAAGCGATGGATTGATCCTTGATTTGGTAATATCCCAACTGGTGATATGGTGGTTTCTCAAAATAGCTGTACCGCCCAATTCATCCCATCTTAAGCCATTTCTAGCAATAAACCAAGCAAACCTTTGGGGTTCCCAAGGCCTGGCTTGAGAAACCACCCTGTAGCGTTTCGGTTGAAACGGAATCCCTGCGAACTGGTCACCTAACACAGGCGCATTCCTGGAAGCGAACCTTTGTGTATCCATAAATCGGTGTTTCTCAAGCCATAGGGAACCCACAAAATGGTTGGTTCATCACTACAAATGGTTCACAAAGGATGATTTAGGGGTACCCCGATTTTGAGAAGCACCCAAATAGGGATATCCCTGAACAGTCAAACATGATTTATCTGGGAAGTCAACCACGTGTAGATAGTCTCCGTTTTGGGATGGAAAACCGATATTTGAATAAACCACAATCACTTTCACCAGCCATCATCGATTCACAGATCTCCATCCACTCTTGATTGTTGCCTTCCCCAACTGTTGGTGGTTGTTAAGCAGTATCAAGGCAACCTTCCCATCCATGGCCATGGTTACCTAATGGTCACGACCCACCGGGGCCCTGGCCCCAGGCCAGAAGGCGCTGCCAACATTCACACCTTCAGGGTGGCCATAAAGGCAGGGAATGGTGATGGCCGCCATGGTTGGGTGGATAGCAACCATGGCCAGTAACCAGTTGTGATCATCCAAGGCTTACTTGGGGCAGCTTACCATGATAGCAAACTTGGATTCCCAGCGCACTGGCAACCATGGCGATTGGTAAAACTACCCTTCTTGTGGGCGATGCCGTTGATGAATCGGGCCCATGGTTACGAACCGTTGAATGCATGGGATGATCTTCCAAGTGGGGAGTTTGTGAGGTATAGGTTCTATAGGGTTATGATTGTTGGTTAATAAAAAATTGCTTGGCTTGTGGCTTACAATGCTTGGCAAGTGACACACCTTGTTTTTGGTTTTTGTGAATCGTGGGATTAGTACTGGGTCATTAACCCTGCCGCTGAACTCTTGCGACATTGATGCCACAGAAAGCCTGGTTGGGAACGGGGGTTCACTTGAGAGGGAGCCTTGGCACAGAGGGTTGATGGGGAGGGTGCTCTACTAGCAATAAGGCAACAAGCATCATGGTTATGCGTCATATACAACATACCCTTTTGTTAGAAGGCTCTACTATAAACATCAAATTTACAATTTATTTTCTGATATACTTTTCATCTAACTTAGAAAATGTATATCCTACTGTGGCTTATCATTCACCAAAATCTCACGGAAAACGGTTCAGAGAGACCCACTTGGTGGTCGATCTCCTTGGTGCGTTTTGCACCGAGCCCACGAACCTGGGTAGCGGTTGGTGGAACATGAGGATATGGGGGGGTTCTCCAGTCGGAACCCGCCAAAATGGATGGTTTATTACTATAGATGGTTAATGAAGGATGATTTGGGGGGTTCTCAAGTCATAGGAGACACCCCAAATCATTCCATTTTCTATCAAGGTTTCCATGGTTTTCGATGGTTTCATAAAGGTGTTTCTCAAGTCATAGGGGACCCAAATCAAACTTGATATTAGCCGTTTATAGGAATGAACCAACCATCAGTTTGGGGGTACCCCTATGACTTGAGAAACCACCCTATGAAAACATATTATGAAAACCAATCAAGATTGGAGATGCACGAGCAACCAACCACTTGTAGAATATTCCCGAGGGATGGGTGCTATTTGGTGCTTCTGATCAATAGTCCGGTTGTAGATGGCTTCCCCCAACCGCAGGAGATTTGTTGTGTCGGTACCAGCCAGACGTCAACTATTTTGGGCAACGAACAATCGAACGAGATACCCCGAAATCAACAGAGCAGCAGACCGCGTATGGGACTGTTACCCAATCACAAAGGTTTGTACAAACTGACCACTGTTGGTGGGATCTAGTGACCAAGCACGTGTACTATTCCAACAGCGCTCGAGCTGGCATTTGGGGACGTTTCACCGACAAACCCGATCAGTTTGGGTTGGAAAAAAGTCAGGCACAGGGACCATTTAGCATCTACAAATGTGTGCAGCAAGAAAGTGAGGGAGTCAGGGAAATGGGTCGATGATAGTAGATGGCTTCATCCTCGCAGTAGCATTCAGGGTAGGAGCTGCTGCAACACTGCTGGTGGTAGTGGATGCATTCCGGATCATGAAGGTCAAGACAATATATGGGTAATTAATGTGACTGGTAAAACATGGCAATGTATGCGTAATTGATGATTTACACTATTCGATGTGTTCCGTATTGATTGATTTGGCAGATCATTTGGGTCAGCGCGGTAGGAAAAGCCCGTGCCAGTGTGATACCCTCCAAGGGAGGTACCTTGATAACTGGGCAAGTCCACTCGCAACAGCTCTGATCTGCTGCCGCCTGCGAGCTGGAAAGCAGCCAGCCTGCACCTGTCTACCAACTCACCCAACCCAAAGCAACCCAAAGCATTTCAAAAGAAGCCACCAACCAACCAGCCAACCAACCAGCCAGCCAGCTCCTCGATGTCTTCCTCCGAGTCAGAAATTGATCTTCTGGCAGGATCTCGAGACCAAATCTCAGTCGAAGATCAAGAACCTGACGGTTCGGATGCCTTGCGGGGTACATGTGCTGGTTGCTTCGAAATGGCTATGGGTCAAAACCCTGTACCCCTGGTTCCCATCGTTAACCATTGTTTCCCCTACTATTGTTGCTTAATATTGTTGGTTAATATTGACCCACAGCCAAATGGTTTTCGGTTTTCACATGTCATTTGTTATTGAGTAGTCTCTTTAGCCTGGCGATGGGCCCAGTGAATGTTGATGCCCGCGTCAAAGATGGCGATGGCAAGGACGATGATGACAACAATGATGATATCCAACATGACGATGATGATGTTGACAATGATCCCAGTTTTCTTGAAATAGAATATGAACCCCACATATGACTCTCCAAACAATCCATCGCCAGAGTTTTTGAGTTGATATTATTGTTTGGACGGAGTTTGAATCAGAGGCTGTAATATCGGGGTTTCTCAAAATAGGGGCACACCCAAGTCATCCATCATCAACAATTTATAGTAGTAGGCCAACCATTTTGGCAGTCCCGGATTTTGAGAAATCCTCATATGGTAGGGGCATGCCAAGTCTATGTCTCATCCATTCTCATCCCATGCTTGGGTTGCGGTTCGCCTCACATTCAAACATGTTGAACCAATCAGTTGGCAGTGCCAGTGCAACGATTAACCATGGTCGCCGCTACCAAGCATGGTCAACTACCATTGAGCATTGTCGACCATTATCAATCATTATTCACCATGGTATCCCCTAAGATTAAACATCATTAAATCGTATTGACCTGGATGGCTTATACCCACTAACTTAGGTTTTTAGTGTTTTTGGGATATGATGGATTTACCGTAGAACCACTAAAAATATATTTTTAGCAAGGGATCTATAAGCCACCAAGTCATTATTGAGCTCTAAATCTCTTAGGACTAATCAGAACTCACCATCATTATGCAGTATAAATCGTTATTTTCTCTTACTGTAACCATACTGAAGCAGCATTGACCATTACATTCCATATTGTTAATCAGGATGGTTGATAGGTTACTAGTTTGAGCACCATTGACCTACTATTAACCATGATTGACCCTTAGTCAGACATTCATCAGCCATATATCAACCATGAATTACCACTAGACTATTAACCACAAATTATCCATCATCAATCATGATCAACCGCCATTGGCCCTTCTTAATCAGCACTACTGGCCATCACAAACCATCACTGAGCAACGACTATCCACTCACCATCACAAACGACCCTCGCATTCACCAGCACTTTTCCCGACGACCACCAGCATGAAGCCATCAATTAAGCATCAATTCACCATCAATTAACCATCAAGTACCCATCAACTAGCCAACAGTTAAGCATCAAGTACCCATCAATTAATCATCCTCAACTATCCTCTAACGATCCTCAACCATCCTCAACTAGGCACTTAACATCACTTAACTACCCTAGGCCCTACACTTCATTGGCTTACGAACCCAGGGGCACACCATTCCCATGGACCAGCCACGCGCTTCCGGAGGATTTGGCCCTGCAGCTCTATGGCGAAGCTGCCAACATCGTCCAGGCGAAGCCGACGTTGAGCATGGCTGGTTGAGGACGGTTGGCTGATGGTTGATGATGGTTAAGGATGGTTAATAGTTGATGAATGGTAGATGGATGGTTGATGATGGCTGATGCTTGGTCATGGTGAACGATGAATCATGGCGAACAAGCATGGTTGATTGATGGTTGATGGTGCTGATGCTGGTTGGTGAATTGATGCTACATTGATGCTTGATTGATGCTTGATTGATGGGCAACTGATGGTTAGTTGATGGTACATTGATGCTGACTGCGGGTTTATAACATACAATAGCGTGTGGGTTAAGGGCTAATAACATCCAATACTGATAAGTTGATTGTGTTAAGTGATGGTAAATTTCTGTTTAAAGCAATCAGATTAATAGACATTGCTTGGTAACGCTATTGGTACTTGTTAACAACCACCAATCATGGCTCATGGGTGATTGAATTATGCTAATTGATGGTATAATCAGCACATATTGACGGGATAAGGAGCAGCCTACTATGATTGCTGGTTGATGTTTGATTGACATATGCTTGATAGATCACTCTTTTGCTTGATGGTATACTCTCGCATTGATATATGGTTGATGTTTATCAGCCACAATAAGGTTAGTTGATGTAATGGATAAATCAGCCAATTTCGATGGTCTAACCAGCAACCTCATTGGAATTCATGGTTGATACAGTAGGTGGTTGTGTTTACTGCTGATATATTGTGGTAAGTTGTTGAAGCACCAAATATTGACACGGTATAGCCAGCAAATCTTGCAAATAGACAGATCAATCGGGTTGATATATGGTGAATAACAACGACCCATGTCTTGTGCATACAGTATTTGTTGGGAATCCATCCCGCATTCAATCTGCTTGCAACCAGATGCCCAAAGGTCAGAAGGTTCGCTGTCACTAGTTGATTCTTACATCTCTATACATGGATGGTGGTACCTCCAGCATGTGACACTTGTACACTAGCTATACCTTCATGCCTTCAGGATTAGAATATATGGCTATGGGTCAATATGAAACAACCAATAATGGGCGATAATAACCAACAAACCTACAATAATAGTGGGAAACAACGGTTAATGATGGGGAACCAGAGGTACGGGGTTTTGACCCACAGCCATATTAGGACCACAGTTGTTGATACTTACATAATTATCATCCTATGTTTCGGTGGTCAGATAGCCCCCGGCTCCAAAAAACCGGCTGCGTCTCCACACATCCCTCGGATCCTTGAGAGGATCCTAGGGATGATTGTGTATATTAAATGATCCCAGTAATGTAACCAATATACTACGATGTAACTATGATGTAATCAGTATACTGTAGATAACATCATCATCATCATCATCATCGTCATCATCATCATCATCATCATCATCATCATCATCATCATCATCATCATCATCGTCATCGTCATCGTCATCGTCATCATCATCATCGTCATCATCATCATCGTCATCATCATCATAGCTTTTCATGGCGATTGGACTCCCAAGCTGTTGATGGCTGTGCCATGGCTGCAGGCGGTGGTGGATGAGATCACCGGGGCCTCCCCAGAGAGGCGAAGCGCGCTTAGCGGGGCGCCCTGCTGACGCTGATCCTTCTGGTTGTGGATTGCCGTGGTGCATTTGGGAACGGCTACAGTATGATATGATATAATGTAGGTATATATGGTGTTTATGTAGTTTGCAATGCTAGAAGAGTCTTGATTGTAATGTATAATATCATGAAGATTGTCGTTAGTTGTGAGCAGCTTAATTCTAAATAGCAATGCATTCCATGAATTGTTCAAAGGTAGGTAGGTAGGTGGTAATTTCCACCACTTTCGGTGTGTAACGGTGTTCTTTTGTTTGGGACCGGATTAAATTAGCTGCTCAGCTACCAATGGCTCTGGACTGCTGGGTCGCTCACTTAGAAGCTTTGGTCGTTAAAGCGAACGCCTCCTTTCGGCCTGATTATCAGGGTGGCTGGTGCTGCTGTTTCTTGCATGTTTTTGCTGCTGCAAGTCAATGCACCCTCGAAGCCTGGAAATTCACGAAGAATGTCAAACTCACCGGTGAGTTTCGGATGACATGTGAGGAGGAACATGTTAATTCCTGTAGGTTTGGCAGTTCTAATTGAGGGTTGAAGCTAGCATTCAGGCCATGATCACCACAGGCAACGACCACCGACAGTTCAATCGTTTGCATTATGGTCAACGTGGTAGTTGTTTCACTGAACATGTCATTCTGCCAATTCAATCGCAGTGTGAGATCAGGTATGCGTGTAGGCTACCCATCAATTGAGTGACGTAAACCAATTCAACCCCCCACATGGACGATTCTCCATTTATTCAACCAATAAGTACTGATTGTCAATCGTGGCTTCTTGTTGCTAATCGTGATTTCTCATCACTTATCACTTATCACCAGATAGAAAGTGCTAATACAATACATGTCACCCAATACTTCATCACTTCTCACATGTCTGAAACGTGCCTCTGCATTGGAAGCTCGCAGTATCTCAGCCAGGATCCAGCCGTTGCTTTTTGTGGTGGATAGTATCCTGAAGAAGGCACCGTTCCGGCACGGGGAGAGCGACTTGGAAACTCAACATGCTGCTGGCACAGAAGGGGAAGTGCTTTAAGCAACGATCCCAAGCATGGGTAGGTCATTTATGGTATGTCAGATAGAGATGCAAGGTATTGACCCATGGCCGTATCAGGGTGATCCTGTGATTATGCGCATCATTTCCACATGGCCATCTCTAATCGATCTGGAAGCCACCCGAGGAAGGGAACACACATCTCACGCACGGGTGAAGCTACATGCCACGCATGCTGCATACTTTGAAGTGATACTAGTTCTGAAAAACGATACACATCGATAGAATAGACAGATAGATGACAATGTTTATCCACATTTTCCCTTGAAATTGGACCGACTTTATGTTTGCTTTCGTGGGAGCCGGGTTCCGAATCAGGTTGGCAAAGACTACAAAGTACACTTTGCTGATCGACTGCCAACCGCTCTGAGCACCTTGATGAAATGCTGACCATGGGGGCAGTGCAGCAAGGACCAGTGGACGTTTTTGTTGGGGTTTATGACCATAGTTGACCATAGATGGATCCAGTCCCACAAACATAGATCACCATCACTAACCATCATTTGCCATGAATGACCATGGATATACGACATAAAGAATATTGATAGGACACTACAAAAAGTAAGAGCAAGAACACCTGAATCAAATGAGTTTAACTTTAAGATGCTTGGGTTGATATGATTTAATAGGCCGACGTATGACATGGTATATCTATCCTCATTCATTTTCCCTAGGCTTTCCCCACCAGTAGCATTTGGGCAAAATGAAAAGTTCTTCAGTTCACCGCACTGCTCCACCGTTGATCAACACAAACCATCAAGACTGACCATTGGACCCCAAGACTGCTGGAGCTGCGTTCTTTGCTGGTTTAATATTGACTATCATGAGCTAGAGACAAAGTAAAGCCATATCAAGCCACAAAATTTGGCTTATGTGATCATACTTTTCGACAGAAACAAAGAAAGTTGATCAACGCCTACTTGGATGTCCCACTTGGTAAATGGTGCATGTAAAGATACTAAGCCCAGGTTGAAGTCTTCTTGTTGGATGTATCACAGATGTTCCACAAATTGAGTGCACCAGAGGATTGGTGGCTTCCAATCCATAGGATGAATGGTTGTGCATGACACACCCAATGGTTTCCCGTCTTTTGACCGTCACTGAGCATTCAGCACTGAACCATCATTGGCCATCATTAAGGGCCATTCTACAGCCATCATTAATCAGCATCCTTAACCATCATTATCAACAATTATCAACCATTCTAAACCATCCTTAACCATCCTTAACCATCATTATCAACAACTATCAACCAACCAAAACCATCCCTAAGCACCATTCTAACCACCATGAACCATCCCTAACCATCATCAACCATCAGTACTTCACCCGTTCTCCAAGGTGCTGCCTGTCAGAAGTCCAACCTTGAGGGTCGTGCTTGGCTTGGGACCTCAGCTGGTGGGGAGGTTCAGGACAGGGTGATGCTAGGTTTCACAGGAGTTTCGGGTGATCCACCAATCAACCTTAGTTGATTTCAAAGAAAAGTTGAAAACTTCAAGTACCAAGGTAGTCCACCTATTACATCAGCAATACCAGCAACAGCACGTATTGAAGAGCAGCGCCCAACAACAATGGTAGAGAATCAATAGCAGCAGTTCAACCGACAAAACAAACAATTGAAACAACAGCAGCAGCGAGAACGCAAGCGACAACAACCACAACTGCGACTACAAGCAGGACAGCAACAGCAACAAAGGGGAACGTATTGCCATGAGCGAAAATAGAGGGCAGCCCCTTGGCCATACAGCACCCGGGTTGGGTTAATTTGGGGGATGGTCCACTGTTTGGCCCCAACGCAGTACAGTAAGAGATGAAACTGATGAAACGTCGTTGGAGGTTGTGACCATGGGGTGATTCAAAACGTTCCTTCGCTCTGTTTTGTTCACTATTTACAGATGTTTGCTAGGGGTAAATTGTTTTGACCCATGGCGTTTGTACGTAGATATTGTATGATGTCATATACTTATCCTCCTGCACATCATATGGATTGATGGATGGACGGAGGGATGAAGGGATTCCTCCTCAAAACGGCAGATATCTACAGGTATGCACAAGCTATACATAAGCCATTTCATGCTATTTCGTATTATATCGAAAAAAATACAGAACTAGTAATCACAATATATGTTCGTAAAAAATGTACATGTCTATACGTGGGGGGTTCTCAAAATAGGGGTACCTCCAAATCATCCACTACAAACCATTTATAGCAATAAACCCACCATTTTTGGGGTCCCCTATTTTGAGAAACCACCACATAAGCTATACATAAACACAAGCTGGACATGACTCTCCTACAGGTCTGCAGCTGACCAACTGACAGCGCAGCCAGGCTGAAGCGCATGGTGGAGGAGTCCTGGCAGAAGCACGAGCTGCTGTGTGAAGCTCAGCGATGGGTGCCCCCATGTGGTGAGAAGTTGGTTGATCAACAAAGATGGCTATGGGTCAAGCAGTTAACCAACCAATTTCATGGTGGATAATAACCAACAACAATAAGGCAAACCATGGTTAATGATAGGGTAACCAGGGGTATGGGGTTTTGACCCACAGCCATATGTTTAATTACAAATATGGTTTATATGTAATACATGTAGAATAAGTAATATATGTATTAAGTGCAGAGTGCGTTTGTATGTAAAGATACAGATACAGTGATGTATATATACATATGACATATGTTATATGTGTGTGTACATGTAAGGTACTGTGATGTAGCGAAATGGAAATGTAGATGTAATGTTCTCAATGTGATGATGACATGTGGTTTATTGGGAGGTATGGCAAGCCTACGCTGTGTGCCGACAAACTCACAGGTCATCACAGGCCACAACAAGAACCAGATTGTGCAGACAGCAACCAGTAAATGACAATAAGCCAACCCAGTGAGGGCCTGCATTCATGGTTGATGGTTATGAAATCAACCAAATATGGTGGTTAATGATGGTGTGCAACAGATGACTCGTGTCCGCAAAACACACAGGTTCATAGGAAGTCAACATTTTAGCAATGTCTGCGATCAGCAACATCATCATCATCATCATCATCATCATCATCATCATCATCATCATCCTGCATCATCGACCATAGTCATCCATCATCATGCTTTCTTTCATATCAGCGTAGATATGTTATATGTTATTCATCATTGTCAACAAGCATGAACCGTCAGTATGCATCATTCTGAAGCATTGTGAACTGTCATTCACCATCATTAACCACCATCATTAACCACCATCATTAACCACCGTTATAATAACCACCATTATAATCATCTGTAACCGCCATTACAACCACCGTTAACCATCATTACAACCACCGGTGACCACCATTAGCCACCATCAACATCATTGACCATTTCTACCCATGATTGCAGATCCCTTTCCTAGGCCGGCGAGCGCCTTCCACAGCCTCAGTGCCGTTTTCGTGACGAATGCGCGGGAACCTAACGCCTGTGGTCGCCTGGGATGAAATTCGCCATAGCGGATGGTTTCATCCCAGGATGAAACCATTTCCTCACTAAACGCATGGAGTAATGAACGATCCATAACTTTAGATAAACCGTTGGTTTTTTGGTTTACATACTATGGTTGATAATAATGATCTTAGATTTTTATTGGTTGTTATCATTGGGAGAATTGAGCATTGTCACCAAGAATACTCAACAATAGATGATTAATGATGGAGAACGGGAAACATCGGCAATGATGTGCAATGATC
Source organism: Symbiodinium kawagutii (assembly GCA_009767595.1). Lineage (NCBI taxonomy): Eukaryota > Dinophyceae > Suessiales > Symbiodiniaceae > Symbiodinium > Symbiodinium kawagutii. Next base: position 288,321 of record VSDK01022785.1, read on the forward strand.
GATGATGGTGGATGATGAATAAAAATGGGTTTGAATGATGGATAATTATTATATGTTATTGTTGGAACATTGCGAACCAACATTGGAAATTGATCATTGTCAGCCAGAATCCAGTTGATACCATGAACACTTCAGTACTAGCAGATTCAATCCCTGCAGTCGAAAGGAAGGCTTCACAGGCAAAAACCAGATATAAAGAATTGACTTTCCGTTGATAGCCAAAATGACACCGGATGCGGTTGCTATGGCCATTTGCAGGTTCCGTGTTAATCTATCGAACATTAACGTAGGGCGCCGATGGACTTGGCGGTCTTGCAGTTCATGGTAGCACGGCCATGGACAGCCATACACGGGGTCTCACAGTCCCTGAGGAATCGATTGGGTCTCCGTTGGTAGATGGCTTAGTCTACTGAGCCGATTGCAAGTGTCTTGATCTATCTTTACAACGAATCTAAAACGACAAATTTAACGACACCCACAGCTATGTAGGGTGTTGCGATTGCTTGTTTGTGCACCATGGAGTAGTGCAGGGGGTCCATATATGATGACTATCCCTATTTCCACTCGGACATGATCTTTCTTGTTGGTAAAACAACAGCTTTTGCGGTACACCATTCTTGGATACCCCAGACGTATAAACAATAGATGTATATACACAGGGACATACACTTCATCTATAACAGACCTACTACATGCATGTGTTTATACATGGGTGTTTCTCGAAATAGCTGTACCCCCAAATCATACCCATATTCATAATTATTCATTTATGAGCCAGCCATTTTTGGGGTACCCCTATTTGAGAAACCACCACATGTATCATAGATTTGGTGGTTTCTCAAAAATAGGGGGCACCCAAATCATCCACAACTAACCATTTATAGTAATAAACCAACCATAACTTTGGGGCTCCCTATGACTTGAGAAACCGCCATTTAGGCCATCCATAGGTTTTTAGGCATCACATCTGTTCGTCTCAGGCAGCCGCCCAGTTCACTCCGTGCCTCGGCGTTGGGTGGCTGTTCTGAAAATTGGGGGACTCCAAGTTATGGGTGGTTTATTGCTATATGTTACGATAAATGATTAATAAACTTGATGATCAATACTATAGATTTATAGGTTTAGTACTATAAATGATTAAAAACTGGATGATTTGGGTGTACCCCTATGGCTTGAGAAGCAGCCGTACAAATGAGGATGGTTACAGGGTGAATCCAGAGGCTTGCACAAGAAACTGGTGGATGTGAACAGCCAGGGGTTGACCCACGGCTATTTGTACGGAGATTGTGCAGCTATTGTGAATATATAGTAATTGAATATATCCAGACTATCCATTCCTTGCCCTCTGTGAAAAAAATATACATATGTATATATATTAAAATATTCAAATATACATAGCAACTGAATATATGGTGATACCCATGAATACATAGTATTATAGTATTTAGGGTAATCGTGTACTATTATTGGTAAAGTGATTGAATATACAGAAATTTTGCGCAGTGTTTGGTATAGGAATTGTATTTGTATAGCCATTGACCCACTGCTAGTCGCATATGGGAGGGAGGTCTTTGTTACACACGAATTGGTGCCCTCTTTTGTTTGGATTACTTCGGATGGTCGGAGAGGGAGGTGCCCGGGGTGCCCAGTGTTGATAGATGGATCCGATTTGACCATCACGGATGATCATTGCAGACCCGTGGTATCAGCTATCCAAGAGTCATTGAGTGGATGTTCATTTACCACCGATGCCATCCATTGACAATAGCCACAAATCATAGAATGAATGGATCCCACAAACGTTGAGCAGAAATACCTGGCATGTCCATTGAATTGACAATAGCCCATCTATGGCAACTATTCAGAATCAACAAGAGCAGCATATCACTTCATGTGTAACTCTGATTCTAGATGATCCATGTGGCACTATGAGCGGATCCTGCGAATGGATCATTCGATGAGCCATTACTTGACCATGATTTCGCCGATACTTGGCAAGTAAATTGACAACTGAGTATTAGTATAAGCATTCCTTAACTTAATGAGCCCTTCCTTGACCATGAGTTAAGCACGAGTTGGCCATCACAAATGGCAATTATCCAGGGCCCGGGTGCGGCTGCCAGGATGATGGGAGTGCCACCTGGTGGGCTACCACAGGCCGATCTGGGGATGCAGGACCAAACCCCGTCAACCAAAACAATGAGACATGTTGGAATCCATTGATTCCTGCATGATATGGTTTATTTAATCTGGTTCATCATGGTTCATAACACTTGATTTCCATCTAATACTGGTTGATCTCGTTGACATTTGTTGTTTAGAGGGGTTGATAACCCTTCGTTTCCAACAATTCTGTTCTGTCCATAAATAGTATACACACTCAAATTTGTTTCTTTCCATATTGAAACACCTTTTGACATACCATCACGTTCCAATATTTCTGTTGAGGAGCAAGACCATAGAATCTGGTAGGAACAATTTCACGAGGATAAGTTGTCATTGAATGGGGTCTCCCCTTGGTGCCGGGCGCTACCGATGCCAACAATTAGCCCAAAAAGAGACCTAGGGAGCGGAGACGGGCGTCGTCTCCTTTGATTGAGTGGCGTCAGTTACAACCTTGATTGGATATGAGCGTGGGGCAATGGGTGGCTCACTTTCAGTCACCCTTCATGTGGAGGGACTTACCCTTGAGTTGACTATTATATATGTATATATTTATATTTATACATCTATATTGTGTTTCTATTTATCATATTTATGTGTCATTGTGACTCATTTATGTACGTTGGTAATTTCTACGCTTGAATGTAGATCGGATACCCGTATTACACATCCATTTAGATACAACATGTACGAATACATATGATTCTTGTGGTCTGTGTACCCTGCACGCTCACCTGTGTAAATACATATGCTTCAAGGCATTTAGATGTTGGGTCTTCAATTTGACAGCCAAATAGAAAACCAACCATTCTGTTCATCAATGTTTGAGTCTTAGGTTTTTCCACCACCAATTTGTCCTTGACATTGTGCATTTTTGCCACGCGACCGGAAAGTGTTTTTCCGCATATTGCATTGAACTTGATTTAACAACGCTGAACTTGGACATTCAAAGAAGATGTGGTAAGACATGTATCGTGCAGCAGACAGCTTGTAAAGCTATCCATTGTGATTCTTTGGGACAAAGTCCAACAATTGTTGGTCCTCCAACTTCCAAGCGTTGCTTGCCTTCGCAATCGAACTTGCCCAATGTTTGGGGAATACTCCGTTTTTGCCAACGTATTGGTCGAAATGAGTCGAAATGAGTCGAAATGAGTCGAAATGAGTCGAAATGAGTCGAAATGTTATTGCCACCCAGAGTGTTACAGTTGCTCACTTTTGGTGAGACCCCAGAAACGACGGTTGTGCTATTGATAGTTGTTTGATACACCAGCTGACTCAGCTTCCCTGTGAGGGCCGCAGTCCCGACTATCAAGCATAATTCATCCTTGTTCACCGTTACCAACTACGAAGGGTAAGAGAAGTTGATAATCTGAGCATCATTGACCTACTATGCATCATTAGTAATCACGCTTCACTATCAACCAATATTGTGGTGAATGGTGGTTCATATTAGTGAGCAGTCTAGACCATATCAACATTTGTCAACCACAATGACCATCATTATCCATGACAATTACCATTTATATCAAGCATAATGATTGCTATAAACCATATAAATCGTAATTATTGCTTATAATGATTGCTATGAGTTCTAAGTGACAATTACCTTTATTTGAGTTTTATAAACAACAACGGTTGATTAGCTGTCAAACTGAAGTGAGGATAACAATGTTGTCAGCTCAGTTGTCAAATCACAATGGTTGCTATAAGCAGTTCTTGATTAGCTTTGAAGCTAAGATTATATTGCTACATAATACTATCATATGACCATTTTATCGCAGTGGGTCAAAACCCTGTACCCCTGGTTCCCCATCACTAACCATTGTTTTCCCTTATTGTTGGTTGGTCATCATCCCCCATTATTGATGGTTCATATTGACCCATAGCCATACGACCATTATACCACCATTATACCACCATTATATGACCATTATATGACCATTATATGACCATTGTATGACCATTACATGACCATCTTTTGAGTGAGACTGATTCATCAACTGCTGATCGCCAGGGCGCGCCGATGATGCCGCCCGTTGGGGGATCTCAGAAGCGAGCTGGAGCTGGAAGGGCGGTGGATCATCTGTGGGTCATAAATGGTTGATCCATAGCTAGTAATAGAGGATATACTGCTTAACAAAGGTTGATTGTGGGTGAGAAAGAGAATTAGAATGGTTATTTGATTCATTTAGTGGTTGATTATCGTGGATAGTGAGTTGATAATAGTCAATAAGAGTGATCAAACATAGCCCAATTCCCAAATTGGTGCCCCAAAATCGTTGGGGCCCTGCAAGTGCTAAGAGGGAGTTGATTTCAATGCGGCTAGTGATGGATGCTGCAGACCTGAAATTGGACATGACAATGCCAACAGCTCATGGGAGAGGTGGGAAGGAGTGGATCCCAGGCTGCCACTTGCTGTGGGTAGCTTGTGCTGCTGCAGAGCTTTCCAACAGACAAGGATCTTGCTGGGATGGTCATGACCTGTTTTGGTGATATTTAATGACTTAGTAGCTGGTAATCAACCATGGTGATAGGGGTTACAAGCTAACATACAGAGTTATAACCCTGGTAGATATGACCCATCCCCAGATGAAACAGCATATTCATCATCACTTGCGAACCCAGCAGTCAGCATGCAGGATGCAAATCGTCAGGATCACAAGTGGCAGGGGAGTTAGGTTTCTGCTGTTTATTTGCGTTTGAAGTTTCCTCTTGGTTGTGGCAACTGAAAACCAATGAATTGATAAGCAACATACACTGTAGCACCCTAGTTGAATTCGCAAAGTTGTGCAGCCAGAGTGCATGTTTTTTAAAGGATTAATGGGTGCAGGCTTTGGCAATATTTGACAACATGTTGCAAGGAAGAGGATCAGAAACCTTGTTCCTAAATTAAATGTTAATAGTTGTTTTTTTGCACATTGTGAGGGAATGTCTTGATTCGCAATTGTTGGCACGATTTTAGATGGCTGGAAGGAAGGATTCTGGAAGAAACACAACAGGAGGGAGTTTACCAGAAATATGTCTTTTGTAAATATACGGGTTTTGGTTTGCTCTTGGGTTCTTCCTACTCCTAAAACCCTCCAAATTCCAAAATAGAGTGATCGTGGTGCTTGGCGTTTAATGATATGGCACAAGGAAGAGATATGTTGCCTGTTTGTGCAAGCTATACTCTGGTACTGTTGTTTGGATATGGCAGCGGGTCAATGGCTCCAGAATATCCCAGAAATGACTAGAATAGTCGACGTATTTGGATGTGAATTACTATCCATGACCATGGCCGTTGGCTGGTTAGTGTCGACCCATCCCATCTAAATAGTTGTATCCCCTGCTATTCTATTATTAATTGTACCTATTATCAACCCCTCAAGAGCTGCGAAACCATCACAAAACTGAGTTGTTATACTTGGATGATCAACCCTTAAGCCTTAAACCATCACTTTTTGGATATTGGTGAGTATCAACCCTTAAGCCTTAAACCTCTGACCAAGCTCGCCATCACCTCTCCATGTTACATTGGCTCAGGCTCCGCCGCCTCCGCCTCCAGCCGTTGCCCCAGACTGGCGCCACCAGCGCTACCTGCGGGCTGGGACAACCTCAAAGCTGGTGGTGTCTCTCTGGATGGTCATGGATTTGCTGGGTTTGGTGCAACCACTCCAATGGAAACACCGGAGAAAACCTGCCAAGCAAATACCCAACATTCAGGCGCTAAGTAGTTGGCCGGGCTCAATGTTTAGGGCGCGGACAAGCCAATTGATATCGGCCATGTAGGTTTCTATCTTCCAGCCTCCGAGATCTAGATCCATGAAGCCAACTGATCAACATTTGCGTCTCAGCATTGTCTTTGCTGCCCACACAACCCTTAGATATGTGATCAAGCATCACATCAACCATTCCATCAAGCATCAAGTCAGCCTTTGCAGCAAGGACCATCCCATTAGTCATATATATATATATACATTTATTTATTTATATATATATATATTGTATCATATAATTTACATATAATTATACATATACACGATTTATTTGTTTGCATCTACATGCGCATTTCTATGTCCCTCCCGGGCCGCAAGCCCAGCTCTTAGTTTCAGAGGCGCAGTCCAGTGCTGCCGCCAGCGAATCGGATGAGCAGGTGGTGGTGTGCAGCAGGGGGTCATGGTGGGGACGATGGTTCATTAAGCAATGCTTGGATGGTCAGACTCAATTGAATAATTGATTAAACAATGCTGCTTACTCAATTAACTTGGTGGTCAATTAAGTCATGGTGGTGGTTTCAAACATTATTTTTTTTCCTGGTATTTACAAATGGTTGGTTGGTTGACTCATATTCTTCAGAGGGGTGGTTCAACCACCAACCACTTGGTTATGGTGTAAAAATTGCGATGCTGATCACATCTTCACGTTTTTGTTCCTTTCTTTGTTCAGGCGTGAGTCGTCATTCAACGTGGGTTGGTGAAGTGTGGTCTACTTCATCATGGACGATGCTGATTTGTGCATAGTCCTGGCGATTGACACCGGGTGATGGTAGACAACGGCTATGAAGCAAGCAGGACGCATGACCTGCCAGCTATGATCAGCTGCCGGTGTCAATGGCCCTGCTATTTCACCATTTGCATCCAGTTACCAGCAGGGTTGGTTTAGACAATCCGCAGGGATTGCACAATGTAGTTCTGGTTGGGTTGGGTTGGGTTGGATTGGTTGGGTTGGGTTGGGTTGAGTTGGGTTGGGTTGGGTTGGTTGGGTTGAGTTGGGTTGGGTCGATTCGTTGGTTGGTCATCTTTCGGCGTAATTCGATGGTCAACCATGGTCACCACTTGTCCATCATTTAGCGGATACCAACCAAACATGAGCGACATTGGTTCGATGGTAGCTGGTTGGTGTTCATATGTTCCTGTACTTATTTGTTCTCTGCTTAGTTTGGACATGTTCGGACCAAATCATCAGCAGGGACCTGATCATTCTCACCAATCCTCAGGTGGAAAGACGCTTGAGAATTCTCACCAAGATCATCGAGTCACTCGCTGCAGCAAACTGGGCGCTGGGTTCGCCCACTGATGAAACGTGGGCACCGGCGGAACAACAGCTGTTCTCGGCGCCATTTTTTGCGGGTTGCATCGAAGCTTCTCCACGACTCGTTTTTCGAACCATACCCAAACGAATGTTGATTATTCAATGAATATTAAATGATTATCATTGTTATTTAGTCGTTTTTACCACGATCAACCCAACACTAACGCTTACTGATCCACCATGATTAACTCACATGGCCTGAAGTGGGCACAGAACCCACCAACTCACTTTCCAAGCTTCAACTTGCTTGATGGCCCATTCATGATCATGTGTGAATGGCAACATGTATTCATATATATAGAATGGCAACGGCTGCATAGATGTATGTACCTATAGCATTGAGCGTTTCTTGATTCGTAGCATCTTTTTTCTCCCTTGAATAAAGTCCAAATGCCAAAGTCCTGAACAACATCCACGGCTCCTTGCTAAAATCTCGTGGCAGTACTTTCATTATCTCCTCACCACCATTCGCCCGTCATCAATCCTGCCTTATCATTATATTTGCCACTATCAACCTTTACAATGCATGAATTACATTGCATATGGACATGTTTGGACCAAATCTGGACCATATTTAGCCCTTACTATCCATATCTATGCATGAAATCTAGTGCCTTCAGATGCCTTACTACTAGTGCCTTCAGATGCCATGTGCCGGCGGCTGGGCTCCCAGGCGCAAACCACCGCGCCCCGATGAGTTGCAAGAGATCATGAAGGCCAGCTGGCAATCCCTAATCTTATCTTACTATCTATTATTATCTTATCTTATTAGATAGGATAATATCTTATTATCTATTATTATCTAGAGATCTATCAGCACATCATTTATTTTATTATCCAACAGGATCTGCTAGTGTCGGCCCTCTGATTTACAAGTGACAAGATGAACCTGACTGGGTACAGACCTGGAAGAGTTTGATTACTTGGCGGTACGTTGCGGATTAAAAGGTACTTGAAGAAGAACTGCATCACTCACATTACATATTACATATTATAAATTATAACATATTACATTTTGCATATGACATATTACATAGTAGAGTACATCACATTAGGAACGTACATGCTGTATTCTGCTGTTTTGATGCTACATTATTATATGCAAATCCAGTTACATTTGACAGCAATAATTATTCAGGAACATAGTCTTAGCCTGTTTCAGGGAGATCCTATGTTTGAGGGCTTTTTGGTAAATTCAAAAGAATAAACCGTTGGAAATAGTCACCCTGACGGATGACGTAATCATAAAACAAGGATCCCGAAGCTTTTCCTCAGTGCAAAAGCAGCTAAGATGAGGGGCACATTCTCAAGGGCATAACGCATACCATAGGGTTCTTGCCTAATGATGGTTTTATAACATGGTCATTCATGGGATTGAACATGATCGATAGTGGTTGAGCGGGAAGAAGCCATAGGTTTTTCTTGGAATGGGAGATTGTACATGCATGTATCACTATCATCTGTTTATGAGGTGCTTCCAGCAACAAAGCGACAACCAACCAACAGCGTAAAGAACATATTCCAGCTTGGAGTTGATCAGGCAGGAGATCGTATGCTGTATCTCATTGGAAAATTGCATACGTATGAATGAATAGATATTCTATATTGATTATATACGCACATATATCACATATATCCATGTACTTTCCATACGCATATATATATATATATTTATATTTATATTTACATAATATAGCTGCGTGGCTTCAATAGCCAGTTCAATGATTCATCAGAAACTTACGTTACCCAATACAGTAATTCATCATATGAAAGAGTGATGCAACGGTTTCACAGGACAATGGGTGTCCTGCCATGGAAGAAGTGAAGCTTGCAGTACACACATGGACAGTTGCATACACACGTCCACACAGATATTCATGTATGTATACTGCACATACAGACATGCCTGAATATCTGCATACACATGGAACAAAAACTATCAATTGGCCAGGAACTAGAAATCATCATCAACCATTATCAGCTACTATTAAAGATCAATGAACCATTATTTGCTACTATAACCATGCTAAACCATCATTAACCATCATCAATCATCATCAACCACCATAAACTCCATCATTAACCATCAGTAACCATGGCCACCAAACTTCGACTCTGCTCGCCATCTTCTAAGGTGCCCGAAGTGCGCAAGGCCATCGTGCGGGACTTGGCGAAGCAGCGCAGCCATGTGGCCTTGTGGGTTCCTGGTTGCCGAATCGAGGTCGTGGAGTGCCATGGGGATAGCTGTAAAGCATCAAGGCACCCCATGGCTTTGGACCCATGGACCCGTGGATAAGTGCCAATGATTATCCAATGATAGTGGTAGTAACGGAAACTATCAATGGATAGTGGTGATTGATGATTGGTATAGCATTATCAATGGATACTGTCAATGGATACTATCATACGTATATAAGTGGTATTGGTAGCAACATGTGGTAACTAACCATGATAGTATCTGTTGAGAATGTGGATAACGGACAAGGATTCTTAGTATACAGTGGTGAATCATGGTTGATCATGGACCAATAGTTTCAGAACCAGAAGTTTTGCTTAATGATTCATCACGGGCAGGAATGCTGAGTGGTAACTGTTAGTAATATCTTTTATGGATGGACAGGGATGACGGGTAACCATGATGTTCATAGTGCTCTCACTTTTGGAGATGACAACGATGCAACAATAACATACAATAACTATAAATAGTTGAGCACAATTATTTACGGTTAACACTGGCTGAGAGCATAACTACTGAATTTGCGAGAGCACTTCGGAACCATGGATGGCGAGTATCCCCAAATGGGAAGCGCTTCGGAGTCAACCCCAGAAATCAGGGGTTTGTCAGTGGGTCTTTGCTGCCTCGGAGATATCTTGGCAAAGAATCCCTCGAAATTTATAGCAAAAATCGTGGATTTCACCATTCATTTCTACGGATGATTGCTAGCCAGGTGAGCATCAACTGGAGGGGAATTCGTGGTACTTTAGCAGTAATTAGTGATGGTGACCGTGTTGTGATTTTGAAAAACTCTGACGAATCCTGGTTATGTTGTGTTGGTGTTGTACCGATCAGGAACTATTTGGAACTTCGTGCAATTGTGGTTGATGAACCATTGTGACGGAATTATTTGCCACTAGCCATCATCAACTAGCATCAACCATCACCACTAGATTTATATACTTCTCAACAGTCTCAGCAGTAAATACAATTGCCAAAATGACTCATTAAATCACCATTTGCATGATTCAAACCATGATGTCCAACAATCACTATTGCAGAGTATTGATGAATTGTCATTAAGCTTCAATAACCATGGTGATTTGCAGTTATCATTCAACATAATGAACTGTATGATTGATTGCCATTAATTAAGCATGTACTATGCTGGATTATATCTACCACTCTTCACTGCTTGCCAGAGTAGTAGCCATACGATTCATATCATTAACCATAGTATTCACCACGAGTAACGACACATTCATATCACTACATTAGCAATATCATTATTAACAAAGCACCATTTCGATTTCTGTTTTTTCTATTATGATCACCACATTATTTTTACTAACTACTTTATAAGGCTCATATTTGCATAGCATAGCATCACTACAAACCATGCACCTTAGTTCACCATTGGATCTTCCACGTTGCCTAGCACAACCATTCCAAGCATTGAGGATATGACCGTCCGCTAAGGCCATGCAGCAGAAGAATCAACGGCAAGAGGCCGGCTGTGTTAGCGCGACGTTGCGAAAGCGCCATGGGGGGATAAGCCCAGGACATGAGTGGTTGATGTTGCTGAATAATATGTTTGCTAATGATGATGGTTGCTAATGATGATTAATAATGGTTGATAATAAGGGTTGATAATGATGATGATTCACAATGGTTGATGATGACCCAATAGTAATGATGGTTGCTAGTGATGGTTGATAAGCCCATAATGATGCTTACTGGTGACCCTCAAGGTGGCTTGGTCCCGGGATCACCAGCGACTTCGAATTGTTGATGATGACTCCTCCATGAACTCACTGATTGTTTATCGCCAGCCACATTTCGTGTCAGTCATTGGGGGCGGAGAAAGGTAGGTCACATGTGTTGGACAAGAGCGGGACTACGCACCCCGTGAGATTACGGGTTGTTAAAGCAGCAAAATGTTTGGATTGGACCCGGGTACAGTCGCCATTGAAGGATTTTGAACCGTAATAGATTCTATAGGTTATTAGATTGATTTTGGTGAGATTTATAGTTTGTGATGGGTTCACGATGCTTTCGCTGGTTGATAAACAACTTGTTCCATCTCCAACGTGGTCAATGAGAATAAGCCACGTTGGTGGAGGCTGATGGTCACTCAGCTGGTTAAAGGTAGACCTGGCAGAGCCACCGCTCACCCAGCCGCTGTCGTTTCAGGCCACGGCCCTTCTGTCGCAGTTCAAGCAGGTGGGACAGGGTGATAACCACGGTGGATCATGGGGGAGAACACAAGCAGCTTGAGTGATGTTGATCAATCAACAACCATCAAGTACAGTGAACAACCATCAGGGATCATGAGGCTTCACAACCCATCAAGTACCATGAACAATCATGAGGCTTCACAACTCTTGATTGCTCTGATATAACCGCACTAGAACTGACGAAGTGATGCACAGTGATCGGTGTTACTCTTCTTGATGTTGGATCAACCAACATTCATCAGATCGGCAGCAGCAAAATCACCATCAATGCTGCAAGAGCCAGGAGTTGGAGAGAAGGTGCGACCGGATGGAGAGGTTTGGGGTCACCAGTGCAGCAGCAGCTGTATACCAATGTATTCATAGACCATGGGTAGCTCCAAATATATTTAGTTCGACATGTGTTCATAGAAATATTGATCGTATATACATACATGTGCATATACACATATACATCTATTACATATGCGTATGATTCACCGTATGATTTGTCAAAAAAACGTCCCTGTTGGGGCATGTCCACTCCCATCCACTCCCATAGAAATTTGAAGACGCAGCCGCTGGCAGACATAAGATATATCTGAAGCTGTGAATGAGAAATATTTTCAGCCTTCAAACAAAAAACGCTCGACTTCAACAGAGTTCATTGACAGTTTGCAGCATGCCTGGGTTGCTGGATCTTTGTGGTAGTTTTTTTCATGAAATAGTGGTTTCTCATGTCAGAGGGGTATCCCTAATCATCCAGTTCATTACCCATTTTTAGGCATAAACCAACCATTTTTGGTTGTCCCCTAGTTCGAGAAACACCCAAATGGTCGGCTTTTCACTTCATGAAACTGTCAGCTGTCAAAACGTTGTCACAAAGGTCATGCGTTGGGGTTCAGCTTCATAGCTCTTCCGTAGTCCCTCTCCCCGAGCCCCAAAACACAGGGGAAACGTGGGGAATCTCTTTATTTTAGAAATCGCTCATGGGAATCACAATGGCACGAAATCCGCGCTGTTCATGGATGTCAACCCATGGTTTTCCGGTTTGCCCCTGTTTGCCCCTCAAAAACTAGAACTTGAATGAACTTGAAACTAGACCCCAATGGAAAATCGTGTCCGTTCAGAAGCCAATGGTTTTGGGTTCTCAGTTTTCCAGGTGAAGCTTTTTGTGACCCAACTTGACCTGGAGACCGCTCATGGCTAGTAGAGATCAATAGCAATGGGGTCCCAAAAACGAGGCCCTACCAGAAATCAATGGCGAGGTCAACTGATCCAACATTATCTACTGGGCATTTTCAAGGTTTGGACCTCTACTGTTGCAGAACTCTGCCGATTGTGTAGCTTCGCACTGTGCCATTTCTCCAGCTTCCAGGCATCGTGAAATCGTTGCAGAAAAGGTGGGACGACAGGGAGATGGACATCGATCCACCTGGATGGTAACGAGCCACATCCCCAATGGTTGCAATGAGCAACGGTCAATGGTGAAAGCCGTGGTCGATGATGATTGACAATGTTTTTTGTTGCCTTTGCCGTTCCGTACTCTGTTCGAGCTCTGGCCTACATCAGCTAGATGATTGACAATGGTCGACGACAGATATTTATGTCATGGTGATGAATAGTGATCCTTATTGTCACAATGGTTGTCAAGTTGCTTCAAGCTGGTCCCAGTATACTCCCCAGCTGCTTCTTCTGGTTGCTGGTGGTGGTGGCTTGATCCTATTCCAGCTCAGGTCGCCACATCATTACATGTTGATAATCTTTAACAGGCATTAACTATTGCCGACCCTTTTTACACCCACTAACAAGCCATTAACAACCCAGTAATGATGGCTATCTACGAACCTTTGGAACCCCCAACACCTCGCGCGCAGGATCCGCGCCTGCGGGCGGAACAAGCCCAGCAGAGTCGGCCCGCAGTACGGCGCCTCAAATTTTCCGCGGCTCAAGTGATTTGGCGCCGGCACGGCTGCGGAGTGAGAAGTTTACCGTTGGTTTGTTTCAACAACTACCTAGCTGCTGGCCTTCAAGTTTTTTCCAGCATTAGATATGGCTATGGGTCAATATTAATCAACCAATATTAGGGGAGAATAACCAACAAACTACAGGGAAAACAAGCCGGTTAATGATGGGGGAACCAGGGGTACGGGGTTTTGACCCACAGCCATATATTGAAATAATAGTTGGTTGACTGACTAGTTAACATGATTGGGATGGGTTGTAGCCACCAACAATTTTTCTTTGGTGCATAAAGCGCCCAGTATACAATGGATTTATTTTGTGTCTTCATGATTGGTTTTAATGATCAACTTGATGCATTGTTGGTGCAAGTAGTGTCCGCAATTTGGGCTTGCACCGTTACACCTTTGCACCGTTACACCGTTGCACCGTTACATCGTCGCACCGTTGGCGTACGCGGTTATACCGTCGCACCTTGACACCGTTGGACCGTCGCACCGTTGCACCGCTTACACCTGTCACACAGTTACACCATTCCCTTACACCAATACACAGAGGCGTAGAGGCTTAAGAGCGAACGAAGTGTACACCGGAACCACTCGAGGCGTAGAGGCGTAAAGGCGTAAGAGTGTACGGCCGAGTCCGGACACTGATTGCAACATCTCTCACTTGATGAGTACCATCATTGACCACGACAAATATTTATTGATATTCATTATTTCCATTGGATTCTAACCATTGTTTATTTACAAGCAGTATCCAACGTTAAGCTTCAAACATCAGCAAGAGCAACCACTGGCATCGAACTTTGAATTTCCAACCTGAATTTCTGACATTTGGTGGTTTTCTCGACATGGACCCCCCCAAAACATCCTCTATTAGCCATTTGTAGCACTAAACCAACCACAAATTTGGAGTCCGGAAGCTGGCTACGTCGAAACCCCCAACGATTGCAACCAATTACACCCCCACTGCCATGCCATTGCCAACCCCCACTGCCTGTTACCCATTCTATGTATTCACATTCACTAAGCATGTAAGTAATTTGTACGAGCATTCTATTTCCTAAGCATTCTAGGCTCAGATAGCATTCTGTTCAACCCACTTACTCATTGGCTGACATGGTATTTTAAACCCATTATCAATTTTTAACTGAGCCCATCATAAGCCATTTTTAACCCATTCTATTTACTAACATTTACTACCCATTCTTTTCGCCGTAGCCAAAGATACCCACCGACATGGCTGACCCCTTGGCTGTGATGCGTACCGGGAGCTCCCCCCACCTGGCCACCAAGGACCCGCGAATGGATCGAAAGCTGCCGCCTCGGTAAACAGCGGGACCCAAGGATCGCACGGGGAAAACGGATCTTCCAAACCCTGGGGAGGGATTGGTTTCCAGAAGTGTAATGATGATCTATGATAATGTAAATAGGTAATCTATGAGATTATCAAACCCTGAGTGTAATGATAATCTATGATAATCTCATATGTATATAAACGATGTCATGTAGAATGAATGGATCATTAACCATTATCAACTGGTTAATCATCGGTGACTTATATTTGCAGTTGTTATACCTGCTACGTTATACCTGCCATGTTGATGTTAAACCGAGCAGTAAGTCACCAACAAATCTAATTATACTCTGGTAAACCAACATGGCAATGGAAAATCCACCAATTATTGATGGTTTCTGATGGTTTTTCCAACAAAACTGTTAATTTTCCATTGCCAGGTTAGTTTACCAGAGGGTACAGTTGTTATACCTGCCATGAACTTTGCGGCCCCAACATGAGCCTCCGACCTGAGCCGGACTCATTGCCCGCCAAGGCCCACAGATCCCCGCGGGCCAGTGGAGGCGCGCTGAACGCGCTTTCCGCGCGCCTGTGGCGAAGGTCTCCAACAGAGAGATTCTCGGCCCGGGGTTCTGGTTGCGTTTCTGGTTGGGATTGTTGTTGTGAATGACTGAAAAAGAGGTCAAAACATGCAGATAGTAAAATTGGTCTTATTTTGCCGGTCACGTGGGGTCACCAAATGTCGACCAAGACTGGGTAGTTTTGAGCCTTAGAACAGCGCGATGTACCTATCCTGTTTGTTGTTTTTCCAGTGCATGCGGAGGTTTCGGGGTGAGCTGACTATGCCAAGCCTGGCTGTATCACAACTTGCCCACTTTGTTTGGAGGATGTCGAGGATGCTAACGATTGATCACATTCACTGCAAGAAGCAAACAAACCATGAACTGGGAAAATAGTTCTCCCGACCCTGCTGGGTGTTTTAGGTTTTGACCCGCAGCCATATCCACGGAGGGCAGGGGGGGTGGCATTCTCACGGAAAAGGCGGCCACCCTACTACGTAACGGTAGTTGTTTACTGGCCAAGGACCCTGATCTATAGGCCATATTCCTGGTTGATTGCGAGTCTATCCCATTAATGTTTGATTGTCAAGGCTAAAAACAAACTTCATCCTGATTTTTAATCATGGCACGCCAATCCACAGATACTTCCAGTAAAATCAGTCCAAAATGGCTGGTTTCCCTTGAGCAAATGGGGGTTTCTCTCCACCTGGGAACCCCAAAAATGGTTGGTTTATTACTACAAACGATTGCTGGCTGGTGGTTTTAAACATTTTTTGTTGTCCCCAGTAGTTGTTAACACACGGTTGGTTGACTGATATTTTCACAGGGGTGGTTCAACCACCAACCAGCTTCTCCCAGCGGATCCCACGTGTCCACCTTGGCAGGGCAAGGATCGACCCGCAGATCCTAGAGCTCGGCAGGAGCAGATTTCTGGATCACATTTTTTTTTGGAGGGATTTTCTTGGTTTTTCACGGATTATTCAATGTTTTTTTTTCGTGGATTTTAAAGTTTTTCACAGAGTTTTTGATGGTTGTTCAATGTTTTTCAATGTTTTTCACGTAATTTTTCCCTGGGTTTTCCTGTGAAACATGGTGATTCATTCTGAGTTCATTCTTCACTGAATTGTTGAGAGTTGGATTATCCCGCGTCGCCAACTTGTCACCAACCTGTCATCAGCTTGTCAACAACTTGTCAATAGCTTGTCAACAACTTGTCAACAACTTGCCATTTACTTGACATCAACTTGTCAATAGCGCGTCTCCAACTTGTCAAAATTTGGCATCAGCGTGCCAACAGCTTGTTATCAACTTGTCACCGGTTTGACATCGACCTGTCAACAAATTGCCAATACTTTATCATCAACTTGCCTTTTTATTTGACACAAACTTATCAACAACTTGGCAACAACTTTTCATCAACCTGTCATCAGCTTGGCGTCGACTTGTCAACAACTTGCCAACAACTTGTCACCAACTTGTCAGCACCAAAAGATATGCCAGATCCAATGTGAGAAAACGATGTCAGACAACATGCTAGACTGACATTTGGCGGTGGCCAGTGAAAGTAAAGCATGTAATGTATGTAATTACATGCTATGGTTTAGATCTACACGCACTCTGGGTTAACAAGGAATTTGAGGAAGGGGTTGTCAAGGATCATTTG
Organism: Symbiodinium kawagutii; assembly: GCA_009767595.1. Classification (NCBI taxonomy): domain Eukaryota; class Dinophyceae; order Suessiales; family Symbiodiniaceae; genus Symbiodinium; species Symbiodinium kawagutii. The sequence goes on from VSDK01022785.1 coordinate 305,466, forward strand.
CCTATTTGATGCTGCGTCGTTCAAGGCTCTTTCACCATGTCAGCTTTACAAGATGCATGTATGGATGTATGATGCGCAGATGGCAAAAATTGAATGACAGTGCATTAGTATTGTTTACATGCGGTTTACACAGAATTAATCTGAATTACACAGACACACACACAATATTACTATTACTTACAACTTCTACAGGTACACACAATTGTGCTCACACACACGCATACAGACAAATGAATGGAAACATGTTTAAAACAACAACATGCCCAATTTGAATATGCATGTATGTGTATATACAGATTCTCATATCATACATTCTCTCAGTTTTCGAAATCTTGTGATAGGAGCCCGGTGCTGTCGAAAAACCGCCAAAGAAACGGGTGCCGCACCCAGTGGCAAGGCAACAGCTGGCAAGTTGGTTCTATAACGATGGTTGATCATGGTTAACAATTGTTGTATCAATGGTTGATAGACAAGAATGGTTAACAATTGTTGACAATTTTATCAACAATATCAACAACGGTTAAGATCAATGACTGCGGAATTGTTGATATTTTCGATGATCGCACTTCGCGATCGTTGATGTTGATGGTGAATGATGATTGATACTGATGAACAAACTGGTTTAGAATGGGCCAAATCGTGACCAACAGCTACCAACCCGCATGGTTGATCACGGTAAACAGGGTCAATGAGATGCGACAGGATGATGGTCCCGTGGTTGGTAACCAGTGTATACCAGGGTAACAGACTATCACTTGTATAAGCCACTTGGCATGGTTACCAAGCATGGTCACCCACCAGTTGCTTGGGATCATCTAAGTCACCCAAGGAAGTGATACAATTGCTTGGCCAAAGCCTGGCAGATAGTGGGGCTGATGATCATGACAGGTGGTGACAGATACAACACCTCAAATTCGAGGAGTTGAATGATCATGTACACCAACTCCATACATCAGACCTGGCGCGCCCTTTGCAATTGCTGGGGGAGCGTTTTTTTACAATGAGGTGATCATATTTTGGAAGGAAACACTTGTGACTTGGGGCACCTCCATGAAAAAAGCACCGTTTCGATTTGTTTCTTCCAATTACTTTAATACCGCAGCTTACCAACCGGTCCAAGAGACCTTTTGCTGTTTAGTTGCCATGATGAAGCAGTATCAATTAGCCATCATTGATCATACTACCCATTCCTCAACTATCAATGTCAACCATCAATATCCGTCAACTAATTACTGTGTCCATTATTCACCATGGATATTGATGGTCAGTAGTACAAAGCATTACTTAACCATTACTTTAGCATTACTTAACCTTCACTCAACCATTTCTTAAGCATGACTTCAGCATTACTTAACCATCACTTAGCCATTACTCAAGCATTACCCGAGATCATTAAGACTTCCTTTTGTTTTACCATGCCGTTGACATCCTGGCGGCCAATCTCAAGGATTCACCACATCGTGATTGACTCCTGGTTATCAGACATGACCAACCGTCACTGACAAGTTTTCATCATTGTTGATAATTGTTGTTGAAGTATGAACATTTGTATATACATATTTATATGTGCACATCTAGATATACTAGTATACATACTAGTGTATACATTTTACTTATATACATATGCACGCATGTTTTCATCTACCTTAACCACCAGTAAGCGTTCTCAAACGTGCTACGCCCTCATAAGAACTACCTCACTATGCGACTTGCCACTACCATCCAGGTGAAAGCGGAGGTTGCTGAGGGTGAGGTGACCACGGTTCTCAGTGATGAAGAGGCGACGCGACTTGGCAATGGCTGCAACCAAGCTGGCTATGGGTCAATATTAACCAACCAATGATGGGGGACAATCAATTCTAACAACAGGGAAAACAATGGTTAATGATGGGGAACCAGGGGTACGGGGTACGGGTTTTTGACCCACAGCCAACTGCTTGATTGCTGGTGAATCGGTGTTACCGAAGGCTGATTGGAACCATGCTGATATGGCTTTTGGAAGGGTACCGTTTGAGTAGGCAACCAAGGACCCCCTGTTGATCAACTAGGGTTAAATCATGTATCCAGGGTTGGCATTTTAAGGGTTGCGAATGTCGCGGAATCTCTTTACTGATCAATGCACTGGTTCGTTTCAACAACAGTTAAGCATGGATGACGGCGGTTAACCATAGTCATAGGTGAACAATACTGTTGGCTGAGCATTTCATGGCTGTTACTACAAGATCCACAAATCTTTAAGCCACGCATGATGTTGTCACAGCTGGTGTTCAACCGCAACAAATCCTGCAACGGCAGCGATCCGGTTGACCATCAATGATTGAAGCCATTTGAAACCTAAGAAAGGGAAAGAAATCTCGGTGATTCTTGCTGGCCTGCGGGACCATTATATACTGTACGTGTGTATAAATATTTATATATATATTTATATATATATATATAAGTATATAAGTATATAAATATATAAATATATAAATATATAAATATATAAATGCGACCATTATCCACCATTGTCAACAGGTCTGCGCCATTATGAACCAGTAACCATTCTGCCTTTATTCACAACTTATTTGACTGGCATCATGGTTTTATAGTGATTGGAACCATTATGCCTATTTGAATCATTGTTTAGCATGGCTTCTTTTCAAGACTAGGCCGGTGACTTTCGCTTCATTGTCGCGCCAGGTGGAGATTGAGGACGATGAAATGCCTTTAGCACCCGCCACCGGGCCGAAAGGTGCTGGATCCATGGGGGGGTCCTAAGTGGATCCAATACTTGGAAGTCCTGCTAGTTCTGTTGGTGTTGTTTGACTTGAATCCTATACACGGTGTCAAACAGCACTGCTGGATTGTTCCAAACCACTTGACTTCAATGTTGAATCCTACACCCAAACAAGTTGAATCCAACCAAAGCTGGATGGGAGTTGTAGCTGGATGCCTTGCACTTGTTTAGCCATGTTGATGTCCGAGGTCCCCCACCACACGACAATCCTGTAGCTACCAAGGCCAGACACTTTCTGCAAGGGATGCCATCCATCGGATTTTCCGAGGCACCAGCAGGGTGGTGAATGACAGGATGAGACCGTGATGGTCAAATGTTCTCCTGATCTTACAGTTGTTCGATATAATAAGCGGCTGACCAGGACGAGAATGTGATGATAGATCAAAGTAGATCAAGCAAACTGATCAATATTCATGTATTATGATAAACATTGAGAAACGACCTGCAGAAGGCGCCAACGGCAACCAGCGCTAACCTGGGATGGTTGATGCTGTGGACACCAGCCACTTCTGGTGCAAGCTTTTTTTCAACCCTGCCCAGCAGCAACGCGAAACACGTTGTCACACTGCAAACAATAAGAACATGTATACATACTGCTACAGGCTATGGGTCAATAGTAATCAACCAACTAATGGGGGATGACCAAAAAAACTATAGGGAAAACAATGGTTAATGACAGGGGAACCAGGGGTACAGGGTTTTGACCCACAGCCATGTAGATTTTTATCAAATAGAACGGTCAACAGCTTGGGAAGGACTATCTTTGGTCTGTCAAACTGACATCCAAGAGAAACCCTCGGCCAAATCACAACAAAATAAGCACACGCGGAAATCACTGCAGACGACCATGTGATCAGTGTGAGAGAAATGTTCCCTCCAAAGTACTCAAGTTTTTTGTCGCTTGAAAACTTACATAATGATGGGTTTGATGCACACATGGGTGCATTGATGTAGACAGAGGTAAAGATAGACAGAGATAAGTGTAGATCTAGATTTTTCGACTTTGGTCCCAGATACAAGGGCAGGTAGCTTTGAAGATTGCTGAGTAACAAGCCGGGTCGCCTTGAAACAAGAAGTGGTTGTGGATTTTCGCCACTCTTGGCAGAGTAGTTCGGCCCTCCATGAAGCATGGTTTCTTTTATCAAACCAGATTCCCGTGATTTTTTCCCAAGTAACCATGGCGGCCAGACAGGTTGTCAGGGCAGCCATGGAGGCCGTAGAAATTAATGGCCGCAGTTTTGTAGTGCCCATGGTATTGTACATCTTCCTATCAAGCTCAGCTCGCAGAACCAGGTACGCTGGCAATCAAACAGGTCGCAATGGATAACCCACCAATTATTGGTTTCTGAGCGCGTTTCTCTGTACAATTCCTGGTGATTTTCCATGATTTTCCCAGGGTAATCCATGAGTTTCCATGATTTTCCACGATTTTCCAAGGATTTTCCATGATCACCTTAAAGCGTCTGGTCGCAACGTCGAAGCCAAGCCGAGCCACAACGGCCTCGCTAGACGTGGCTGCGACAGTTCATGTCGCAGATGCCTCGGACGAAGTCCAGGGAGGGAACTCCTAGCAATGCACGAGTTGGGAGGCTCAGGAGAGGAACCAGTTGCGGTTGGATGTTGGATGTTTGGTGGGTGTTTGGTGGGTGTTTGGTTGGGATTGGTTGATGTTAGTTGAGGTTGGTTGAGGTTGGTGGAGATTGGTTGGGATTGGTTGATGTTAGTTGAGATTGGTTGAGATTGGTTGATGTTGATTGGTTGTGGTTGGAAGGTTGTTTGGTTGGCTATTTTGTGTATTTCATTGCTGTTGGTTTTTCATTAGTAATAGGGACAGCCTCCAACAACTATCAATGGTGTAAATTAATTATGATATTCGTGGTACGTTCATGACGGTACAATGATACTGATGTTGGTGTATAACTGGCCACGCTATTGATGGTATGGTAGAAATCCCATTGGTCCTTGACAATGACACGCGCAATATGGTGGTTTCTCAAAATAGGGGTACCCCCAAATCATCCATTACTAGTCATTTATGATGATAAACCAGCCATCTTTGAGGGTTCTCCATTTTGAGAAACCACCATATGAGGAAGGGAGATAACCATCGAATCATCACCCTAGCAACGCTGTTGGGCAACATGACTCGAGTGGACTCGAGACTAACAAAATCCCAGTGCACCTCAGGGAATTCCCAGGAGCAGACCCCAAGTCCCGAGGATTCTCGACCCTTGCTGCAGTTCCAACTGGAGGTGACTTTCAAAACTATGAGCTCAGCCTGAAGTCCAAAAGAATGTCGAACTTATTCAGCTGTTGGTTCACATTTCCGCGTAGCTGCGTAAGCTTTTTCAGAAGCTGGATGAAAAAGTGGGGCCCCTAATCAGAACTGACCCTAGGGCTGTACTTCCACACTGGCATGGTAGCCATTCGGACCAAATGGCAACACCTATTGTGTGTTGTCTAGGTTCCCCTGAGGTCAACATCAGTGGATCCATGTGGCTATGGGTCAATATTAACCAACCAATAATGGGGGATTTCCACCAACAATACAAGGGAAAACAATGGTTAATGATGGGGAACCAGGGGTACGGGGTTTTGACCCACTGCCATGTCTGTATATCATGTCAATGCATCAAATCATATGGCTATGCGAATATCAAGCAAATACAAACAATATAGATATATACATATATACATGCACAATATATATATATATTTATTTATTTACATGTATTTATATTTATATATATATATATATTTATATATTTACATATGTATGTACAACATATGTATGTATGTATAATGATATTTATTATATAGTATAATTATTGTTTTTAAATATGAATATGGCACAGCTACACGCAATGACTTTCAAGAGATGCACATCTTCCACCCGTCGCTCTCAGGTGGGTCGCAAGGTCCTGGGCGCCAGTGGTGAGCAATTGGTCTATGTCGATGCCATCTCGCCAGGTAGCGGAAATTCTGGATGTTGGTGTTGGTTGGTAGGGTGGTAGGATGGAAGGTGGGCAGGGTAGGTGGGTAGGTGGGTAGGTGGGTAGGTGGGTTGGATGAGTGGATGGTTGTTATTGCTTGTGGGGGCTTTCATTTTAGGTGCTTGTTGTCGTTGTATGTGGTTCTATGTCTTTGTTGGATGTGTCTTTGTTGCCGTTATCAGGTGCTCTTATTTGCAAGCAACAATATTGTGGTGTGTATGTGTCTGCGGAGACATTTATGGTTCAATAGATGATGTAGGCAATGCTTCATCGACTGTGTTTGCACTCACATATTGCGTTATCATGCAATGCATGTACATGTGTGTATATATGCAAACACATTTATGTTCAACTATATATATACATGCATTACGTGTGTATCAAATGGTTGGATGATTGCCTTCATCATTTCAATCGATTTCCCAGTAATTGGTTCAGTCTCTCGCAATCTGGCAGGAGCTAGGGTGATGTGTACCAAAGTCGAAAGGCCCTACTTATGCATACATATCACCACCTGTACCCCTCCAATTTCACAGAAGCAGCAGGGTTCCAAACAAGCAGGTTTGGAAACCCTGCAGAAGACCGAGGGTTCATGTTGCTTGTGTACCCTGATGAATCCAAGAGACTCAAGAACCAGTCGAAGCGGTTAACAGATCAAGGGTACACTCTGTCACCTTGGTTTGTTTGCCTTGGACTTCTCCAAAGCTGACGGAAATCCATCAGAACGCGACCCGCGGAAGCGTTGGTGTTAGAGCTACTGGCTGAACATCATCGCTGCCTGTTGCTGGTAATGCCTTGGTTGTTAAGGTGATCAATGCCACATGTTTTCAAGGTTGATGGTGGTTGCGGCAGTGCCAAACTCACCATTTTTGACAAAACCAACATGTTCAACTGAACCAAACCCCTGTGGGTGTCTCCATGCCGAACTGCTTTCAAATCTTTCAATGAATTGTTGCATGGTTGGGGGTGCCCACATGTTTCAAACAGCGCCGGATTCCTTTTCTTTGGCACCTTGCCGCGATTCGGCGCCCGTTGTGGCAGCGACTGTTGTGCAGGGGAGATGCTGTTGCTGATGCAGTTTGTCTTCATGTTGGAGGAGCCGATGCAAGCTCAATCTGGACATCAAACACACATATGGTTATTCCTCAAAATAGGGGAGCCCCAAAACTGGTTGGTTTGATTGCTTTAAATGGGCTGATTCAGGGGTCGCCTACTTCGAGAAACCACCATATTTTCAATAAGTTGTTGAAACCACGAATGTGAGTTTTGCCATGCCTGGATTGGAACCCTGGAATCTGTAAACCAACCATTGAGCAATAAAATTTTTTGCCACTGAGACAGCGCCCACCCCAGAAGTTAGATGGTTGAGAAATGTTGAGAAGCCATCACTGATGGTGGTTCGTGATCAACCCTTTGAGTAGATTCTTTGATTCCCAAATCGAAGCGCAGGGGCTTTGGACCCAAAATCCATGACCATGCTTGCCCGCCGAGACATGTATGGGTGAATACTGCTGCTGGCCAAGCAGAGGTAAGGCAGCCATACAGAAGTGGTCATAGCTATCCCTATTTGCATGAACCATCACTAACCACTGCTAGCCCAATCCAGCATCCCTTCTCGGCGTGACCAATCGCAAGCACGATAGTTCCTTGACCACTGTGATAGCAAGCTGGAACCAACACCGGTCTACTGTAGTTCTTTTTGTATAGGTGCTTTGCTTAGCAAAACATGGCGTCATTTCCAGGACTCATTTCGCAGGACAGTCCCATGAGATGTTCCCAACAAGTGCTGCTCCAGCCACGCACTCTTGATCACTTAGTGATGTGTCAAAACCAACAAGTCCAAAAGAATGACGTAACCTACACTCCAACATAGATGAACACTACAAATGGTCACAGCCGGTTGGATTTCATATCTCATGAATGCGGTATATCCATAACTTGTGGGAACCCGCAGCAGGTTTGTCCTTTTAAGGGGTACATCATTTGTAGACAGCAATAACTGGGAATCCAACTCCGACTCGGCACTCACGAACTTGCCGGGCTGCATGACAACGGTGGTCACTGGTAATTTGATCATACCATGTTGATTCCGAGATGGCGTGAGTATGCATATGATAGTACAATGATGTACATCTACATAGACATCTATATCCATATCCATATATTTACATCATGCTTCTCATAGGTCCCCTATGCCACGAGGTTGTACCAGTGATCAACAGCTAGTGAAACCATTCACAACTGTTGATCCCAAATTCCAATCCATGCTGTGTCCTAGCTTTGTCAGCCATTTTTCCACAACTATTGATCCATTTTTTTCACAACAAGCCCTAGCTTTGCTGGTTAAGAGGTTAAGACATGGCTGGTGCTTGCTGGTTGCATAGCCGGAGCTCAGACATGGCCCAGGTGCCCCACCAGGTGCTGCCAGGGCCCCACCAACGCCGGTCGCAGGTGCCCGTCGCTCCCAGGAGAAGCTTCGGTCCACGGGGCGCTCCGTGGATTTGGCGCAGCGGGTGTCGCACACCTTCAGCTTCCTGCAGGTGGACTTGGCCGTGGATGTGCCTTGCTTCGTCTGGAGGAGCCGGGAGTTTTCCAAGCAACAAAAATGGGCTTTATTTGGCTATGGGTCAATATTAACTATCCAACTAATGGGGGATTTCCACCAACAACAATAAGGAAAACAATGGTTAACAGAGGGGAACCAGGGGTACAGGGTTTTGACCCACACCCATTTGTCGCAAATATGGTAAGGATGGGCTTTACCATGAGTAATGGTAATTTCATGTAATTTCCAAGCAAGCAACAAAAAGAATCCATCTTTAGAGTGGATGATTCTTACCCAAGAAGACTTGTTTGGGATGAGTGATGGATATGATTAATGTTGAATTTGGAATGGGGCTTTACCATGAGTAATGGATATGATTGATGCTGAATTTGGAATGGTGAATGGTGGTGAATGAGAATTGTTGATGGTTTTTGGATGGGTCATGATTCATAGTGATTTTTTGATGGTTCAGAGGTTAATGACGGCTCATGAAAGAATGGACTTTTTTAAGAGCCAACGATTCTCAACAGTTGATTCGGTACCAACAAATGGTTTGAAATTACCCCGGTTAGTGCAGAATCGTTACATGTTATTGGGAACTAGGGAGGGTTATTGTTAGGGGAACAGGATGGCCCCAAGTGGGTAAGAAAATCAGCTGCTTGAGATTGTGAATGGGATTATTACCCGAGCTGCCATGCATGGTATGAATCAGCTGGTTAATCCAGATTACTAATCCAACAAGCTATGTGAGTTATGGATTAATTGCTATCCTTGGTGCCTGGCTATGGGTCAAAATTAATCAACCAAATAATGCGGGATGATCACCAACAATAATAGGGAAAAAAATGGTTAATGATGGGGAACCAGGGGTACAGGGTTTTGACCCACCTCATGCACCATCAGAGATTTGGATACTCCCTATCATTAATGGATATATGCCAGTTACGGAGCACAGCTTTGAAGCAATCACCGCACCAGATTTGGATGCTACATTTTCTCATGGCTCAAGTATATTCAAGTCACCAAAGCGATGATCCTGTTGGATTATCCAAGAGGTAGGCTAAGGATGCTAAGTATTGGATATACCATACATTCTCTTAGGAAATGCCGGCATGTTCTTTTCTCGAAGTATTGCACGCTATATTTATTTGCATTGTGTCAAGTGTTTGCCATCACATCCGAAGATGTCCCGGTCTGAAAACAGCTGGAACAAAGTTATGATGGTCAATAGTCAAGATTCTGTAATCACGGGACACGAGTTCCTTCGGTCCACTGTTGTTGTTCTTGCTGGTATTGATGGTTATTGGTTCTTGAGGGTTATTGATGGTTCTTGAAAGTTTTTGAAGGTTATGTTTGCTTTTTGATGGTTGTTGATGGACGATATGGTCCCTCGTACAAACGGATTTCGATCATGAACCAGCGTTACTGGACTCTTATTGTTACCATTGTTGTTCTGTTTTTTTGATATGTAAAAGCCCGCACTACTGGATTCTTGTTGTTACCACAGTTGTTCCTCATGTTGTTGCTGCTGCAGTTGTCGCCGCTGGTGTCATCATTGTCGTTCCTGAGGTAATGTTGAAGTGGGTCTTCGATGGCTTGCCATTCCAATGCGAAACCACAGGCGGGCAGCAAGCAGAAATTTCTGAACTTTGCTTGCGTTGTGTTGTATGCGAATTATGTAGGTGAAAATTCTTCAAAGAGTGGGTTAAATGGTAGCATATAGAAGAATGCGTTTATCAGGAGTAGAGCCCACCTCATCAGAGTTCAGGTGTTAATCTGCTGGTATTCACCAACCAGTCGTTGGAATGTTGCTTGGTTCGTACATGTTCTTTTTGCCTAATAGCCATGTGTAAATCTGTTAGGCAAAGCACCAACAAACCTAGGAGTCACCTATTTGTCATTGACCATTCTTGAATAGAAAGAACCCCCTTGTCAACGCATGATTAACCATCAAGAGCCGTCGCCAGCCATCAGGTGTTAACATGTGTTTACCATTCCGAACCATTCTGAAGCATGATCTAAAACAATAGTAATCCAGCATTAAGATACTGTAGACTGTAAACCAGTCTTCTTAATCCTTCTCTCGCCAGTATTCTCATTGATTAGTGCTTCTATTAGTCCTAAATAAACCATCTATTAGTCCTTAATCCTTCTGAGTATACTCCAGTATTAGGGTTCTGTCGCCAGTATTTTCAACCATCTGGCAGTCCTTCTCATGGACTGCTCTCCAGCCCATGCCTCGACACCGTTCTGCACAGCAACACGCGTCCCTGGTGTCGCAGGTCTCCGGTTCTCCACACGGGAGAAGCTGCGGCGCCATAACGAAGGATTGAAGCGCCGGAAGGAGCAGAGGCCAGTTGCGGGGCCGGGCACTGAGACGGTCAGCGATGCTGATATGGTTAAGCAATAATTAGTTGTCATTGACGGTTGGTGAATGTTTATGGTGATGAATAACGGTTGATTAATGGCAAACAAATTGAATATCTAAGGGCATGTTCACTACACAAAACCTGAATTTGGCCGTTTGGGATTGACAAAGCAGATTTTTGGAGGTTACGCCTGCTTGTGGATCATCCACGGATATCCATGGTCATCATTTAGTAACCCGGAAGCGTCCAAAATCTGACCAAATATTTTGTTCAGCAAGAGGAACCATCTCCATGAACCTGGGTACCTCCTTCTCCGCCCAAAAGGCTATGGGTCAATATTAACCAACCAACTAATGGAGGATTTCCACCAACCAGGGGTACGGGGTTTTGACCCATAGCCAAAAAAATGTAAATACCACTCATGGTGGTGGCCAAACTAAGATTGCAAACATCTGATCGAGATACACATGCTTACATCAAAATGGGTTCCTGTCCTATCCCAAATGTCAAATTCTCAGCATGTGGCAAGCTCTGCGTTTGACCATTCCACTTGCATGTGGTAAGCCAATCAGTGGGTGGATGAGCTGGACTTCACAACCAATTGGTTTCGTCCCCGCTACTCTATGAAGCTGTTTCTGGTCAAAGCTTGTGCATGATTGGGAGTCATGTTGATGTGTTAGGTTCGTTGGGTATCACTTCTCCCCACAGGTCGCTTCTCTAACAGCTCGACATGTTGACCCCACAGATGTGAAGGTTCAGTGGATCCCCTGGTGCAGCGCAGGCAGATGAATGCCGAAGCACGGGGGTGGATGGATCCCATTCCAGATTGGGTGGGCAACCGAGTCTCGGATGCGACGAGTTCATGTTCATGAAACCCCGGTGGTCCTCCCAAAGACTGGCACAGAATGGTACAGTGTCTCGTCAAAATCTGAAGGTTCAGTGAAATTTGATTTGTTGAAAGTTTTCATCACTGTCAATCATCATAATGAAACATTCTTTGGGTTGCTCGGTATCGAGGGTATTGACCCATAGTCATCCTCCTTTTTTGATTGGTTGCGGCTGACCTTCATCCATTTGACAACTTTCCAACGACCCTCATGGATCAGGTGCTCACTGCGCTGTTCGGAGCTGATGAACACCCAGCCTACAGGTAGCAGTGAAGCATATGGCCCTATGATCCTACTGACTGGATCTGCATCCTCACGAAGTAACTGGTTACTGACCATGGTTATAGGGGTTACAGCCTACCTTCTAAGGTAATTATGAGGCTTATAGCCATTCTAATGTGATTTGCCATCATGATTATCCCAAACCCCAACAGCACAGCCAAGTAGTAGGACCTCAGAAAAGTCATCGCCTGGCCGACGTTACTGGTCATCAGCCACTCACTTATCATTGCGGAATTATTGTTCTGCGGAAATGGCTGGACAGACTTGAACACGTGAATTTCTGTCAAATTCCTATTGGATGCCCAATACTCAACTGGTACGTAAACAAGACACCAAACATCCATTGTTGGTTCCACCGTTGCTGTTCCCACACGTCTCCCCATGTGACAGCTGGTTGTCGAGCACAGAGACCACCCTAGTTTTCAGGAACATGAGGCACATTGAGGCGCCCTAGATTTTCCATACTTACAATGCATCAAAATGTTGAAAACCTTGGATTTTCCTACATTTTGCCAGGTTTTCCTAGGTTTTCCTATGGCGGTTGTGGGAGGCCTAGGGGCACCCTCTCACTGTAAGCAGTCCCGAGGAGATCTGGTGGTGGGCCCAGCTCTGTTTCGCCTCGGTGGTCCTGAAAGCAAGGCACCTGGGTCGCCGTGTCACTTGGGTACTGACATGTCACCGACTATGTTCAGCAGTTGAAGCAAAAACAAACTAAACCTACCATGAGATGATTTCATTTGTATACATACGTATACTGTATATATATATACTTTATATATACATATTATATGTCATATACATATATCAGCTTGGAAGCTGTTGAACATGCCTTTTGGAAGTAGAAGCTTAACATACCATGAGAGTTTATCCAGGAACGAGTCAACTTTAGGGGTACTAAGGTCCTACTGCGATTTGTTGGTTTAACTTCGACTAATCTCTGAGGGATGATCGCACGAAGAGGGATGAAGTATCATCCCCGAACTGAAAATCGCCCGGAAGATCCACCTTACTAGGATTATGTGAGTTTTAACAAAGAAACCAAGCCTGGTTCATGCCTGGTGGTTCAACCACCTTAGAGGATTCATCAATGTGATTGAGAAGAATCCGAATGGAATCTCAGTTCTATGAATGCAAGATGCTGAATTAATGCTGCAACCAAGATGCCCAGCGAAAATTGTGAGCATGAAAGCGAGCATAAAGATGCAGATTTATCATCCCACATGGTCCAACCAATGTGGACCCTGTCACCCGTGAAGGTATTGGGGGGCTTACTCTGAAAGTGCTGCCTCGATGCCGCCTCGTATCCCTGTGAAGATTCTGAGCAGCAGATAGGTATAGATTCTCCCGAGCTATCCAAGGCTTTTACAAGTGAAATGCCAGTGACATCAAGTCATAGCCTGGAAATGCCTGGAAGGTGTCTACATGGCACGGATTTGGGTGGGTGCACTATATGTATATGGGTTTGTCCATAAATGGTGGTACCTACTGACCATCCAAGAATAGCCAGGATTAATACGTAAGCCACTGGTTTTTGGTGCACACCATTCTTGGACAAACCCATATTTCACAAATCTATTCTCCAGAGGCCTCGTATGCAGCCAGACTCTGGATCGCCAGTCTAGCCCTCCGGCCCTCCGAAGCTAAGTTCCTTTAAACGCTTCTTAATCAAGTTGCCTTGTTTTGTGGACATGCCCTGGCTCATGAATGCACGGCATCATCGAACCATTGTTGGTATGTTTCGATTTTCTGTTCAGATGTGTACAATTGTGTACATGCATTTTCAACTAGCTGGTGTTTTGAGAAACCTTTTTCTTTGCCACAATATGTGGGGTGGTTGATTCACTTTATTCCCCACCTGTCAGGTGAGGGTTGTTAGATTTTATCAGAGCTGACTCCTCCGCCTCCTCCATCTCCTCCTCTCCTCCTCCTCGCCGGACCTCAACTACGACCATGCACGACTAGTGGTCGCTGCCGGACCTCAACCACGACCATGCACGACTAGTGGTCGCTGCCGGACCTCAACCACGACCATCCGCGGCCAGTGGTCGCCGCCGGACCTCAACCACGACCATGCCCGACTAGTGGTCGCTCCCG